>CAMTDV010000025.1:91208281-91808281 GCA_947069175.1 Scalesia atractyloides
ATTCGCAACGAAAATTTTGACTGACTGTTCGGTTGATAAACGGAGCGGGTTTGGTAAATCCGTTTTTGACGGATGTTACAATCGCAACCTTCAGGAAGTGTGAGGATAGGTGCGTCACAAAGCTTTTGCTTTAGAATTTGGAAGGCTTCTTCCAGTTTAGGTCCCCATATGAAGGGTTTTCCTTTATGAGTCAAAGCCGTGAGTGGTACAGCAATACGGGAAAAATTGGCAATGAAGCGGCATAGTAACCAGCCAAACCAAGAAATGACCTTACTTCGGTAGGGGTACGTGGCGCTTGCCATTCCTGTACTGCCTTGATTTTTGAAGGGTCGACATGTATACCCTTGTCATTGACGACATGTCCAAGGAATTGTACTTCTCTTAACCAGAATTCGCATTTTGAGAACTTAGCGTAGAGCTTTTCAGTCCTTAAAAGTGTAAGGATGAGTCGAAGGTGTCGTTCATGATCGGATTTAGACTTGGAGTAGATAAGGATATCGTCGATGAAGACTATGAAGAAACGGTCGAGGTAGGGTTTACATACCGTATTCATTAGATCCATGAATACAGCGGGGGCGTTGGTTAAACCGAACGGCATGACCATGAATTCGTAATGACCATAACGAGTCCGGAAGGCGGTCTTTGGGATGTCTTTTTCATGTACTCTGAGCTGATGATAACCAGAACGAAGATCGATTTTTGAGAAACAGGTGGCACCTTGAAGTTGGTCTAAGAGGTCATCGATGCGAGGTAGTGGGTAGCGATTCTTAACCGTTAACTTGTTGAGTTCTCTGTAGTCGATACACATGCGAAACGTTCCATCTTTCTTCTTCACAAAAAGAACAGGTGCACCCCAAGGCGAGGAGCTAGGATGTATGAATCCTTTGTCAGTCAGCTCTTGCAGGTGACTGGCCAGCTCTTGCATTTCGGATGGGGCTAACCTATAAGGAGATTTTGCGACTGGTGTAGCGCCAGGTATAAGATCGATGCGGAATTCGACTTCTCTCACGGGAGGAAGTCCTGAAATGTCGTCAGGAAAAACTTGAGGGAATTCTTTCACAACTGGGATGTCTTCGAGTTTCCTCTCCTTGGTTCCCTTTTTGACGACGTGAGTTAGGAATGCGACATAGTTCTTACGGAGATATTTTCGGGCTTGAAGGCAGGACATTAATTTGAGTCCTTTCGAAGGGGTTTCCCCAAAAATACGTAAGGTCTGACCGCTGCAAGAGGAATGCGAATGAACTTTTCGCGGCACACAATTTCCGCGTGATGCTGGCTGAGCCAGTCCATACCGATTATAACATCGAAACTTCCCAACTTCATAGGAATGAGGTCAACTGGAAAATCCTGATCGTTTAGGGTGAGAGTACAATTGCGTATAATAGAATCTAATGAGACGGGTTTCCGTCAGCAACTTCCACCGTCAGAGATTCGATGAGATTAACACGAGGTTGGTCGAGGATAGGTTCAAATTCTAAGGACACAAAACTCTTAGCCTTCCAGTTGCATAATGTACCTTGCGATCCTCGGGACAATCGCAATTGAGGAAAGTGTTCTCCATTTCTTCAAACCAGTGAAGGAGGGCGGTAACACCTTCGGTCCCTTCATATTTCGGGGGATCGCAAGATTTGAAGTGTTTGTAGGAGCACTTTTTGGAAGGAGGGTTGACGACGTTCTGGTCTTCTTGATTGGGAGGGTTGATGGGATTTGCGGTGAGAGCTTGTTGAACTTGAATCACGATGTCAGTAAGTACCGCGGCCATTTGTTTAGCAATTTGAGTGGCCAAGCGTTCATTGTATCTTCCTGACTTTCTACCTCCACGTAGTTGCCTAGCTGACATCTACAGGAACATACATAGGAAGATTGTGAGTTTAAGAAGTTTCTAGGTGTCATGTGTCGTCTTAAAAGAATAAAAATACATAACTAACAATAATGCAACTACATCCATGGGATCTCTTGGGTTTGCTCATGTTTGGGCCTCCAATTTCCCCCATACCATCACCTGTATAGTCATGTGGGCCCCCATGACTATTGGGCTTGGTAGGATTCACATTGGTGTTGGCGGATTAACACTCGCATCACCCGAATGAAAACCGTGAAATATGATTGCGAGATGTATGGTAGGAGGGTGTCCAGGTGTAGACACAATGACAACTCAAAGTGGGGTTAGCTCACATGACGTTTGGTATAGCATGCTTTGGCCTAATAGGTCCTTCGTACTCTCATCGTTAGTCCCCAGGTAGGCAAACTGGTCCTTTATTTTGGATTTATACGAATGCCAAGCCTAGACAGGACGTTCCGACTACCGGTACTCGTACCCTTCCAGTTACTACATGCCCGTCATGAGAACTCACTTTGATGTGATTTGAAAAATACAAAAATCATTGCAAAAATCATGGGAATTGTGAGGTGTGTGCTCTCATGGATATGATATGTTATGAGGATATGATTTATGATGAGCATTGTACAATAACATGTATTTGTGAGCATACTTGCATAACATTGAGTGTAACAATAAACATAAAGCATATAAACATCATGAATTTTGTATGTAATGCATAAACAATTTAAAATTTTAATCAACTATAGTATAGGCTCTAAGGGTCTAATAACCTATCCTATATCCCTATAGTCATGGCTCTGATACCAATCTGTCACACCCCGACCCGCAGCGGAATAAGAGTCGGGGCATAATTGGGTTATCACCAAAGTTCATGATGTTTACTAAAATGTTTCATATTTATTTAATTCAAATTACAACTTAAATATCCAAATCCAAATTCATACTCTTACAAGGAAATGAAACTATGTAAATAAATCCAAAGCTTAAACTGGTTTATTCTTCTAGGCCTTCCTATGTGTTTCTTGCCTCAGCTGGATCACCTGTATCATGTGTAAAACGAGGGATCTTTTGGGTCAACAAAATTTGGCGAGGGAACCTTGATAAAACATTGTTATTAATTTCTTGTTTTATTTAATATGGAAAATTGTGCAATAATCACATGTGAGCAAACATATATAAGTAAACAAACACAAACCACTTGAATGAGTATATGATATGAATGATAATGAATGTGAGATCAAGGCTCAATCAAACGGAGCCGATCTTATGAGGCACCTGATGCTCAACTCGTCTCCCACGGGGAACTGGTGGGCCTAATGAAACGCGTGCACTGAAAATGATAAATCCAAACTACATATAATCCACACAACAATTGATACACATTTGATCATGGATATGATGGATGCACAAGTGTTTAAATATAGTAAAGAGTTAAACGACACATGATACACCCCAAAACATGATTAAAACGGGGAATTGGTAGAGATTCACTCACAATGGGTGCGTTCTTTGATGCTGATGAAAACGCACGAATTTATGATTTGATTGACGAGGAAGAACTAACCTAGATAATAACAAAATGATTTGATAAATAAATAAATTTTGGTTGAGATTAATGTTTTTAATTAGTGTTCTTAAAATGGGATTTTTAGAATTATTTTTGTGAGTTTAAGGAAGTTTTCTAACCTTAATAATATTGTTTTTAAGTATTTTTAAATAATTTTCTAATTAAATAAATAACTAAAAAGAAATAAATAAAATAAAAAAATTTTGACTTTTGACCGTTGACCCCGTTGACCATTGACCGGTCGGACTGTGTTTAATTATGCGCTGAGTGGGGTTCGAACTCGAGACCTCTCGTATACGTGCACGCAGCTCTACCAACTGAGCTACGTGTCTAACCCGAAATATTCTCTGTTTTAATTATATTTATATACTAATTAATTTTAAACTTATTTTGTTTTATTAAAAATGGTTTATATGGCCGAACCGGTTGCAGGGACCCGGAGTCGAACTCGGGTCCTTCGGTTCGAGTGCGCACAGCCCAACCAGTTGAGCTGTGTGTCAAATCTGTTAAACTTATGGATTTTATTACTCTTATTAACATTCGGTGACCTGATCTAATTAAGTTTTAAAAATGTTGGTTTTATTTCTGAAAGTCGGTAACGTGTGCGATTCGAACCCGGGACGTGTGCGTTGTTTGTGCACACAGTCCACCGCTGGACTGTGTGTCTAACCCGTTCGAATATCCAGTTTTAATTAAACTTATACACATTGTTCAACTTCGTCTTCTTCGCTTAACATTTCAGAACAGTGAATTCCGACTGTTCTGTTTAATCGATCTTAACTTATATTTGATTGATTTGAAAAGAGAAATGAGATGACATGGTATACCAGAACGGCGAGTTTGCTTCAGGTTTTCCGGCAAAGTCTCGTCGTATCCGATCTGCGGATTCCGGCTGAGGGAAATTATTTAACAGTTTTGATTACTGGATTGAGCAATTAGATTACAAATCGAAAGATAGCAAGAGAAATTTAGATGATTGTACCGTCTGAAGAAAATCGCGGTTTTCCATTCAGTGATTCCGGCGAAATTGAAATTTCCGGCGACGTGCTAAGGCTTCGAGAGATTGTGCGATTCTGAGCGAAAAGGTTACCAGAGGTTTGGGTGGGTATTTATAGGGAATAACAGGATGTATTGGGTCCGAATTTTGGTCTTGATTCGCGGTCAAAATTTTTCCGGTGGTCACGACTAAAATTGAGGGTCAGACATCGGTTATAACCGGATGTCGAAGTCGGTTAACGTGTTTTGGTCAAAAGGAAAATGGCAAGAATTGCGGATTGCCTATTTTTCCGGTGACGACTAGTCTGGGCGCGCCGATTACTGAATTTGATTTTCGAGTTTTATTATAAGTGTTATTTGTTTTAATGTTTATCACATAGACAGTGTGTGGCGGAGCGGTGTGTTGTGTGCTTTGGCTTGTGGGCGACCCGAGTTCGAAACCCGGCGTCTACATTTATTTTTTTTATTCATTATTTATTAGAAATTTTAAATTATGGTTTTTAGATTCTAATATATTTATTAATTATGTATCGTTTAAAATTAATAACAACTATAAATACGCAACGAAAATTATAACTGGATATTTGATTGATAAACGAAGCGGGTTTTGAAAACCCGTTTTTCGACGGATGTTACATTAGATTTGAGTTCGAAAGGGTTAGAATTGAGTTCCAAAACATTATCTACGCTCTTTTATGGATGCAAAGCACTTCGAAAGTAGGGTAGACTCGAGTTCCAAAAAATTGTCTATGCTCGGATCTAAAGATCAACCTAACAAATTTGCGTTGGTATTTACCGTACAACCATGTTTGTTTAAAATTTTGTTCCCTCAGCGAAGCACGGGTAGTGTTACTAGTTATACTTATATAAAAATTTGCATAGCCTTAACAACAGATCCGGTTTCCACCTGCATCTGTCGGTCATCACGTTGTTTTACTCAGCCACGTGTTTTACTCGCACATTTTATCTCTGCTTCACACTGTTTCTTCCACCATCGCTTTCTCTCTAGCGTGCTTCTCGATCGATTTCTTATCTGAACATTGGTGGCAGATGGTTTTTGAGCTTGAACCGGTGGTAAGGTACCATGCGTGCTATGTCTAGTCTTCTCTTTCGTTTTTGATGCAGGAGGTGGTTGTTAGTTTTGCCATTGACCCTCGACGGAGACAGGAAGCGGTTACGAGCCTATAATCAGGAATAATAAAATGTACAGAAGGGTCCGATTATCCAGATTCTCTCGCTTGAGATCTTCCTTTTCAAGAAATCTACCAGCTGACCTTCGAAGCGATGGCTCGGGTTTGTATTCTATTCATGTTTCTCCCAGTCAATCTTTAGTATTGTGTCTTCATCGATTTGTTTTCCCGTTTGGTAACCCTAATTGTTCTTAAAATTAGGGCATAATTGATATTGGGGATAATTTTAATTGAAGATTGATCCTTATTAGAAAGCTATGAACTTGCAGAACATGGAGGACTTTTTGAGGTTTTCCTCAAGACAAGGCGAGTTGTCTTTGGTTTTAGTCATACCTGTCTTAAAGTAACTGTTAGGTTAGATAAATACAGATACTTCTTCAAAAAAGAGTTCTATTGGAAGTATAAGATGTTACGCAAATTGTTATATAAGTATATAATGGTTTGCAGATGGGAAGTGGAAAACGTACACGTTGTGGGATTCACAAACCGCCACGCCTGAAGATCAAGCGACGGTGGTAATCAAGAGTTATTTCGCGCAGCTTGCGGGTGTATTCAAATACATAAAAACCTCATAAATCTCTTTACTAACATCATTTTTATGATGATAAATGAAAACACAGAAACAGAGACGGGATAGCTGACGCATAGCTGAAGCACTTGGTTTCTTTTATCGGTGGTAGCGGATTATTCTGTTCGTGGCTTCCTGTTTGCTAAAATATTTTTTTATATGTTTTAGGGCTGAATGGAGGTTTGCACCCTAGCTTATGAAGAAGTAAGTACCGCAAGTAGTCGTGATCAAGCACAAAGAAAGATATAGAAGGTTTTGTTGCATATGACAAAGAAACAAACAAATCACAATAAGTACCTTAGATGTTTATCCATAAAATCTCCCAATTTTCAATGCATATGACAGAGCCAATGATTTTCATGAAACTCATTTGATCCATGTAGATGAAGGTTACTTGGAGCATTTTAAAGATGAACAAGTGTAATTGTCTTTGGATTAGAGTTGATGTCTTTAACGCAATTAAAGTGTCATGCTCAGGTTCATCAATTTATCCCGTGAACTCGAGCATGATCCATTAATTCAACCCGCAAAATCCATCTGACCTGTGTAGATGAATGGGTTACGTGGATCATGTTAAAGATGAACAATTTTAAGTGTCTTGAATTAGAGTAGATGTCTTTAAGGGTCATGCTCGGATTCATCAATTCAACCTGCGAACTTAAGCATGACTCAATAATTCAACCAGCGAAACTCATTTGACCTATGTAGGTGAATGGGACTAGACCCACTTAATTTTCTTTGAGCATTGGAAGAAACATTTTCATCAAGTATAAACTATACACTTAAACTAATTTCCATATCAGCATTTATTTTTCTTAGATAAAAAAGGCATGCTTAGCAGAGTAGTTTTTTTCATCCATTTACATGTATCTTAAAAATTAATATTTTCCTGAGAATCATACGTTTGTAAATAAAGGTATTTTACTCTGTTAGGATCTAAGTTTGATGTTTGTAGTTTTTTGTTTCAAAAATGGAAATATGATTGAAGTTTAAAGTAAATGCAGCGGAATAGAATGGAAAACTTTTACTACAAGTAAAGGTCGTTTGTTTTCATCATCATCATGCTTTTAAGTATGTAAACTTTGCATGTGATTCACAAACTCCCCCTCAGCCTATTATAAAGCTTGATAGTACAGAAAATGGAAGAAGATGATTGGTGTAAAGATCTTTTTAAGAAGACGAGTTTACTGTTACATTGACACTACTATTTATACTAACTATCTAACCTCTGAGCATCTTTGATGACGTCAGGGTTGATAGTGACATCTAACAAGAAAATAACTAACTAGAAACACTGACCTCTAACTACTGTTAGTGCAAAAGCACTGTTACATTGAAATAAAGAACAAATAAACTAAAACTCTGGTGGCTAAGCTCTGCTCATTTTCTTCAGTTAGACCTTTAGCAATTTGCATAGCAGATGATGTAAAGGTATCAGTCTTTAGAAGGCAGAGTTTATAGATCAGAGGATCTAAACTCTGATGAAAGGACCAATCCGCAGATAAAGTATTTTTGGCTTTTTATCATCTGTTCCTTTGTAAAGGGTTCAATTCCAACAATCTCCCCCTAGAACAGATGATGCCAAAAACCCTTTTATTCTTGGTCTTTATTCCTCAACCAGAGATCTCTGATTTGACCTTTGAATTGAAATTCGAAGTTTAGAGATTCCTCATCATCATCATCCTTTTCCAGCACCAGATCTAAGAGTTCTTGGAGTTTTTCTACACATAGCCCATATGCACCCTCCATATTCATCTTGGTAGCTGTGCCATCAGACTTGAGCAAAGTCAATTCGTGGGAGTTTTTATCAACTTTCCACTTTAGAATTTTTGGGTCTGATGACTTTCTAGGATGCAAAGTTATTGTTGAGGTAGGAAGGATTGTTTGTTGTGCCATAAGAGAAAGATCTTCTGCAAGCTTTTGACTGGTCTCATCAGTATGGAAGTCAATCATATTTTGGATCCCTTCCTTTATGTGCTCACACACTCTCTTGTCTTCTTCTGCCATTTCCATTTGCCTCTTTCTTTGATCTAAGGCCAGAATAAATAAGGCAGATGTTTCAGATGGTTTTGAAGAGTGTAGGGTCTATTGAGCTGTATCCTCTGCTGGATACTCTGGCTTCTTTGGCAAAGATGGATCAGTTTTTTCTTCTCTTTTCAAGTGATCTATATGTATCAATTACCTTAACCTCTGTCCACCTCATGATTTGGTTCTTCAACCCATAATTAGCAGCAATCAATTCTTCCTTCATTCTCCTTATCTTCAAATTCTTTTCAGGCACTTTCTTATATTTGTTCCAATCTGGAGGAGTTCGCTTTTTGAGAGGATCTTTTAGCATTTATTGCATTCTTTGCACCTCTTTTTCCAACTCTCTCACAGTCCAATCTTTAAATTGTGCCCTTGTTGTCTTGTACAACTTGGTTTCTAAGATGTGATTGATGTAATCTTCTTTCATGCTTTTATCTTCTCTTTCTGACAGATGTTTGCTCAAATCTCTTACATAATCTTCTATTCTTCTGACTTTGCTCAAGAGATATTGCTAGTAATTTTGAATTACTCTGTCAGACTTTCCTGGTATCCCTTCTTGTTGATATCCTCAGCTTGTTTGACTTTAAGCTTCTTGTATACTTCTAAGTTTCTAGACTTGGGATAACCTTTCAGGGATGGAATTCCTTTTTGTCTGGATCTTCTTCAACAAAGAAAATTTTGATTTCTGGTTTGAGAGCTTGTAATTCAGAGGGAATTTGGTGCCAAGAGGTACTGTAGAAATTGAGAAGAATGTGATTTAAACAACTGCTGTAGTGGACATGGTTTTGAAGACACAGGGTTAGGAGAAGGTATGATCTTGTCATCAAATACAACATTTGTGGTCTTTCTCCTTTTGAAACTGAGATTTGGTGATTTGGTTGTGAAATATTTGTGGGTGGTGTGGGTAGATATGTGGTGGAAGTTGAATTTATGACTTAGCAATGGTTGTATCAATATTTGTTATAACCTCTGTTGTCTCAACAGATGTTGACACAACAGTGGTGATAAATCTTTAGGATTTGTTTATCAACTGCTTTTGAAGAAGAAAGGTGTAAGTGTTTTTGAGGAAGCAGAGGATATGGTTGGGATAGTAGCTGTCTTAGAATGAATGGATGTTGAATGTTGACTGCCTTGTTTTTCTAACAGGCATCTTCTTTGTTGAAGACCCAACATTTTGTTTTTCTTTTTGACAGAGCTATCTTTTTCTCCACCAATGCTCTGTTTCTCAACCATTACCCTTTTCTTTGTATTCTCTTTTTCCCTTGCAAAGATGTTTTCTGTTTCATCAAACTTTTTGGAACCATCTGGTTAGGGATAACCACTGTTAGATAGCATTTTTGGGTATTAAGCTTTAACACTTCTTTCTTTAAAGGTATATCCCCCTTTTTGGCATCATCAGTGTTTACCAAGATTATTGTAGGAGAAGAAGCACCAGTGGTTTGAAGGAGATGAGCCTTAATTGCCTTGATATCTGCATTTGTATCCATATACCTGGCATCAACCATGTTTCTAAGTTCTTGCATCTGATGCTTTGTTGAAGGTCAGCAAAATACTTTTGTTGTTGAAAAGAGGATTTAGGGCTTTTTGAGGTCATCAGTGGATAGGACAGAGGGTTGGCTTTTGTAGCTATCAACTGCTTCAGCAAATCCTTGATTTCATCAACAGAGCTTTCTATTTTGGTAACTTCTCTGTCAAATCCTGATATTTTAGATCATCACCTAATTTAATAGGATCATATGAACTCCTTACCAGAAAAGGTAGTTTTATCTATGTCATCATGAACAAGAGTCTCAACCCCTGTTTCAAACATAGATGCCCTTTTTCTTGGTACTGGGGACTTCCCACTGGAACAGAGGTTACCTTGGTAGCCTCAAAAATGGTTGCCTTCAAAAGAGTCTTATATATGTAACCACTGTTCAATTGAAAACTTGGTAGTTTAGCAATTGTAGTAGCTGCTCTTGTTGAACTATCACCAAGGGTTACATGTAATCCAAGGATGTATCCTCTTCAGTTGCTGATGGGCTAGCAATGAGCATAGAATCAGACCCAGTCACTTGTTGGAGTATTCTCATTGATGGTGTGAGAAGAACTGTTAATGTTGTTCTAGTCATTGCATTCAGCAAGCTACATTGTTGTGGAATGATTTTGTTGGTGATGGTTGTGGTGCAGAAAGAGACATTGCCCTGGGAGAGGGGCTGTGGAAGATGGAACCAAGTGGATCCAGAGCTTCATATTTGGTGTCCCTGTGTTTACAACCTTTTCTCTTTTGTGAGGAAGAAGGAGGAGTTTCAAAGCCAGGTTGAGATTCTAACATCTGCTGTGAAGAAGTAGCAGCAGTGTTTTCAAGTGATTTTTGTTTTATCACTGGGTTAACCTCTGGATCTCATCTTCCAAAGGCCCTTTTTAGGTTTGGTGAGTTTTCTGGAAATTTTCTTTGGTTTCTTTTTGGTGATTGCTGGTGTGGGTTTCAGGGCAGTGGTTGCAAAGCCCTGATCACCAGGAGCAGTGGGCTCAGTAGCAAGAGGTTGAGATTGAACATGTTGTTCTTGTAAAGCTTGCTCAGCCTCCTCTACTTTGTTTTGGAAACTTTTATCCTGATTTGTTATTCTAGTAAAAGTTTCATGAGTGAGGCCGCATGTATTTGTTACAGCGCCTTGTTTAACATCAACTTCAGGTAACTGATTTTGAAAGTAAACACTCATGAATCGTGGATGTATCAGAAAATCTTTCCTTTTTGCAATGTTATTAAAATTTGCCACAAGATCATTGATTAATATCTGAGAAAAATTAAAATCTGATCCAGTTAAATTGCATAACCCAGATACTGAATGTTCAATGGTGTTTCATTAAAAGATGTGGTCTTTGCTGAGAGACATGTTAAAAGATTGTGAAAGAAAAATCTCATCTCAGCAGGGAAATTGGGTTTATAGATGGTCATACCTTTAAGTTGCCCAATGTAGCCTCTTTCCACAAATCCGGCATGCATCTCATTCGTAGAGAATGACACAGGATGTGACATATCATTCAGTTGAAAAACTTGAGAAATTGATTGAGGGCTAATTTGCATCAGTGTTTTGCCCAATTTTGATGTGATAGCATAAGGAACATCCTTTTGTGAATGAACCTTTGCGTTTGCCCAAAATTGCCGAAGTGCATCTTGATAGATAGGGGCTTTGATGGTTAAATTTTTAAAAGTTTTGATTCTTTCAAGATTTTTATCATTGAATGATATCTTGTGTTTGAATCAGTTGCTTCGAGAATTGTGGTGTAGTTGTGAGGAGTTTTGATTATAAGGGTGAATGGTGGTGGTTCTTGTTGAGATTTCGCTTTTGATTTTGCTTTGGGTGCCATGATTAAGAGAAAAAAATTGATTTGAGAATTTTGAATTTGATCCGGAAAAGTGAACCTCTGTTATGGATAAAACAGGGTTTTTATAGGGATTTTGAAAAAGTGATGATGACGTGTCATCTGATGCAAACAATTGACGAATAACGTCTGACCACGCGTATCCTCTGATTGAAAATGGAAGACAATTGTTTTGACAAACACTGGTGAGAATATGGGCAGTGGATGTGAACAATGTTTTAACACTCTTA
The DNA here is from genome assembly GCA_947069175.1 of Scalesia atractyloides. Taxonomy (NCBI): domain Eukaryota; kingdom Viridiplantae; phylum Streptophyta; class Magnoliopsida; order Asterales; family Asteraceae; genus Scalesia; species Scalesia atractyloides. The sequence goes on from CAMTDV010000025.1 coordinate 91,220,070, forward strand.
GAGGGTACACTTTGACAGTGGATAGGTTTTTTCTAAACGACCAGTGTTTTGATGCTATCAGTGGTTTGAAACAGACTTTAAGGATTTATTGAAAAAATCAATTTTAAACTATTTTTAAGGAAGAATTTTGATTTTCTGAAAACATTTTTATGCTATTTACACATGGATCACCAGAAAAACTGTTTTTAATCCATGTTTAGCATTCCAATCCTAGAGATCAAGCTTTCAAAAGTAGATGTGTCGAATGCTTTTGTTAGAATATCTGCTAACTGATCCTTTGTATGGACATGTGTAAAGAAATCAAACCTTTTTCATAGCAATCCCTCACAAAGTGATATCTGGTGTCAATGTGTTTTGTTGTGGAATGAGAGACAAGATTTTTGATGATATTTTCTGCTGCTTGACTGTCAATTTTGCGTGGAGTCTTTAAAGAAGTGATACCAAAATCCAAAAGTTGATTTTGAAGCCACAGGATTTGTGTAGTGCAACTTGCAGCAACAATATATTCTGCCTCAGCAGTGGATGTGGAAACTACAGCTTGTTTTTTTACTCTGCCAAGACACTAGTCAATCACCTAGGAATTGGACACCTCCTGATGTGGACTTCCTTGTTGTCTTGCATCCAGCAAAATCACTATCTAAGTAACCTGAAAGCTCAATATTTCCATTAGCAGGATACCAGATACCAAATGTGGGAGAGCACCTTTTATGTACCTGAATATCCTTTTGACAGCAATAAGATCAGACTTTCTAGGCTGTGACTGGGATCTGGCACACATGTTGCAAACATGATGTCTGGCCTGGAAGCAGTTAGGTACAATAAAGACCCAATCATACTTCTATAAAGTGTTTGATCAACCAAGTCATCTTTATCAACAATAGTGACCAGCTTTGAAGTTATCATGGGTGTGCTGCAAGGTTGACAATCATCCATATCAAACTTTTTAAGCAGTTCTTTGACATACTTATTTTTATGGATGAAAGTGCCATTGTGCATTTGTTTGACTTGTAAACCAAGGAAACATTGCAACTCACCCATTGCACTCATTTCAAACTCTGTTGCCATGAGTTTTCCGAACTCTTCACACATGGCAGTGCATGTGGATCCAAAAATGATGTCATCCACATAAATTTGGACAAGCATCAAGTCTTTTTCTTTCCATTTTAAAAACAAGGTCTTATCAATTTTACCTCTTGAAAAATCTATGGATAAGAGAAAAGTGGATAGAGTTTCAAACTAGGCTCTTGGTGCTTGTTTAAGACCATACAATGCTTTGTTTAAAATGTACACATGATCAGGATGAAATGGATCTTCAAATCCAGGAGGTTGGCATACATACACTTCTTCCTTGATCTTTCCATACAGGAATGCACTTTTGATGTCCATTTGAAACACTTTGATGTTGTGGTTAGCAGCAAAAGCTAAAAACGGTTTGATGGCTTCTAACCTTGCTATAGGAGCAAAGGTTTCATCATAGTCAATGCCTTCTACCTGTCTGTAGCCTTGAACCATGAGCCTTGCTTTGTTCTTGACAACAATACCCCTTTCATATGTTTTGTACTTGAAGATCCACTTTGTGCCAATTGGATTCACATCCTTAGGCAGTGGTACAAGTTCCCAAACTTGTTGTCTTCTAAACTGTCGGAGCTCCTCTTGCATAGCCTCTACCCAACTGTTGTCTTTCAGTGCTTCTTGGTACTTGACAGGTTGGATGAGTGACATAAAGCTAGCAAAGAGGCAAATGTTTTGGGATTGGCTTCTTGTGAGCACTCCCTCATTTATGTTGCCAATACCTTGATCCAATGGATAGCTTTTGAGGAAGATCAAATCACCTTGATATGGGATAATTGCATTTTGAGGTGAAGCTTGCAAATGTGTATCATCTGAGCTAACATTTGTTGGTGAATTTGATGGTCCAGACTCTGATTGGAATGGAGGTGGTGGTATGGGTGGTATGATAGTGGAGGTTTGTTGATTTTTATCCAAATTTGATGGATTTTCATCAACAGTGTTTTGGTTTTGAGAGCTAGCAAAGGATTGAGAATTAATCACTGTTGAACCAGCAGAGCTTTCACTATTGTTACTAACATTTGCTCCTTTGCTTGAAGGACATATCTTGAAATTTGGAAGAATGTAATCATATCCTTGCTCTTATGGTGATGACTGTGATGTACCTGCAGTGTTAGTCTTGACAGACATATCTTCAAATGTAAATTTATCTAGTCAAACAGTTCAACAAGATTTGCTGGGATTTTCAAAGATGAAAGTTCATTGAACTTTACATTAGAGTTTCTTCAACACACTTGGTCCTAGAGTTAAAAACTCTGTAGGCTTTGGCAGTGGTTGAGTATCCCAGAAAATAACCACAGTCAACTTTGGCTGCAAACTTATAGATAGAATCTTTTAAGTTCAAAATGAAACAAGGACAGCCAAAAACTTTGAAATATGAGATCAGAGGTTTGATTTTGTAAAGTAGTTCATAAGCAGTCTTTTGATGCCTAGGGTTAATCAAAACTCTGTTCTGAACATAACAAGCAGTGTTTACAGCCTCTGCCCAAAAAGACAAGAGTAAACCTGAGTCTGCTAGCATGGTTTTGCAGATTCAACAAGAGTTCGATTTTTTCCTTTCAACTACCCCATTTTGTTCTGGAGTTCTTGGGATACTAAATTGCCTAGCAATCCCTTTTGACTCAAAGAAGGCATCTAACTCCTTATTTCTAAACTCTGTCCCATTGTCACTCCTAAAAATTTTACAGGCAGGTCATATTGCTTTTCAACTTGTTTGACAAAATTTTGCAATATACCAGTTGTTTTATCTTTGGAGTGTAAAAAGAAAGTCCATGTAAACCTTGAAAAATCATCAACAATGACTAAACAAAATCTTTTCTTCATTAAACTCATGATTTTTACAGGGCCAAACAAATCCATGTGCAGCAACTGCAAACACTGGGTTGTTTTGGACTCTTCAATTGACTTGTAAGAACTTTTATGTTGTTTACCTTTTAAACAGGAAACACAATGTTCTTCACAAGTAAATTGTTTATGTGGTAAACCTTTGACAAGACAATTTTTAGAGAGAGGGTGATTGTTTTCAGATTTGTGTGCCCAAGTCTTCTATGCCATAACTCTGTCTCTTTGCTAGAAGCGATTGAGAACAGGCATGCATTAGATATAGGATTATCTTTCAACATATCAACCACATACACATTGCCACTTCTATGAGCAATAAGTTGTGCTTTGCTCTCAGCAATAATCTGATCAATCTTTTTAACAACCTCTGGTCCTACAATTTGACAAGTTTTCTTTGTAAAGAAGGAACCATATCCTTTGTCACTCATTTGAGAGACACTCAGAAGATTGAATTTTAGATTGTCAATTAAATTCACATTTTCAAATTTGAGATTCCCAGCCTGGACACACCACCCAACACCTTCCCTTTTGAATTGTTACCAAAAGATATATATCACCCCCTCGATGAGCCAAGAAGTCTTTGAGAAGGGCTCTGCATCCTGTCATGTGCCTGGAGCCTCCACTATCTACATACCATAAACTGTCAAGGCAAGTAGAAGCTCCCTGCACATAAGTAAACAATTAGTTTAGATGTGGTTCCAAAGCCAGAATGGCTTTGGATAGGTTCACAGATGTTCCACTCTCAAATCCAGGAGTATGGTCAGTGGTTTAAGTTTGCCTTTGTATCCACTGTTGTAACCATCTCTGTCAGATGTTGGTAACCATGAGGATATCTATTCACTTTGGGCTTTGAAGGTTTCTTGTAACCTTCATAGCTCATAGGAACTTTTCGATAAACTGGTTGTCCATGTCCTCTTGGATACCTGTTGGCAGGTGGAGCATCTGTCACTTGTACCTCTCTGGGAATAGAGGTTTTGTTCAATGCTTTTGTGACAGATGTTTCAACAGGTTCAAAGGTCTGCTTAGATTTATTTCTAGCAGAACTTGAACTTTCTTTCTCAAGAGCTTTTGCTTTGATCTCTTTTATCTTTTGATCATATGTTTGAAGGTAAGCACACTCATGAGTTAGATGATTTGTTTTCCCACAGATAAAGCATTTTGAATCATTTAGGATTACTGAGTTCTGTTTATGTCATATGCTTTTAAAAGAAAACATTTTCAGATACATGATTTCTTTTGTTGCAAAATTCACAAAACGGATGTTTGATCTTTTCCCTTTTCATTTTATCAAATTTCTTCTCAGCAAAGGTTGTAACCTCTGCTGGAAGGTCTTTGATGGGAATGATTCTAGCCTTTGATGCTTTGACACCTTCAATGGTTGAGAAGTCCATTGGCTTGAAATTTTCAAGAATATCACATTCATCAGACCATGTTGGTTTCAATTGGTATTTCTCAATTTCTTTAAAAGTTGATTTCTGTTTTTCAAGAGAAATTTTGTTACCCTTTTTATCAATGATTTTTATCTCATTTCCAGCCAAATTTGTTGGAACAACTTCAACCTTTCCAGAATCAATTTTTGTAACATTTTCCGTGGGTTCTTCTTCAGTTTCAAAACCAATGCCAAATTTTATGTTACCTCTTGATATGTTTTTCTAGCATAATTTCGAAACCTTTTGAAGTTTCTACCCATTTTTCACAAGTGATATGGGTATCCTCTAACTCCTTTTTGCAAACTTGATATTTATCTACCATAGTTTGGAGTTGGTCTTTGATTATGCTAGCTTCTGCTTTAGGCTACTTATCTCAGAATCTTTTGAAAATAATTTTGATTTAACTCTTTGATAAGTTTTTCAAAATTAAGTTCATTTTCTAACATTTTGTACCTAAGGTTTTCATTCACCTGTTTAATGTTAGCAAAAGCTATTATACATTTTTCTGAATATAGATCCTTTAGGATCTGAGGTGATACCTTAGAAGCAGTCATAAGAGCACAATCACAATCATCTTCACCTTCCTTTGAATCCCATGGATCAGATAGAGAGTTCTTTTCTTCATCAACAGTGTTTTGAGTAATCATTGGTGTAACCACTGCTTCATCACAATTTTGACTTTCAACAGACTTAGACAACTGTTCCACAGACTCATCACCTTCAACAATTGTCTCTAAGGCCATTAAGCAAAAGTTTTCATGTTCTAAATCATTTTTGGCCATAAGAGCAAAGTTTTCATCAGTTAAATCCTCAGGCAAACAACTCCAATCCACAAAGCCTTGTGTGAAAAAGCTTTGCTAGTTGACCTCCGCTGGAGTAGTGGTTTGAGTAGTTTAAGTGCTTTGTGGTGCTTGTTGCACATGCACTTGAGGTGGTGATGTTTGGACATACTGAATTTGTGGAACAGTGGTTTGGACATAATGCACAGGAACAATGCCAGCAGCGTGTGCATAATGAGCAGTGTTTTGCACTTGATGAACAGGGTATATTGGGAATATTGGGCAGTGCTTTGTGTGTGCTGAGGTCTAGGGCCATGATGTGTTACAATTGGTCCTGAAATCTGAGATCTACATTCTCTGGCAAAGTGACCTAGCCTGTTACATTTATAGCACTTGATTTTTGATTTGTTTAACCCAACCTTTGACCCCCATGCAACCCTGGATATTTTCTACCAGTTCTTTTGTAAAACCTGCTTGCTCTCACACTTAGCAAAGCAACTTGATGTAAAATGTCCATTTCTTCTAAGTCATTTGGATCAAAGTGCTGAAGATCGTTTAATTCAAAACAAAGATTATAAGAGGTTTGGCATTCCCCACTAGCAGTAAAAGCATAGTTGGGAGGATGAGAATCAGAGTTAAAGTTTCCTCTAGAGGTTATATTAATAAAATGATCATAACCCTGATCCTTTCCGTTGCTAGAACCCTCTTCATGACTATAAAGAGCAGTGTTACCCAAGGTATAGTCGTCTGTTGCTTTCCCTGACTCTTGCAACTTCTTTTTCTGGTTCAACTCTCTCTCATAAGTGAGGAGTCGACCATGAAGTTGTGTGAGGGACATTTCTTTAAACCCAATAGATGTTCAAGTAACGTAAGCTACAGTCTCCCATGTTTCTGGTAACGATCTTAAGAAACGACTATTGACAGTCGAATTAGGAAATTCCACATTAAACTAGTTTCAATTCACTGATGAGACAACTAAAACGTTCGAACTGTTGTGTTAACGACTCACCTTTTACGTGACAAAATGTTTCATACCGTTGATTCAGAACTTCACTATTGTTTTCGATCACTTCTTCAGTATCACCGAATTGCTCTTTTAGTGCATCCCATAACTCTTTTGCACTATTGCAGTGGAGCAGTCCAGCATAGATTTCATTGGGTAAGGCAGATGCAACAATGCTAAATGCCTTAGCATCCAATTCTATTTTCTGGAAATCCTGCTCGGAGTAATTTTCAGGATTTTTTGGCACTTGAGTATTGGGATCCTCTGTACTGGGAACTATAGGAACATGTGGTCCATATACAACGGATCGCCAACAATCGGTGTTCTGTTGAGCTAAAATGTGACCCATCCGACGCCGCCGTATGAAATATTCATTTCGTTTTTGGTTTAAAACATTGATCCAATGTTGGATTCTTGTGTGTTTTGAGACATTTCTGCTTGTTTACAACAGATTTGTGTTTTAAAAACTTTGAACGTAATAAAATTATGTATTCAAGTAAAACTATCAAACTAATTAGCAGTGAGAGCTGATCTTTCAAATCAAATTGATATTAATCAAATTTTGATTGACCAAGCTTTGATACCAATTGTTAGGATCTGAGTTTGATTTACTTGTGATTTTTGTTTCAAAAATGGAAATATGATTGAAGTTTAAAGTAAATGCAACGGAATAGAATGGAAAACTTTTACTACAAGTAAAGGTCATTTGTTTTCATCATCATGCTTTTAAGTATGTAAACTTTGCATGTGATTCACAAACTCCCCCTCAACCTATTATAAAGCTTGATAGTACAGAAAATGGAAGTAGATGATTGGTGTAAAGATCTTTCTAAGAAGACGAGTTTACTGTTACATTGACACTACTATTTATGCTAACTATCTAACCTCTGAGCATCTTTGATGACGTCAGGGTTGATAGTGACATCTAACAAGAAAATAACTAACTAGAAACACTGACCTCTAACTACTGTTAGTGCAAAAGCATTGTTACATTGAAATAAAGAATAAATAAACTAAAACTCTGATGGCTAAGCTCTGCTCCTTTTCTTCAGTCAGACCTTTGGCAATTTGCATAGCAGATGATGTAAAGGTATCAGTCTTTAAAAGTCAGAGTTTAGAGATCAGAGGATCTAAACTCTGATAAAAGGACCAATCCGCGGATAGAGTATTTTTGGCTTTTTATCATCTGTTCCTTTGTAAAGGGTTCAATTCTAACATACTCAGTGAAATGTCATTTATAGTTTTAGATATGTTTAAAAAGAGAAATAATCGTGCTTAACCAATTTGTATGTTTGTTTACAGGACATGAGGTTGACCTGCGTAACTTCAATCGCTAGCTTTAATGAGAATCCCATGTGGCACTACAAAAGTTGCGTGGTGCGGCTACTCCAAAGAAGAAAATTTTATGTGCTGAGGGCCACGGAGAGATCATAGAGACTAGATGCCCACTCAAAAATAAAATAATTAACATACAGTCTCCCACGACTTATAATACCAGCTAGCTATTATGAGACCTTGAACATTACTGACAAGTTTTCTATGGTTTAAAATAAACAAGTTATCATGCCCATGCAGCTAATCAGGGGCCAAAATACAGATCGAACAACTGGGTAATCCCAAGAGTTAATGTGTTCGTGTGGTGGCCGGCAATAGAGAATTCCAACAAGATCGATGCTGGCAAGGCAATGATTGGTATTATCAGATTTGATATGCTCAATTTGTGGATGTAGTACTAATATGCGGACCATTTCTTAGTATCATGCATTGGGGCAAGAAGCATCTGGTGGCAAGTATATGTATGGCTACAACTACCTATCCCGGCTCAGTTTGAGACTAAATGGGCTACTACAACACATAGAACAAGAACATCTAAGCAAGGCCAGGAAGAAAGCAACTGGAGCCGAAATGTGCACGCTGTGGAAGATTTGGAACAACCGCAATGAAAAGATATTCGAAGGAGGTGCAAATTCTCAACAAAAATTGACAGAGGACATAAAAGAAACATCTATTTGGTGCATTCAAAATAGATCAAAGTGGAAGCAACTAAACTGGGAAAAACTGGAGTCAAAAGATTTGGGCAGATTACTTTTGGGTATAATTGTTTTTTTCTATGGTGGAATGACATAAGAAGATAATGGTCAGTGTATTGTAATCTGGTGTCATCTTTTATCTACGCCTTAGCACCTTGCCAAGAGTGAGGTGTGGTTAATAAAATTGATCCTAACTTGCCTTTCAAAAAACAAATCTATGAAAGTGTAAGGTTCTTAGGTGGAGGTTGTACCGACCCCTCAAAGCGAGAAATAAGACCATTTCAACACTACCGAATTACAAGGGGTTCTGAGACCACTTCAACACTCCATAGATTACAAGGGAAACACGAACCATATTACAAGGGTGTCCCGCCCAAAGCGCGGGCGGGTAATCCCCTAGTTTAACTTACTCGATACCTATGATATTTTAATTTTCATTGCCCAAAGTTAGAAGAAATTAATGTCTCATTTTGACCCCATTCTTCAGATCCCCCCCCAGCCTGTGCCACTGTATAAAGCTACTTGAGAGAGTGAATCATGGATGGCAATGGAATGGTTGTAAAGTCATGTCCGGTACCTAACTTAATATCTGCAGGGTATATCAGGTATACCTACAGGTATCAAGTATACTTGTTGTTTTGTTACAAATTACCCATTAGGATTTCCAAATATATTTCTTAATATTTAAGTGTTTATATATATATTTTTACTCAAATAAATTAGCTATATAAAATAAAAGGTTGTTAAATTAGTGGATTATTCTATTACCTAAAAACAAAGGAAAATATAAATAAATAGAAAATGTTTGCGGTTATGGTTCAGGTAAACAAGTGTTTGCACATTCTAGAGTCGTCACCATTTCTATCTGTCGGATCCTGTGTTGGATTTTCATAATTTAATTTGTGTACATCTAGTATATATTGGTTCCAAACTACTTCCATTTGCACCTTTCTCTCTCTAAACATATATGATATATATTCATCTACATGCACTTGCTTTCTCACTCTAGAACATCTTCTCTTCAACTTCCACAAATGAAAACTTCTCCTCCCAAATCTACACTTAAACGTAGCCAACCGAAGAGAGGTCGAATCAAGATAATGATTTTCAAGATAATTGGTACTTCATTCAAAGATTTAGCAATTGGGGTCGCAGAAAAAACGATGAAAGTTGCCAGAGATGGAAGAGGCATATGCAGCCGGACATTTCCTCGGTCACTATAACAAGCGGCTTTCATACTTATATTCATGCCGTGGGTGGATTCGCTTGATGGCTGATTTTTCTATAGGGAAATGGTACGTGTTTGTGATGACATGTTATTTTTTGTAAAGATACTCATGTTGTGGAGATGGGTTGTTAATAAAAGAGAGCCTTTTTTTCTTATGTTTTTCTTTATCGAGTGAGCCTTTTCATGCGCCAAATTTTGTTGGAAATTCGTAGGAAACTGTCTTTTTTCGTATTGTGCTACTGGTATTAATTGTGTTTTTATTTTTGTTAAAATTTAAACAAATTTATCTGGTAACTTTGTAACATGGGAAAAAACAAGAAAGAGATAACTTGGGTAATAAACTTACGTAACCAATTTTAAATAGAATATATATAAACATTTGTAACTAATGCATATAAAAATGAGTTAAGCACACAAACTTAATTTGTTTTCACATTGTTGTCCAGTTTATTAATTTTCAGCGTCTAATAGTTACCTACGGATATGTTCACCATATAGCCAACTTTAACTAAAAAAGCTCAACGTGTGTAGTAATGTCTACGTGGTTATCTTATCACTCCTTTGAAATTGTTTCAATATTCAACTAAGAGGCTGTTTGTTTCGGCTCTTAATGGTTCAGACATTTACTGGTTCAACACTTAATTGTTCAAACTGTTTGCTTCGCGGGCAGATGTCTGAATGGTTCAAACATTTGTCTCTGAATGGTTATGCATTATACTGAGTCTGAATGGTTAAGACCTCCTATCTGAATTGGTTGGATATTTGTCTCTGAATGGTTAAGCATTATACTGGTTTTTAATGGTTCAAACATCTTACTGGTTTAACACTTAATGTTAGACCTTTTTTACTACTGGTTCAACACTACATATTCAGAAGTTATATAACCCCCCCCCCCCCCCCCCCCTCCTAACCAAAATATAATATTTGTTTAGTCTTTTCAATAAAAGAGAAAAAAACTTGTGGGATAAAACTCAATTTCAACGTTTAAATAAAAAAAATAGTTTTGGATCAGTTCGGTCAAAACCTGGAACAATTGGTTCAAAAACGACAAACGACAACCGGATGTTATGAGAAACACAATTACGGCTACTACCACAAAATTACAAAGCAATTAATCCCTATTTGAACTAAACATATATAACTTGACCACCAAACTACCTATTAAAATTTCTAATGAAATAATAACTCAAAACTAGATAAATATACCAACCAAATTTATCTAGACTTGAACGAATAAACAGGTCACGTGTAAACTCTCAAAAGGTGACGTGTAAACTCTCAAATTTAGTATCCAGATATAGTTGTTAAGATATCATGACCGCAAACTAGAATCAAGTACTGGATCAAGAAGTGCAATCGGGTTTTAGGTTTGGTGATCAGGTTAACCAGTTGGACCAAGACTGATAGTTTAACCAATCTCCCTTTGATTAGTTTGGTTATGTCACCCGTTTTGGGCGATTCAGACTACAAACGCTCACACCTGTTTATATCCTTAAAATTCATTTTAGTTTAAGCTTGCAAAAATAGGATCTTCTTATTCAACGACATCACAAATGCTACATATCATATATATTTTATAAATAAATATTTAATTTTTATAAATCTTTAAATTAATCGTCGTTTGGTTTGTGCTATTCTCACCACTTAGACCCATCACTCCTCTCACCTTTAATCGCTACAGGTTCCATCATATACACCCCCCACCTCACACCACACTGAAACCCCCACCTAAGATTTGCAGTGCTGGTGGTGGTGGTCATCGGTTACCGACATCTGATTTCAAGCGGGGTAGTTTATATTTTTTCTTTTTAATTTGCACAAATGGTCAGGATTTTTTGTCATTTTGTGATTTTACTCAAACTTAACATAAACTTTTATGTCTCTCAGCCTTACTACTCCAAAGTGTTACAAAAATGAAACCATAGAACCTAAACATGTTACTCGAAAACATTAGTACCCGAGGTAAACCACATGGACTATCCATGTAAACTGAAAATTAAAAGAATATCCATGATAATATGTTATAACAATTTGGTTTTAATACTAATCAAAATTTAAAAAATACTTCTTGCAAATCCCTAAAATGTACACTAGCAATAACATCTCTAACTCCCCAGAATCCACAAGATAAAATTCGAACTCAAAACATTTCCTGCAATTTGTAAAATCCCGATCTAGAAAAAAAAAAGATTGAGCTAGCACAAACAATACACACGAATAAACACAAAATCACAATGAAGAACAATGTAACAAATAAGATATTGTTCATCGAATATATGTACCTATTATATATACATAACGGTTACTCTTAATGATTACTAAATTTTATAATACTTTTGGATTTTGTTTGGACAAACATGGACGAGGTTGGCTCATTGGATTATTTAATTTGTTGAAAATTGTTATCCTTTTTCTAGGAAGCTTCCTAAAGCAGCATGTTGTATGGTTTTTGATAAAGTTTCATATCATCCAGCTATTTTTGTGTTTCGCTATCTTTTGGTTCCTACGATTCGGATATATGAAAATCGACCCCACAATTTGTGATTGTAACATGTATTCTATACAAGAAGTTATACTAGTATTTATAATATTTGCTTCTAAATATACGTGGCAGAAGGTTTTTAGAGGATTTACGTTACAACAATCCAGCTATTATTGTTTTAAGCCATAGGCTACATGTTGACGCCTGGTACGAGTGATGATCATGACGTTGTATGAAAGAATGCTCGTATATAACTAGTAAGATTACCCGCTGCGGGGTTTCGGTCGATATCTTTTTTGGTTCTGTATTTAAAATGAACAGTGATACTTACTGATTTTAAAATAATTGTAAATGGAAACGTAAACGCTACCGTAGATATAATTTTAATGTTAAAGGAACCTAAAACTAAAACATTAAACATAATGAAAAGTAAAAATATAAAAATAATAAAATTCAGAAAAAATAAAATTAAGCAAGAAACACAAAAGCGCCAATAGGATGAAAGCACTTTTCACACAACTTGGTAACTATACTTTACGTCAAAACGTAGACCAATTGAAAACACACATAAAAGATAGCACGAAAACATATTATATTTGAGCTGACATATTCCTAAAAAGAAATTAGGTAGAAACGTAAAACAAATTGAATTTATACCAACACGTACAAAAAAATAAGCACGTAAGAAAATAGTGTTTTTTAAAGAATGGTACGACGCGTTGCGGAAATGTCGAAACGTAAAGTGACTTGAATTTATACCGGCTAATGAAAACATGTTATATTTGACCCGACTCGTTTCCGAACAAAATTACGTCAAAATGCGGACAACTAAAAACGTACATAAAATAAGGATGAAAGCGTATTATATTTGACCCGACTCATTTCCGGGGAAAAACAAAATTTACGTCAAAATATAGATCAACTGAAAACGTACATAATAATAAGCACAAGAACATTAAATTTGACTCAACTCATTTCTAGAAAAAAATTACGTCGAAACGTAAATCAACTTAAATTTATACCGACATGTACATAAATGTAAAACATAAAACTCGATAACAAAGTTTTTAAAAAGTTAAAAGGTTATAAGTGTTATTACTGAAAGTTAAATGATAAAACTATAATAAACATAAAAGACAAAAAAAGGAAAAAAAAAAAAGAAAAGTCAATTGCAAGTTACTGTTCATGTAACTTGCAATTAGTAACTTGCAATTGTTATATTATATAATATAATATAGACTAAAGTACAATTTCTGTATTTCTGTATGTGCGATCTGATGTAAATCACATGGACGGAAACTGTACTTTACTCAGTCTAATTTATATAAAACCCGAACTTTTACGTCTAATTTATCCGAGTCTATCCTTTTCTTTAATTTGAAGAGTTTAGTACCTGAAATGTAGAGACACATATTCTTTAATTTGAAAAGTTTAGTACCTGAAATGTAGAGGCACATATTGCTAAGACAGTATATAAAAATGTTTTTGACTCAAAACAAAATCAAATTTGCAGTTAAAATTAATACAAAAATGTTTTAACCTAATTGTCGGTTATATTCTCACTTTTGCTTTAGCCGGATATTACTTAACTAGTTCGATTATTCACTTTAACCGGTATGGTTAATACCTGGTTATTTTTTGTTAATTAACATGTTATTTTCAAAAAAGATTTATTTTTATGGTTTTTTTCCTGGTTACGCAGTACATCGGTTAAAAACCGGTTATTTCTAAAAAAAACCTAACCGGTTACTAATCTACGATTAAAAATAACCACTAATCCGTTACTCCTCACTTGGTTATTAACCGGTTACGATTTCGGTTAATAGCCGGTTACGATTAGTTAACTCGTTATTTTGTGCACCTCTAGGGTCAAGGCCTTCGAATGAAATGTGTGAGCTTATCAATATGAATTGTGAATGCCATATATTGGGTTTCGGGGGCTCAAATTCGTTATGTGCCACCCAAATTTTAGAGAAAAAAAAGGAGGGGCGGGCTTGGCCAACTTTGCATTTAATTTTAGCTCGTTTATTATTTCTTGGGGAATAAGTTAGAAACTCTAAATCTTTGTTATAATTTATGAGTTTGTATATGTAATTTATATTCATGTAAGTTTTTTGTTCCTTGGCAATCTTGTAGGAACTAACATCTATAATTTAAATATAACAAATGTTACTTCTTTTTGTTAAACCAATAAATCTAAATTACGTCTTTGTCCAGGTTTGAATATGAGATCTCTTTTCTAAAAAACATGTGCCTTTACCAATTGACCAATTATCAAATCAACAACTCTATTCTGATTACTGATCGGACCGGTTGTCGGTTGAATCAATGAAAAAATGTACCCTTATAGTTTTGGGCTTACTTGGGCTCATCTGTTGGCACTTATATCTTGAATAGGAATGGGCTACACTTATAAATATCAACCCAAAAAGCCACAAGTGTTCACAACTTCACATCCACATATTTAAAAAAAACGGACACGTGATTTCATGTAAAAAGTATTACATTTTTAATTTAAGTAAGAACTAGCACTGAGGAGCCGCACATTGTATACCTAATTTAGATGAATCACAAGGACCAAAATAATCGTATAATATTTATTTTTTATGATATCCGAATATAACATGTGTTTATAAATCTTAAAAATTAAATTGTTTGGCGGACTCACACGTAACGACAAAACCGTGAAACTGAAAATAAAGTAGATGTGAAATGCTTATGGATGATAGAAAGATGTCATTACAATAACACAACTATGTACAATTTTTAGTAGAAAAGAATAGAAAACAATATGTAAATCATATGAAATATAAATAATAATTATATGAATTAAAGAAAATAAAAATAAAAAGAAAATCCAAGTGTGCTTCACACGATACATAAAGCTATAGAAACTTATACAAAGTTAAATAGTAAAACTTACTGATAAAGTCATATTGTAAAGAGTAAACTTCGTTTTGCTCCCTTTGGTTTGGTCACTTTAACGGTTTTGCCCCAATCATTTAAAAATAGCAATTTTCCTCCAATAGTTTAGTATGTTTTTTCTATTTTGCTCCCCGCCTCTAACTCCATCCATATTGTATATTAACTGGAAGGGTATTTGGGTAATTTCAAGTATAAAATAAGGGCATTTTGGTAATTTACTTTTAAAGATATGACTGCACACACTTTCTCCTCTGTCTTTTCTCTCTACGTATATATCTCTCTCTTCTCCACCATCACCAAAAACCACCACCACCCACTATCCCACCAGAACCCACATAACTAAAACCCAACCACCAGCACCACCACCACCGCCATAACCATCAGTCCTGGCACCACCTCACCAGAACCCACATCCTACAACTACCACCCTCCCATTTCCCTTACCACCACAGCCACCTGCTACGACCACCGAAACCACCCAAACCCCAATATTACGACATTGATCTAAATCATCACGACGGAACCCTAAATGTCGGAACCCTAATGCCGCCGTCATCTAATCGAGGTCTGAAGCCTTCTCCGGAACCCTAACGAAATCTAATCGAAGTCTGAAGCCCTCGCCGTCATGCAACACCGGCCAAGACCACTGTCGCTGACCACCGAGGCTCTGCCATGGATGATGGTCGGCCGCCGAAACCCTAACACCATCAATTCGTCTCTCTCTCTTTCCCCTTATTCTTGTGTTTTCTTTTTTAAATTTGGGGATTTTGATTATAAAAGTTGGGGTCTGATTCTAGAGTTAGTTTTGGTAGATGAAAAGGGTTTAGCATTAAGTTTAGTGGTGGGTGGTGATGGCAACGATGTGGTTGATGGGTGGTGGTGGAGAAAGTAGAGAGAGGGAGAGATGGGTTGGGAAGTTCAGTGGTGGAGGATGGTGGTGGTGGACTGGTGATGACGGCAGGTGGTGGCCGGTAGATGGTGGTGGTGGCCGATTAGAAGAAGGAGGAAGTTAGGGATGGTGATGGTTGGTAATGGCGCGGGCTGGTGGTAGGAATGGTGTTGATGTCTGATTGTTGTAGTGGTAGTGGCGGTGTCTAGTGGGTGTTACAATGGGTGTTACAGAAGGTTGAGAGGGAAGGAGATACAGAGAGAGAGAGAGAGGGTGATGAAGTGAAGAAGAAAGGGATTAGATGATTTTGTTATCCATACTTATATTCTTTATTTTTATATCAACAAAATAGACAAAACAAATAGATTTTAAAAATCAATTTAAATACATTATTATAGAATTACCATAATACCCTTATTTTTAACAAACATTTTAGACAGAGTTAGGGACGGGGAGTGAAATGAAGATAAGTTAAATAAATCAAGGAGTAAAATGGCTATTTTTAAAGGATTGGAGCAAAATCGTTAAACAACCAAACCACAGGGAGCAAAACGGAAGTTTACTATATTGTAAATTAATAGATGGATAATAAATTTGAATGTTATTTTATAGGCTTTGCCATTCAAAGTGAAAAAACGCACCCAGACGCCATTTAAAAAGATATGAAGTTTATAACTTTTAGCTCCTAAGTATCAACCAGCATTAAAATTTAGGATGCTTCCCCTCAAAATTTATTTAAACTATTTTAATATGAGGTGCGCCTTTCTTTCTTTCTCTCTCTTTCTCTTTTTTTTTTAAACCGGGTTCAGGTGGTATCGAATTGGTTTGTTCAACTTTGGTCAAAACCAATTTAAGTCTTATACCGGTTATAGAATAAAATAAATCCCTTGGGTCGGGTTGACCTATGTAAACCAGTTTTTCAAACGAATTTTTAAATCAGTTCGAGTACAAACTGGTTTAATAACAAGAGTAGGAACTGATATACAAAATGGTGGTATAGGTCGGGTTGGAATCGGTTTAGACCAAACCAGTTTCTGGTGTGATGTTGGGTCGGATTACGAAATGGTTCGCATTTTTCAAACTAGTCTTTTACATCTCTAATTTTAATTTTACTTTACACGTGTCTAAGGCCCGGTTTGGATTACGATTCTTTATTCAGGACTTAATGCGGGGTGGGTGACCGTTCAGGGCCCAATCTCTCCGGGGGCCCGAGATTCTTAAAAAAACTATACATATTAAGTGTATATTCATATGTTTTTCAAATATCTTAAACAAAGATGCTTGTGGTTCAGTGGTTAGCATTGTTTACATGAAATTGGTTTGTCTGCATTTGTTTGTCCAGAGTTCGATTCCACGCGAAGCCTTTTTAGGCCATTTTCAATCAATTTCCCCCATTTTAGTCACTTAGTTTTTCCTAGTTTCTTTTAATTTCCGTATTGTTTTGTTTAGTTTTCTTCCTATTTCAGTTTGAAGTTTTCTTTTATAATATAATACTGAAATCTTTTTTAATTTATCTTTTAGTTATTTTAATTAAATTATAACTAAATAACTTTTGAAGAGGTTTTATTCTTTTATTATATAAAAACCTAGTGAAAAGAAAACGTTTTGGACATATATGACTATATTATTTTGGATTTTCTCTTCCGTTTGCTATAGAGAGTGCATCGAACTAGTCAAAGTTTTCATCCGGTGCAACGTGCGGGTTTGATCCCACTCTATATTTTTTATTTTTATATATTTAAAAAAAATTGTATTTACGGCTCAACTTTTCATTTATTCTTAATGTTTTCTAGTACATAAATATGTACTAGTTCAAATGTATTTATCTTTCCGTTTTAAAATTGAGTTATCGACCTTATATTATAGGGCCGGTTTTTTCTGTTCGCACAAGGCCTAAATTTTTTCCAAGATTTTCGAAGACGGCCCTGAGTTGATGTCACGACCCATCTAAATATTGATCACTACACTTGAAAGTTGAAACTCATAATATTTATAGGCTGTTCATTAAAGATCAAGACTAAAAAATGTCTAGAATAATCCTCCATAATCTAGAATAAAAAAATCGTATGGGTAAAAAGGTATTCTGGAATAAGTACCATAGCCTTGATCAACCATCATTTGTCACATCAAACAATACATCAAGTACTCATTAATTAGTAAGTGGTGGCGACGCTTATCCTGCCACAAACTTTTTTTTTGTTTTTTAATTAAAATAATGTCAAATGTTAATTAATATAAAAAATAAACTTCATTAAAATGAAAATAAAATTACATAATTTAAATTAAACTAAAAACCGGAAATAAATAAAAATGACAAATTTTGAAATAAAATATCTTAAAATCCGGTAAATGGCTCGTCGACCAACCTCATTTTTATGCAAGTTCTCGTTTGCTGGCTACAAAGACTTTTTGTGCTTCGACTGTGAGATTTTCGTGAGTCGTAATATGTCACACCCCGACCCGCAGCGGAAAAGGTGATCGGGGCATGATTGGATTTTCATCAAAGCTCATGACATTTATTATAATGTTTCATATTTATTATTCCAATTTAAAGGAGATCATACAATCAAATCATACAAATACAAACGAAGCGGGTTTGGTAAATCCGGTTTTTTACGGATGTTACATAATATACGTTTGAAAATCTCTATCTCTCGCCGCTTGCGCCACACTTTCGTGTTGTTCGTTAATCAAGGCTGTAGAGGCTTAGATATTTTCTTCGCTTGTCTTGGCCAACTTTTGCATCATCGCTTCCTTCTTTTGGCGTAAGATCTTTTTCCGTTGCTTATCAATCCATGTTGGCTTGTAGTTTGGTTCCACGAACCCGGAGTTCTAACTTGTGCTCTCCTCCTGGGTTGTGTTGGGCTAACTTCATCGTTCAAGTCCGGCACCAACTTATCGGATGGCCCAAAGTTAGCCGAATCCAATGATTTTCTCTTGCTAGAACTTCCACAAGAATCTTCATTCAACAAGTTGATTTGACCCCATTTGGCCGTTTCTTTAACAATGTTCCACGCAAGACCGTGCTTGAACGCTTGTTTATGTTTTGCTAGAAAATCCTCTTGCACCTTTTCCAAAACTTTTAAATCAATGCAACCATTTTTACGAATGCGATCCTATATGTTTAAAAAACAATGAAACTAGAAAACTATTACAAGTTAAATTAAATTAAAGTAAATATTAAATTTTACCGCTTGAATGTAGAGGCCGTTGAACCATTTAATTTTCCTCAACATTGAAGTCCATTTTAAGTTTCGTTGATTGTGCGTTCGGTGGGCACTACCCCCAAGCCCAATGACGTGTTTGTGGACCACTTTCCACAAACCGTCTGTTCTTTGACGGTTTCCCTTTTGCTGGTCAACCGATACGTGGAGGAATGCTATAGCCAACTTTTCTTCCTCCTCGGGACTCCATTCCGTTCGATTCGCCCAGTTAGCAAGTTTTCCCTTTTTGTTACCTTTAGTGCTTCCCATAATCTCCTCTATATGGTCTTCACTTCCAACTTGCATTTCTTGCAAATTTGGATCAAATTGTGTTTCTTGGACGTATTCCTCATCACCCTCATCTTCTTCAACGTCTTGACCTAGTGGTGGTTCTCGTTCTTCACTTTCGTCTACAAATTGACATGGGTTTCTATAAAACCAAAAAGGTTTGAAATTTTGCATCGCTTCCGGCGGAAAATCAAACCAAACTAATGGAACCATAGGTCGTGAAAAAAAAATAATTTAGTTATTGCCCAAGCATACAGGTTGGTGTAATGGGTTGGATAAGAAGAGGTTGTGGCTTATACTCGTCACCACCAAAAGGACCACGTCGGCACAAACCGGCATCTCGTTTGCTCGATCCGAGACCTCTAGAATTTTTAAGCGAATCCACTGTAGAGACTTTTAAGGGTTTCGGTAATGAAGGATTTTGAGATTGTGTGTGTTTAAATTATGTGGGTATAAGAGCCTTCACATCTAGCTCCCTAAAAATATACATACATTCCACTAAAAAATAACTCCTATATCAATATATTTTCACTAAATACAAATACTTTTTCTCTCTCCTTTACAATTAAATAATATTTTTATATCTTTATCATTACATTTTCTCTCTTCTTCACTCACAACCACTTTCAATATATATTAAAAAACTATAGGGGGTGAATTGTGTCTCACATATATACAGATGAACAGTAACATTTTCTCTCTCCTTCATTCACAATCACTTTTTATACCCTTTATAATATAAAGACCCCTCTCACATATTTTGATGGATATGATGTGAATGCTCTAAGATATATATAAATAGAGTATTTAAAATATTTTTTTATATTTAAGAAAGTGACCATTGCACAAAGGTCTAATTTATCGAAAATATCAAATCTCACGCGGGTTTCTCAGCTGGCCAAGCCAACCCGCTAGGGTGGCGGCGATGTGCTGACATGGGTTGGAACTCGAACAAGGCTACCCGCTTGGTGCCCCGTCCCCCATAAAAAAAGCCATCATCAATAATTTGGGCAAGGTACCTCATAAAGTTCTCTAAAGCAATACAAAGCTTATCTTTTTTTTGAACGACAAATTTCTTTTAATATTTGTTATTTGTATGACTTGAATCCAAGATATTCCCTTCCTAAATACAGGTGTTTAAAGGTTTACTAATGAACCACCACCCTATTGGTTATCTGGTTATATAATCTTGAGCTTTTGATTACATAACCTTGTGTTCTGTCGTTAGTCATTGGAGTTGTCGTTATAAGAGCATTCACAATCAAATACCTTACTCCATCTCTATAATTACACTAAAAAACACTATATTTTTCCTATTCTTTTTAATTAAATAATATTTTTTATATTTTTATCATTATCTTTTCTCTCATTTCCACTCACAATCACTTTAAAAAAATATTAAAATATTATAGAAGTAAACAGTAATAACTTTTTTCTTTTTTTCTCTCTCATCTACTCATAAAAATTTATAATTACTTTCATAAATACAAAGCTACACTCATATAAATAGAGAGAATCCATTGTATTGTGATTTGTGAATGTTTAATAGATGATATGTTGATTTTAGTAAGGAAATGAGGGTCCGATGAAAGATCAGAAGAATAACTTTGTGACATAAAAAGATCTTTACTTTATATCTCATATGCTACTGTTGAATGTTTAATTTTACTTATGATAAATTAAACCGACATGCTTGACTAAATTATATTATAAAAATTATGAAAAAAATTTCTGAAAAAAAATTCAAGTCGTAAAAATGTTACACATGTAGGGTAAAAGAAAGGTTAGCTTATGTGATAAAAGGTTAGTAACGTATTAAGGTCAAATATCTATTTGTTAGATTACTTGATAAAAGTTAGGTTTTATGCTTTAAACATAAAGTCTTCTAAGAAGTCGTAAGAAGAGTATCAAACGGACTCTGATTGACCTTATTTAAACGGCATTGAATCGTTTCATCGAATTGTACGACGTGAGATTTAAGGTTTTTGTTTTTAGATGTTTACCTTGTAGATTTTAGACTTTTTGTTTACATCATTGTGTCTTTTCTATATTTGCGTCATTGTGTCTTTTTCCTTCGATATTGTAATATTTTGCGATCCATTGTGTCTTTATACACTTTTAATTTTTAGAATCCTTTATAAAATTACTCTAACCACGTGATAAATAAGTTTAATCCCTACAAAGTGTGTAAGTCACAAACAGCCGAGAAATAACAAGATACTTATATTAAAGTGTTGTTCACTAGTCATAAATACGAAAATAATTATTAGTTAACACCTTCTGGTACGTTCTTCTTATCTTTTCAGACTTTTCTCTCTTAGGTCCTCATTCTTCCTTTTTAACTTTCTTTCCTAAGTCCATATTTCCTGTCTATGCACACCATATAATTTTCTTTCCTTGTCATTGCTCCGGTTTTTATATTCATGATCGACCCAGATATACATCCAAATTATTCAAACTATTAAATAATATACCCATTTAACTAATTTAGTTTCCATTAAATTAATTATCCGGTAATAACTTACGCAGTTAACTTTAAAAAAAGTGAAATGCGCATATGTGTTTAACTTTTTTTCTCAACGTTTCGATATAAATTTTATTAAAAACATAATTGTTTTCAAACTAGATTATTTTTTCGTATCATAAACTATAATATGATCGCCAGTACCATGTCACGACTTTATGAAAACGACATCGGGTGTTATGTGAATTGATACCAGTATTCGTCTTTATAAAAACGTGTCAATATCTTTTTGTTCGTATCACTACTTGTGTTTTTTTGTTTTCCTTTTTCTGTTCTGATACCAAGTGCTAGTATCTTGACAAAATGAATCGGTACCAACTATAATCAAATTCACACTCTCTACTTTTCTTTATATAGTATGTTTGATATTAAATACTTTTGAAAGTAAAACAACACTTATTAAATGCGATTATATTATATTATATTATATTATATTACATTATTACCAACTTGTGTGAATAGTGACTTAAGTGTTTTTCATTATTTGTTTTGTATTTTGTCGTTTTGTACCTTTTATACCTTTATCCCTCACCTTTTAGTATTGACACTTACTATAGACTTTGTAATCGAGTTTTACGTGTTTGTTTTTATGTACAAGTGGGTATAAATTCAAGTTGATTTACGATTCGACGTTATTTTTCCCTAGAAATTAGTTGGGTCAAATATAATATGTTCTTATGCTTATTATTATATAAGTTTTTAGTTGATCTACGTTTTGACGTATTTTTTTTCTTCTGAAAATGAGTGGGGCCAAATATAACACGTTTTCTTGCTTATTTTTATGTACGTTTTTAGTTGACATACGTTTTAACATAATTATTTTTTCAAACACCGCAACAACACACGAAGGAGTTTCTACTTAGATCACAATCCCAATCAAAACCACAAGTGATGTATAAGTCAACCCACTTTCATCGACACTCAATTTCCACGGTTCTTCCTTCCCATTTCTCAAGACAATCATGTTTCAAAAAATGAAAAAAAAAAACCATTAGTCAACAAATCCTTCAAACAAGTTGCCTGAAGTTGACCTTAACATGGAGTTTTCCCACCAAACCGAAACAACGACCAAGAAAATTTGACATTTCAAAAGTCCCACAAATAATAAGTGGACAAAACAACAAAGGGCCCATAAATTTCAAATTCCAATCACTTTACTTTCCTCATTCCATTATAAATACACTTGGTAACACTAGTAATGATGATCATCCCATTAGTTTGAATTAAAGTGACTGATTTCACATCTGTAACGCGTGATTTCACACTAGTAATGGAACGAGGCGAGTCCAAAGGCGGAGGGGTGGGTGTGGTGTTGAAAGGTGTTCCGGTTTTTGATGGGAAGTATGTGCAATATAGTGTGCTTGGAAACCTCTTTGAGGTTTCTTCTAAGTATGTTCCTCCGATCCAACCCGTTGGACGTGGTGCTTATGGACTCGTTTGGTAATTTTCGCTTAATTCTGGTTTGTTGAAATTTCAATGTTATTTGTTATGGTTTTGTGGATAAGTTGTTTATACTTGTGATTAAAAGTTATGGATTGAATTAAACAAAAATTAATGTTAACCGGATTGACGTTCTAATTACTAGAATTAATTGAATAAAATTGTTAGAATTTTAAGATTTTGAAAAAAATCGATTGAATTCGAATTGGATTCAAAAAGTTCGAATTCGTATCCAATTCGAGTTATTTTGTGCTGCAAGTTTTATTACATTTTTAATGTTATTTGTTGGGTTCTTCAGAATAAATTGTTAATAATTGTGATTAAAAGAATCTGACATTATTATTGTCATATTGATGAAAAGAATCTGTTAAATTATGGAAGTATTATTGAGGTCTAAAAGTATTTAGAGCATGAAAACTGTTCAGATTTATTGCTTTTTAATTGGATTTGATTATTATTTATTAGAAATAGTTAATTAAGAATTACTGAGTTCATTAGACAATAACTTTTTGGTTAATTTTGCTTAATTTCAGCTGTGCTAAGAATTCTGAAACAAAAGAAGAGGTTGCGATAAAGAAAATAGGGAACGCGTTTGGTAACAGGATTGATGCGAAGAGGACTTTACGCGAAATCAAACTCCTCTGCCATATGGATCATGAGAATGTATGTACATTTTTTCATGTATTCTCATCTTCTTCTTTTCTATATTCTTGATGATTTGCATATTGAAATAATAATTTTCGATAATTTTCATACCGAAGTAAAGATTGTCAAATTTCTTGATATTTTTTACATTGTCAAAATGTCTAATTTCTTGACCATTTGCAGATTGTCAAAATCAAGGACATCATCCGGCCACCAAACAAAGAAAAGTTTAACGACATCTACATCATATATGAATTAATGGATACCGATTTGCATCAAATCATTCGTTCGTCACAGCCGTTAACAAATGACCATTGTCAGGTAAGTTCAAAACACACCAAAAATCCCGACACGCCTATACTTTTTAGGGAAAATTGGATTTTAATAATCCACCTAGAGGTAGTTGGCCAATATTAGACCCACTTTTGAATATTACCACTGACAGTCCCACCTTTAAATATTTTTTCTCACTCGTTAAGTTTTACATCAATCAGCTTGTATCCTCGTTCCGAACAAAAGCAGTAAAACATTAGTTCGAAATTTGAAAAGGTGAGAAAAAAAATATAAAAGGTGGGACTGCCAGTGAAAATATTCAAATGTGGGTCTAATATTCGCCAACGGATAATTAAAATCCAGTTTCCCTACATTTTATGTTCAAATGACCCAAATAATCTGTTTTCTTGCAGTATTTTCTGTACCAGTTACTACGCGGGCTTAAATACATACACTCTGCAAACGTGTTACACCGCGATCTAAAACCAAGCAACTTGCTACTTGATGCAAACTGTGACCTAAAGATCTGTGACTTTGGGCTTGCTAGAACCACATCCGAAACCGATTTCATGACTGAATATGTTGTAACCAGGTGGTATAGAGCACCTGAATTACTACTTAACTGTTCAGAGTATACTGCAGCCATTGATATCTGGTCAGTTGGCTGCATTTTGATGGAAATTATTTTGAGGGAACCACTTTTTCCTGGAAAAGATTATGTTCAGCAGTTATCTCTTATAACTCAGGTACCCATCTGCCCATTTTTTTATATATTTTTTTTTGCTATCAGTTAATTAAATTTTAATATAGTTATCCAAAATTGGTTGAATGCAGCTTGGTTCTCTAATGACTCAAAATTATTGTTTTTTATTTAAATTATTTGAATCTTGGTTCTCCAGATGACTTAAAAATTGTAACTTTTTTGTTTAAATTAGTTAAATTTCAATATATCTATTTAAAAATTGGTTAAATGCAAGCTTCTTGAGTTATTGGTTCTCTAGATGACTTAAACTTATTATTATGTTGTTTAAATTAGGGTGTGCATATGAAACCGAAATAACTAGAATAACTGAACCATTAAAAACTAACGATTTTCTTTTGTATTTACTGAAACTAAATTTTACGGTTAGGTTTTGGTTTTGGATTTTTTGAGAACCCAAAAAACCGAGCCGAACCGAACCAATAAACAAAAAGTCATTATATTTACTAGAATAACTGAACCAATAAAAACTGACGGTTTGGTTTTGTATTTTCTGAAACCAAATTTTACGTTTCGGTTTTGGTTTTGGATTTTTTGAAAACCCAAAAAACCGAACCGAACCAATTACCGAAAAGTCATTATATTTTATTATGTTCGTTACTGATATTTTGGCTTATAGTATTTTTTCAGTATTAATATTAAGTAATTTATAAATGTTAAAAATAGTGTAACTTAAAATGTTTAGGCTCATCATTAATTAACAGAAGGCCCAAATTTTCAATCCCAAATTCATTATTTTGGGCTATTTTTTTAGCCCAAAGTTTTAAACATAAATGATAAAACCGAAAAAACTGAAACCGTACCCATCATGAAAATCGAATACCAAAAACCAAATAACAAACGGTTTTCAAAAACCCAAGACCGAACGATACACACCCCTGGTTTAACTATACACATATTCATATAACTATCTAAAAACATTGGTTGAATGCAGCTACTTGGTTCACCAGATGACTCAGATCTCGGGTTTCTTAGAAGCGATACCGCTCGACGGTATGTTAAACAGCTACCCCATGTCCCAAAGAAGACTTTTCAAGAAAAATTCCCACATGTGTCTCCAATGGCTATGGATCTTGCACAAAGAATGTTGGTTTTTGATCCTGCCAAACGCATAACTGGTAAGCCTCTTAAGTTATTTTAATTTTTGAGTTAACTATCATTTTCATCCCCGTTGTTTGTCCAGTTATGTCAGTCCATGTCAAATTTCAAATTTATACCATTTTCGTCCCTCACATTCTTGAAACATGCCAGTTCCATCCAAAAAACTAACGTCTATTATGCCGGTTTCGTCCCTGTCGTTTATCCAATTAATCCAGCAGGTTTTAACAAACCTTAGTTTTTGGACAAAACTGGTATGTTTTAAGGATGTCAGGGACGAAAAATGGCATAAATTTGAAATTTGGTATGGACTGATATAATTTGACAAACTACAGGACAAAAATGGCAGTTAACTCTTAATTTTTTAATAAACATTTATGAATTTTAACAAAATTATAATAATTATTTTTAACATTTTGTTTATAGTGGAGGAAGCTTTAAACCACCCAATGGTGAGAAATCTTCATGAGATCAATGAGGAACCCACATGTCCATCACCTTTTGTGTTTGATTTTGAACAAGCCTCTTTAAGTGAAGATGATGTGAAACAACTTATTTGGAAAGAGTCTTTGAAATTTAATCCTGAGAATGGTTTGGGTTGAGTACTCAATAAACCAAATGGGATTTATGTATTGGTTGTTTATGTTTGTGTGGATTCTTGATTTATTAATTTTATGTATAAGATATCAATAGTAAAATGAATATGTATCATAGGAACCGATTTGTTACGACTATACATAAGAGTTGAACTTTTACACATATCACCGAACCTGCAGCAGGTTCGATTTGATAACTTTTTTGTTTTTTTTTGTTTTTTTACAGTCTCGTATATACTCTCAGGATTTAAACTCAATGCGAGTTTGTATCAACTCTACTAAAAAAAAATTAATATTATTACTTTCCATACACATTCCAAGTTTATTTAACCTCTTTTATTGTTTTAATTTGTTAATTCATTATTTTGTTATTTTATAAGAAGGCAATATATTTCTTTTACTTCTTAAATATAAATAACAAAACAACATACTTGTACTAATTTTTTAATTAAATTTTTTTAGATATTTTACAATATAAAGTAATTTTAAAGTTCTTTATTATGTCATATGGTTTTTAAGTTGTAAACCAGAAGCAGTCAGTTTGGTTATCGGTTATGAAAACATTGCTTAGTTATATGGTTATTTGGCTTTGAGATTAAGGTTAACTAATATCAGTGTACATTAACAATCTGATTGAAGTAAGATAGTAAGATTAAATGATAGTAGCCACCGAAACGTTAATATTTTTAAGGAATATTGGATTTTAATAATTCCAACTATTCGTCGTTGGCCGCCAACAATCCTAACTTCAAAAATAACCACCGGCAGTCCCAACTATTGACATATTGGCCACCAATGGACCCTAACTAACAGAATCCTAACGCCGTTAGTCTCCGGTCGCCGCAAAACCGTTTTTGGCCAGAAAACTCATATTGGCCACCAATAACCCTTTTTAAAACTATGTACATACAAAAAGCTAACACACCGAATCCCATTCCTTTCTGCATAAATCCAATTTCGTCCCGACAATTTATTTGGGCATATATGAATCATAGGATCTAGCAAGTTTTTTACTTTATTTTTTTTACGGAAAAGGTCTGATCTTATAATCCGTTTTGGGCCTACAACATTTTGAGTCGGCCTGTATTGTTAATCTAGTAATGCAGATATTTTAAGATAAGGAATGTGACGCGAAAACAAATGTCTTACTAATGAGAGATAAGATTATAATGAGCTTAATTGCAAGACAATTAAATGACTGTTTATATGATATATGTAGGTGCTAACTTGATATAAATGACAATTATTATTCAAACATCACCTAGACGAGAAGTACACCATTCTGACAAACTATGAAAATTACTAAAATACCCTTATTATTAACTGAGATTTTTAATTAAGTTAGTTTTTTAATCAAGATAGAGTCATGGAGCAAACTGACAATAAAATGGAAATATCAGAGAGGAAAATGACATTTTTTTAAATGACTGCGCAAAACCATTAAAATGACAAAACCACTTAGAGCAAAACAGAAGTTAACTCATTATTTTTAATGGTAATTCATTATTTTGTTATTTTCTAAAGAAGACAATATATATATATATATATATATATATATTTACCTTTTAAATATAACTAACAAACGAACATACTTATATTAAACTTCTTGTTAAATTTATTATAGAATTATATTGCGATTTGGCTTTGAGTCGTCCGGTTGTTAACTTACGTACTAAATACTAAGGCAATTTAAAGTTATTTATTATGTCATATGGTTTTTAAGTTGTAAACCAGAAAGAAGTCGGCCCGGTTATGAAAACATTGCTTTAAGTTATATTGTGATTTGGCTTTGAGTTGTCCGGTTATAAAAACATTGCTTTAAGTTATATTGTTATTTGGCTTTGAGATTAAGGTTAACTTATATCAGTGTACATTTCGTTCCCGACAATTTATTTGGGCACATGAGAAACGTTGCACCAAAATCTATTTGTAATCTCATATTTATTAACCGTGATCACTTTCTACACAAAAACGATGCCAAATAGACAGAGAGAAAAAAAAGTTGCATTAATAAAAAGATCCATTTTTCTATGCATACGACAATGGTTATCATCTTTTGAAAGTGTGACAGAATATATGTAATTAGTTATCATCTTTTGAAAGTGTTACAGAACTAGTTCGATGCCTGGCCGAATATTTCTTAGTTTCATAACATGTACACATGTATTTTTGTTACTTGTACATACTATTTATAACACGATTTAAAAAAATACATCGAGTCAACCAATAAACCAAAACACTACCATAGTTTTGCAAAAAAAAAAAAAAAAAACACACGATAGCAAGCCTGTAATTTTGAGCTGGGGGCAAAATAGTAATTTGTCAGAAACAATGAGCGAGTGTTAAACACCTGATTGACACAAAAGTTAGATTGATTAAACAAAGAAAAATAAAAACTACTATAGTTTTGCACAAACAAAAAACTTGGCAAGACTACAAATTTTAACTGAGGGCAAAATCGTAACTTTTAAATGAGGCAAACTCATAATTTTAAAATCAGGGAAAATTCGTAATTTTAAGCTGCGAGCAAAATCTTAGTTTTCAACTAAAGGCAAAATCATAATTTTTAGATGTGGACAAAAGCATATTTTTATTTAGAACTGAGGGCAAAAGCGAATTTTGAACTCAGGGCGAAATCGTAATTTTGAAAAGAGGGCAAAATCATATTTTTAACTGAGAGCAAAATCGTAATTTTGAGCTGGGGGAAAAACTAAAATAATGGCAAAACTACAAATTTTAAATGGGGAAAATTTGTAACTTTTTTAAATGAGAGGAAACTTATAATTTTGAACTGAGGCAAATTCGTAATTTTAAGTTGGGGGCAAAACCATAATTTTATTTTGAGCTGGGCAAAATCATTGTTTTGAACCAAGAGCAAAATCGTAATTTTTGGTTGGGGGCAAAAGAATAATTTTATTTTGAACTGAGGGCAAAATCGTAATTTTGAACTCAGGCGAAATCGAAATTTTTGAAAAGGAGGCAAAATCATATGTTTGAACTGAGGGCAAATCGTAATTTTGAGCTAGGGAAAAGCATAATTTTATTTGAACTAAGGGCAAGACCTAATTTTAAATGTAGATAAAATCGTAAACTGGTTGGACCAGCAGGTTGTCTATTGAATTTGTTTGATCATATACATACCTCACAACCACTCAACCACATGTACTATTGATGATGGTTAGTTATAATTATATTAATTAACCTTAAAAAGCAAAAATAGGAAAAAAAAAAAAAAGGTGCCACCCGTTTTCCACCAATAAGATGGCACAATTATTCCCGGCCAACTTGTTTAGTATGTGTTAGTTTATGTATCTGTTACAATTACAAATATATAATTACTTAAGGACCAAAATACTTTCAACCTAATTTAGTGTAGGGTGATTTTTCTCATAACGTATATAAAAGGGGTTATTGGATCTAATCATCTTAACTATTCGCTTTTGGCCGCTGATACTTTCAACTTTGACTTTGGCTCTCACCATTCTCAACTTAACATTTCGTTTGTTCTGTCAACCTGTCGTCAACCAAATACTAAACTAGTTAGTTTTTTAATTCTACGTGGCTTTTTTATTGATATGGTTTTTTTTTATCTGACATGGCATGATGACACGTAAAAGATATGTTTTTTTTAATCTGATTAAATAAACAAATTTCCTTTTTATAGACCCCTCTCATTTCATCACCCCCTTCTCTCTCTCTAACACACACTCTCTCCCATCACCTTCACCAACCACTAGCCAACACCATTACCTCAACCAGACACACCCACCAGCCACCACCACACCACCGCCATTACTACTCTCACGCGCCACACCACCGACCAGCCTCTGCACCGACACGACTACCGCACCACCGCCATTACCACTCCCACGAGCCATTCATCTCTCAGATTTGGAAGGAGGCGGCGGCTGGTTGTGATTTTGGGTGTTTAGTGTGGGGTTCAGGTGAGGGTGTGGTGGGAGGGTGACAAAGACGGGTCATGGCCGGAGTTATAAAGTCTCCGGCAAGTCGGATCGAGTCACAGAAGGTCGGGCAGAGAAATTGCGAATGGGAAAAAGGTTTGCTACTGATTTGGGGACGGGTTTTATACCGGTGATTTGGCGACCGCCGGATTGAAGTTCCTCACAAACAAACTCTGCAACGAAGTCGTCTCACCGGCCACCGGCACCGGCGACTGCCGGATTGAAGCTCCTCACGTTCACCGTATGCTTATTGCCGTTTTTAAATGAGTTCAGATCTGTGGCTCAACATTTGCCGTTTAAAGAAGGTTTAACATTGAATCTGTCTTCTTTTTTGTTGTTCAGATCTGTTTTTTGAATATTTGAATTGTTATGAAGAATTCACAGAATCTGTGTTCCTTTTTGCTGTTATTTGGAGAAAATATTGATTTAAACATCGTGTAATCTGGTTATTACCTTGATCGTTTGGAGAGTGGTGGCCGGAGGTGCTTGTGTGGTTGGGTGGTGGCTGAAGAGATGTATAGAGATAGAGTTTTTTCTTTATATAAAAAAAATATATACACACATAATTATATATATATATATATATAAACGGGATCAGGAGAAAACGATTTGAAGTGTGAGAACAGTGAGAACGGATCTAGCCCAACACCTGCATGGGCGTGCTAAATGGTACGCGGGGTACGATTGTCATTATTCAACCGCTTAAAAGATGACGTTATCATTATTTCTATGGCGTTTTATTATCTATTTGTTTTCAAAGCAATTTTTTATGAAAAATGTCTTTATTTCTTCAACCCGCCAAATATATGGCGTTATCCTTGTTTTCATTATATATAAATTGTTAATGGCGTTTTAGACCTTTTTGTTTTGCAAATCTTATTAGTTTGTTAATCGTAAAAACAAATTATCTATTTATTTTATGGCGTTTCTTATGGCGTTTTATGCTTTGTTTTTGCATATTTGATTAGTAACTGTAAAAATCAGTTCTTCCTATTGTTAACAATTCAAGTTATGGCCTTTTAATAAGAAATAAAGAAATTCATGGCGTTTTAATATGTAGCAGTCTAAAACAAAACACATTAGCCTACATTAGTCATCATGAAAATTACAAAAAGAAAGAAATCCATGGCGTTTAAGTTAATCTATATACTGTGCCATCCTTTGTTGTATTCTTCTTAATCCCTTTTTTTATACAATTCATTAATTTTTGCTGGCCCTAACTCCAAGAACTTTTTTAAAGATTTGACCACCTTTTTTCTGTGCTCATTTTTGTAATGCAACAGTAGTTTTGCAATGTATTTAATCCTGAGATCATTTAGTTGTCTTTGTTGTAGGGCATTTGGTGCAGTTTCATTTGTCAGACCACATTGCCAACCAGTCATCTCCCCATATACGTTTCCATATGACTCATTGCAAAAATTCCACAGTCGATCACGTTTTCCTGTGTCCTCCAATCCATTTTTTGCTGAGAATAGGCGCGTTCTTCATGATCTGGGCCTTCGGGTGTTTTTGAATACGCAAGTAGTTTGTAAAAGCATCTTGCTGCAGTTTCACATTTTTTGTATATATTATTATGGATTTTTGTCAACATAGTTTTATATACAAAGTTTTGAGATACTTACCAACTTTTTCACCCATCCTTCATACTTTTTCTCGATGTTGAGGTCATCCTCTCTACGCTGTTATCCAATACATCAACTCTGCTGTGTTTTATATTGAAGCAGACAACATAGAAATGTTTTTTCGTATAAATTGGCACAAAGACCAACTCATATTGTTGTATTTTTTTAATCTTTCTGGTCTTCTTTGAAACGGGCGTGTTGCAAAACCGTTTCCATGTTGATGTTGATCTGTATCGATAACTATCTGTTTTTTATACGCGGGCGTATTCTGCAAGTTTGATGAATGACATTTTTAACAACAAAACAAAGTCATAATGTAATTTCATCAAGTAAATATAGCTAAAAGAATTACCAGCATTATTTGTGTGCAAAATAATCTTGAGGGTGATTCATGAGCCTTGTATCTTTCTTCGTAGTTCAGGATATGCCCCCAACTTATAACAATTCATATGTGTGCATACAATCCTGGTCTCATGCTCTCAACCATCACCCTATGGAGTTCTGACACACCATCGATCTTGAACACTATACTACTGCAAAAGAAAAAAAATAGGACATGGCATTTTAGTTATTCTCACTTATGTCCACACAAGAAATGGCGTTTTACTATAAAGGAATGTACATACTCATAATATCCGCATCCACTGAATATGTACTTGGAAATGCAGGTTTCTTGGTTCTCTTTTGGTGCATTAATAACCACTTGCCTTCTGACATAAGACGACAAACATGCACTACTCTTCTTTTGTTCTCTCTTTTTCTTTTTTTCCACAGTCTTATCCTTTTTATTATTCACATCATCATCATCATCATCATCCACTTCATCACAAGGCATTTTTTCTGGGTTTAGAATGGTGTTACCTTGTATCAGCTTTGTAATGTATGGCGTTTTGTTCCCATCACCATTCTCACGCACATCTGAACTTTTTGGCGTTTTGAGTTGTGATATTTCAGTAGCTTCTTTATCTAGGGTTTTTTGTGGTGTCGCCTCGTCTTCAAAGCTTTGCATGAGGTTTTTCCTACCTTCATAGGGTGGATGCTGACATCTTGTTTCATCAACCACTGTACCATGCTGGTCAACACTTTTGCCCATTACTCCCTTTCAGTTTTTTCTAGTTGTGAAATGAAGCCAGCACTGAACTGTGTCTCTGTCATGGGTATGTTTGCGTTTTGTCTTTGACTGGCTCAGTTGCTTTTTTGAGTTCAAAGATGAACCTTTGAGTGTATTATGTTTCTGTTGGGGGGGGGGGATATTTGGTGTTTCATCATATATAGGCATACTTGGCGTTTCTTCAGCAAGCTTCAGGTGATCTTTATAGCTCTGAGAATTTGATTTACCATCCTTGAACAATCCAAACCTTCTTTTACTTCAATCATTTGGTTTAGGTCTTCCCTCGGCAGTTCCAAAACCTCAGCAATATTCCTTTTAGTTATTTTTCCCCATTATATATGAGAATATGATATTCAAGTGTTTTGAAATCACAATCCCAGCTTTCAAAAATCATTTTCATTTATATCTTCTTCATCTGTACTTTCACCACCATCAACCACTTCATTGGCGTTTTCACCAGCCACACTCTTGTTGGCTTGACCTTCTTCCCTCTCTGCTTATTCTCTCTCACTAGCCAATTCATTGGCGTTTTCACCTTCTTCCCTTATCAGTCGGCACTTCATTGGCTTCCTCAGCTTCTTCCCTCTCATTAGCCAATTCATTGGCGTTTTCAGTTTCTTCTCTCCCCTTAGGCAATTCATTGGCGTTTTCACCACCAATTGTTGGCACTCCTCCATCCTGACCATCAGTTACTTTTTTGACGTTTTCATCACCTTCAACATCCACTCCAACCTCATCTTCATTTTCATCTTCTTTTCTTTTACTTTAAACATCGACTCCAACCTCCTCTACCTTTTCCTCTTCTCTTTACATCTTCTTCTTCTCTCTCTCATCTGGCATTTCATTGGCGTTTTCAGCAACAAATGTTGACATGTTCTTTAACAATGTCAGACATTGTGAGTATTTTATGTGTACCAAGAGGCTGTTTGGATGTTCAATCTTTGACTGATTTAACAATGTTGTCATTTTATTGTAACAGTTTTCTAATTCTTTGTATGCCCCATCCATCTTCTCAGCCATTGCCTGATAAACAAAAAAGAGAAGGAATTATTAAGTATGGAGTTTTGTGTTTATTGTTATAGTTATCATTCGAACAACACACCTCCTCAGCATCATTGTTTTGTTGTTTCTCACCAGCATCGATATCTTCGTACTATGTTATTCCTCTGATTAGAGCATGATTTCCGAATGCAGAAACTTCAAACAACACGTTTTCGTTTTCTAATTCTTCATTGACAATACGTTGATAGAAAGCCTCTTCTCTATCACCATCTATCATCATGGCGTTTTGAACCTTAGGGTCGGCTTCATCATCATCATCATAATGATCATCATGACCCAAACCATCATCATCATCCACCTCATCATCAGCATTATCAACATGATCATTATCATCATGATGTTCCTCATCAACACCCTGTATTTTTTCGCTCTCCTTTCACGGACTTGTTCATGAACAACTGGTTGTAACTCTGTTCTCTTATTCATTTTAAAAGTTTTCTTTTTAATTTCTTTGCCATCTTGGTGTAACATTCGTCGAAAAACGGGTTTCCAAACCCGCTTCGTTTATTAATCAAATACTCAGTTATAAATTTCGTTGCGCATTTATTGCTCGGATAAATTTTAAACAATACATAAATATAATATATATATATATGAATTTAAACCAAAATTATTAAATAACAAAAAAATCGTGGATTAAAAAAAATAATGGAGACGCCGGGTTTCGAACCCGGGTCACCCACAAACCCAAACACACAACACACCGCTCCGCCACACACTTCACTTGTGATAAACAAGGAAACAAATAATACTTAAGGTAAAACCAGAAAATCAAAACCGGACATCAGCGCGCCAGAACTCGCAAGCACCGGAAAATCCGGCAATCCGCGATTTTGGCCAAATCCTTTTTGATTGAAACGCACAATTTAATCCCGACGTCGGTTATAACCGTTGCCGGCAGTCAATTTCCGTCATAACCGACGGAAATCTTCAATCGCGAACCTTGACTTAATTCAAACCCAATTCAGCCTGTTTCCACTATAAATACCCACTTGAACACTCTGGAAATCCTTTCGCTCAGAACCACGATCGTTTCCGAAGCTTTATTCATCCCAAAACACGTCGCCGGAGATATTTTGCATTCGCCGGACTTTCACCGGAAAACCGAGGCTTACTTCAAATCGGTAAAATTCTCGACTCTTTTGTTTGTAATCCATTATTCAGCATGTCTTAACTTTAATCATTCAACCAGAATCTGTCTCAGACTACGCCACCGGAAAAACCCACACTCACCGGAATATCACTGAAAATCCGAAGTCTCACTGTCGATCGGTATAATCAACTAAACCCTCTTGATATCTCTTGCTCAGTAACTTAATTTCATAACAAGGATCTAAACTGTCAAACAATTCACTCAGCCGAGAGTCACAAATCAGAGCCGACGACTCTTGCCGGAAATTTGAAGTAAACGCTCTGTTTGGTACATTCTATTCCTTAATTTCGTTATCTATTTCATTCCAACCAATTATAAGTTTTGATGATCGATTTAAACAGAACAGTCGGATTTCACTTTTCTGTGTTCTTATAAACGAAGAAGATGAAGTCGCAAATAAGTATTAGTATAATTAAAATCAGAAAACTAAACGGGTTAAACACATAGTCCAGCGGTGGACTGTGTGCAATTATAACGTTCAAGTCCCGAGTTCGATTCGTGTACGTATCCGGTTCCCGCAATAACAAAACATTTTTCTTTTAAGTTTAACAGAACACCCCTCAGATAGTACTTAAGTTTAATATAAATCTTAATTTAAATGGGTTAGACACCCAGCCCAGTTGGTTGGGCTGGGTGCAAATCAAAGCAATGGTCACGGGTTCGACGCGGGTTATACGCACCGGTTCTGCAGATTTTAAAACCTTTTTAAAATAACTAATTTCTGAAATATTCTAGTTAGTATATAAATATAATTAAATCTGAGTTTATTTCGGGTTAGACACGTAGCTCAGTTGGTAGAGCTGCGTGCACGCATACGAGAGGTCCCGAGTTCGAACCTCACTCAGCGCATATAAAAACACAGTCCGACCGGTCAACGGTCAACGGTCAACTTTTTTTTATTTTCTTTTTTATTTATTTAATTGAAAAATCATTAAAAATACTTAAAAATAAGATTTTTAAAGTTAGAAAATTTCCTTAAAACTCACAAAAATAAATCTAAAAATCCCATTAAGAGTACTAATTAAAAATATAAATCTCAAATAAAATCCATTTATTTACCGAATCATTTCGTTATTATTTTAGGTTAGTTTTTCCCTCGTCGATCAAATCCTAAAATTCGTGCGCATCCAACGTCATCAAAGAACGCACTCAATGTGAGTGACTCTCTATCAATTCCCCGTTTTAATCATGTTTTTGGGTGTATCATGTGTCGTTTAATTCTTTATTATATTTAAACACTTGTGCATACATCATATCCGTGATTAAATGTGTATCAAATGTGTATCAATTGTTGTGTGGATTATATGTAGTTTGGATTTATCATTTTCAGTGCACGCATTTCATTAGGCCCATCAGTTCCCCGTGGGAGACGGGTTGAGCATCAGGTGCCTCATAAGATCGGCTCCGTTTGATTGAGCCTTGATCTCACATTCATCATCATTCATATCATATACTCATCCAAAGTGGTTTGTGTTTGTTTACTTATATATGTTTGCTCACATGTGATTATTGCACAAATTTTCCATATTAAATAAAACAAGAAATTAATAACAATGTTTTATCAAGGTTCACTCGCCAACTTTTGTTGACCCAAAATATCCCCCGTTTTACACATAATACAGGTGATCCAGCTGAGGCAAGAAACACATAGGAAGGCCTAGAAGAATAAACCAGTTTAAGCTTTGGATTATTTACATAGTTTCATTTCCTTGTAGTTGTATGAATTTTGATTTGGATATTTATGTTGAAATTTGAATTTAATAAATATGAAACATTTTAGTAAACATCATGAGCTTCGGTGATAACCCAATTATGCCTCGACTTTTATTCCGCTGCAGGTCGGGGTGTGACACTTGGTGTTTTGGCTCTCCACCATCTTTCCTTTTAACTAGTATACTCTCAAACATGTCAAGAGTGCTTGTTGTAACCCACTCAATTGGGTATCCTTTTTTCTCATGGCAACCTTTTTCTATTGCAAGCATCATTCACCAACGCAAGCTGTAACACAATTAAATTTGAATTCATAAAATTGTTATTGTTTTGTTCTGTCACACCCTAACCGATGGCGGAAACATCAGAGTGAGACGAAAACGAGATTGCAAGAGACTTCATAACACTATTTGCGACAAGTATTTAATAATTGCTTTTTTACATTGCTTGGACTAGAAATACCACAAGTTTAAAATAAATATATACAACAAGTATTCAAGTAAATAAATGTCATTCCATTGATAATGATTTATTACAAGTATTGGAAGTAAAATACAACAGGATTGAAAGTAAATTACTATACAACATGTATTAAAGTTTAAATGCGTTTCTAAGCAATCCTATTAGATTCCTCTCATCATCAAAATCCTACAACATGTAATAAAAGCATGGATCAATACAAAAGCATTGGCGAGCATACAAGTTTGATTATAAGTATAAGTATAAAAATTTATCTCAATCCAACATGGCAATTCATATTCAAGCTGAACCTAGCATACATGAACAACCTAAGCATAACAATGGCATGGATGTACAGGTTGAAACTGACACGCATAAACAACCTACGCATAACAAACATCATGGATGTACAATTTGAAATTAACACGCGCAAATAACCTAAGCATAACAAATAGCATGGGTATACACGTTGAAACTAACAGGCGTAAACAACCTAAGCATAACAAATAACGTGTTCGATGGATTGAGTGTTTGATTATACGCGAATTGTGGAAAGTGGATTTTTGAAGTTGATACATGTTGCATCCAAAAATGCGTTAAAGCATAAAACAGGTCGAGTATGCTCACCTTTTTGCAAAACTTCCTTTGGTAATCCCGTGATGAGTTGGAGGTTGAATGATGGAACACCGGGGTCATCTCACATGAGTAAACAAATGTTACAGAGGTGTAGTTAATAATATACACTTATATTTATTTTTATGAAAGTTACTTGAATTTGATAGGTTTCGTTGTATGATAAACACATTTCGAATTATGAATTTTTATGAAAAACGGGCAGAGTTTCCTCTGTTTTGTATGATCCCAACAAATCAAAGTGTCGTTATACTTTCCAAAACTCATCAATAATTCAAGTACATTAACGTGTGTGTGTATATATATATATATAATATATATATTCAGTAAAGTTATTGAATATTAACAATGTATAAACTAAATAATTCAAGTACAATAACGTGTATATATATACATCTGTTCAAGTTCGGTTTGAAACAATTAATATTTAACTAAATAAGATAAACAAAATTTTGTGTCGTTAAACTTTTACCAAATCTCGTGACGGAACGTTGACCATGTCTGACTGAGCGGACATGTATGAGCGAAGATTGACCAGTTGACCGGAACATCCAAAAACGACCTACAACCTGACCCGAACCCGAATCTGGAATCGAACCCGTTGTCTGTTTTGACCGACCCCGAGCCGAGACCCACAACTGAACCAACACGACCCGAACCAAAGCTGACTTCGTGACTATGTTGACTGAACCGAGATCCGAAATCCGAGACTAAATCAAGTGAACCGAACTGATGTTGGCCGGGGTTTGACCAAACCCGGAGCTGAAGCGGAGTCCCAATGCTGTCGGCGCTAACTCCGGCCGGCCAACTCCGCCGTTCAAACCACCATCATCATCGTGAATCATCATTATCATCGACATCAGTGTCAACGGCTCAGCTGGCTTCACCGACCTTCCTTTCTCCGACATCATATGGTGCGGCTAACGCCGTTGATCGTGGTGCGCCGCCACCCATGGTGGTGGCCGGCGGTTTATTGAACCGAGAGAGAGACAAAAACGGGAGGGGAAAGAGAGAACAGTGGGGAAGCGTCTTGCGCGTGATGTGCTTGCCGGAAAGACGTG
The DNA here is from genome assembly GCA_947069175.1 of Scalesia atractyloides. Classification (NCBI taxonomy): domain Eukaryota; kingdom Viridiplantae; phylum Streptophyta; class Magnoliopsida; order Asterales; family Asteraceae; genus Scalesia; species Scalesia atractyloides. Next base: position 91,259,346 of record CAMTDV010000025.1, read on the forward strand.
CCGGAGATCGGCGCCGGAGTTCGTCGGAAAATCGGCTCCGGTCGCCGGAGTCTAGAGAGAGGCAGAGAGTGAGTGAAAGGGGGCTAGGGTTTCATTGTGAGGATAAAGTGTATTTATAGGTAGGTTTAAGGTTTTAATTGGGTTGGGCCTAAAGCCCGTTAGCGGCCCAATCTCGTTTCCGAAGCCAGTTCCTGCTGCGAACTTCATATTATGTCGTATATTGTTTATTTAGGGTTGAGTATAAGTAAACGGTGTCAGAAATCGATGCGTGAAGTGTTCGTTTGTCGATTGCGTTATACGCGCGTAAAATGTGTCGTTTGTCGTTGTTAATCCGTTTTTCGATCAGATTTCGACTGCGGATATTAAAATAGAGAAACAAACTCGTAATATTATGAGATCATGGAAATAAGGAATTACGAGGCGTTACATGTTCAAACTTTTTGTATATTGAATTTTTTTTCTAACCGCAAGTACAATCAATGGTCTTGTGAAATGTTTTTTTGGAGACCATGCGATTTTGGCGTGTTGCAAGCATTGGATGAGATAAGCGCACAAGTTTAGTTGGTTTATTTGAACGTCTGGTGTAACGTGGTGCAAGAACATTTGGTTGACGACCGCATTATCACTTGCATGCCCAATTATAGTGAAGAATGCCACAAGGAAATTTAGGCAGAAGCTTCAACCGAAGCTGCGAATCTGAGGCAAGATGTTATCAAAGTAGATCTTCACACTTGGTCTGTCAATCCAGCCAGTTTCTTTGAACTGTGCTCTCCACTCTTCCACTACTTTGTCTTTATTTGTTGATCTTTTTTCCCCTTCACAGCACGTTTCCATTTGGTATACCCATTAAAGAGTTTATCAATTCGTCATTGATTTGTATTGTATGGTTGCCAACATTTAGATTGTTTGTTCTTTTATTATAATTTTCAACCACAGTTTCCAAGCATTGTGGGTATGATGTTTATTTTATCTTTAGCGCAACACCAAATCCCATCTCGTTTACTGCCTGCCTTTGGTCTTATTGAGATTTATAAACCAACCAGTCAAGTTTGTATGTTTTACTCTCAACAAAACTCTAGCCCCAGTGAATTGAAAAAATGGTTCATCAACCTCAACATTCTGACTTAAGGCTTTCCTCTTATTGGCGTTTTGGGTTTTGCCTGTCTGACTATTTATTGTTATCCTTAAACCCTCTTTGCCTATGAAACAAGTCTAATTTAACAGCATTTTAGAACCAGTAAAAAGAGATATAGAACCAGTACAATATAGACAACAACGGGAATTTTATGGCGTTTTAATAATACAAATGATGTAAGAAAGTTGGCGTTCTCATACAGTTAAAACATATCATAACGATTCATTTATTTTGGTGTTCAGAAACAAACTATCAAAGTATATTACATGATATATGAAATTTTACAGATAAACGTTATAAAAAATAACCATCTGTACCATGTTTTGTTGTTTTCTTCTGCTCGTTGGTTTTTTGGCGTTTTGGAGCAGGCGACTTCCCGGATCCCTCATCAATGGAGACTGCAATTAATGATAAATGTAAAACGCCTAAAACATCATTAAACTAGTATAATGTTAATCAAAGTTACTTACTGTGTTTGTTGCTTCTGGATCTTGTTTGACGGTTCGACGCCATAATTTCTAGGGTTCGCGTTTTCTAGGGTTTTCGCGTTTTCGTTGGAATTGTGGGAGGTTTCTCTGGGAGTATATATGTTTTGGTCCCGTATTGTATGGGTTTTGTAGGTGCACATTTACCTTTTTGCCTTAATGAAGCGCGTCCACGTTCGAAAGTTCATGTTATTTACGAAAACGCCATCGTGTCAATCTAACCCATTGATTGTTTTGATCCAACGGCTGATGGCCGTTCTCACCGTTTTCACACTTCTCACCGTTTTCTCTAAATCTTGCCCACATATATATATATTTCTTTTAAAAAAACAGATTTCTTTAAATAAATATTTCCATAAGTATGCCACTTCATATAAAACAAGCCACATCATCAAAAACTGGCCACATCAGCAAAAAAAACTAACTAGGTTAGAGTTTGGTTAACGACAGGGTGATAGAACAAACGAAATGTTAAGTTGGGAATTGTGGGAGCCAAAGTCAAAGTTGAGAGTGCCAGCAGCCAAAAGCGAATAGTTGGGGGTGATCAGATCCAATAACCCTATAGAAAATTAAAAGTAGGAATAGAGAGGGAAGGAATTACTCTAAGAGTAAGATAAGATCCACAAGAAAATAAACATCATTGTTTCATGTTCGGTTTAACGGAGAGTAAAATAAAGCAAATATTTTAGGCATTCACTTCTCTAGGGTCCTAAATTCTAAAAAAACATATTATATGTAGGTGATTTTAGCTTTGAGATTATTGACAGTGAGATTTATAATCTATAATTATGTATACACGAAGGTGATTTATGAATCATAGGATCTAGTAAATTTTTTATTTTATTATATTTTTAAAAAGGGAACCAATCTTGTTATCCGCTTTGGACTACAACATTTTTAGCCGGCCCTACATTGTTAGTCTAGTAATGGAGATATCTTAAGATAAGGAATGTGACCGGAAAACAAGTGTCTTAGTAACGAGAGAGATAGCAATATAATTAGCTGATTAATTGCAAGATAACGAGATGACTGTTGATATGATATATGTAGGTGGTAATTTGATATAAATGACAATTATTATTCAAGCATCATCTAGACAAGAAGTATGACCATTCTACTAAAAAATATAGTTGCTGCCTCATTTTCAACTGGCTCGTCGGTTTCCCACCATGTTAAGACTATTTTTCAACACGATTAAATCATATACAATCTAAATTCTTGCCAAGTTGGCATATTGTTTGAACTACTTATTTTTAGGTCAAAATATTAATTGTCTGTTTCATTGACAAATTCTAGTTCTTTTAGTGCTTCAAAAACACTGCTTAACATTGACGATAATTATATATAAACAACGTAGATGATAACAATAATATCACATGATAAACATATTATGCAAGTGATCAGGCAAAGATCCTAGTGGCATGTACTCATATACTAATAACCTTTCCTCTGCTTGAGCACAATAACCAACTAATTTCACCTAATTAGGATGATCAGCCATACTTCAACAGCAAATTCCTCAATCCTTTGACCAACATCAGGATCCAACCGCTTAATAGCAAGAGTCTGATCAGACTCTTTTAATCTCCCTTTAAAAACTTTATTAAAATCGCCTTCGCCCAAGAAGTTAACAACCCTAAAGTTATAATTGAGTAAATGTGAATTCTCTTGCACCAGTTCGTTTATGCATTTTTGCTTCAACATTTGGAGCCGATTTTAAGCTATACGATACATAAAAATTCAACATTATTGAGAACGAAACCAATGATGATTATAAATGTATACAACCAATGAAAAGATCGTTTATCGTATCACAAGAAATTTCCCTAAAATTTGACTGAACAACGAGATATCCCATATAAACCCTCGTTAAACAAGATCAAAATTAAAGAAGTAGATTTTTATATAAACCCTAACCGAACAAGATCTAAATATAATAGAAATATTTCTACATAACCCCTAATTTAACAAGATCATAATCGAACAACAAGATTTTATATAAACCTAAGTGAACTGAAAAGCAAGATTTATTTATATAAACCCTAATTAAACAAGATCCAAATTGAACAATAATATTTCTGTATAATCCCTAATTGAACGTCAACATTTTTAGATAAACTCTAATTGAACAATGACATCTTTAAATAAAAGCAAAAGATGATGTCCCAGAAAAGGGATGTATTTGAGTGATGATTACTTTCGAAACAACCCATCCTCTTGTTTTCCTCTCACACTCACTCTCGCTCGCTCACTACTCTATATGTGATAATAATTTGGGTGACATTGTAATTTGGGTAACAATAGAAAAGTATGTAAACGGTTGCCAAGTTTTCAAGGGGCAGGCAGTGGCAGGGGCTAATCTACCTTTATCCAGGGGTTGCCCGGGATACCCCTCAACTTTCTTAACGAAGTCCAAAAAAAAATCTTCATTTTATGTATCGGAAATCCCTGCGCAAACATTAGTGTACCACTGACTACAAAGAGAGAAGAAGATAACGAAAATATATTAGCATAATTTTATTCTCCGATGGGTTGACACTATGACGACAACTACTTAGCAGGTGTGATGTTATTAGGTTAGGTGATGAAGATGAACAGAATAAAAGAAAAGCGGAGTAAATTGCGGTTTTGGTCCCCGTGGTTTAGTGATTATTGCTATTATTTACAAAATCCAAATATCTTGCAATTTTAATACCAAGGTTTCTATGTTATTGCGATTTTGGTCCACCACACTAACTCCATCCAACTTATTGTTAAATCCTTGTCCAATGACATGCATGTGTAGGGTATTTTGGTAAATAACCATTCAAATGAAGAAAACAAATATCACCTTTCTAAAACCCTTTTTTATTTGATATGCCCACGCTCATCAGAAGACCAGAAGACGACGTTCCATGTTTCTTCGTCCCTAGGGTTTCCAGATGTCTGAATGGGTCGGTATGTTAGAAAAGCAGTGAATCTGTTATACTGCATTGACATTGGTGCTGCTACTGAATCTGTTAGAAAATTGGTTGCTGGTGCAGTCAAAACTGTAAGGTTGTTAAACTGATGATACGGCTTCTGTGTTGATTAAACTACAGTGATGTTGCGCCTGATGTTAATTAAAATGCAGTGATATTAAACTGTAGTGATGCTCCGACTGCTTCCATGATGTCTTGCCGACCCATAAACACAGTGACCTTGCATTTGCTACTTATGGCTCTACTGGAGACAACTCAAGAAGATATGCATACTTCAACTCGGGACTTTGCATTCGACCCGGTTTTACGTGAACAATATTCAGGAGCAACAACCACCGCGAATTACCTAAACTGACTCATATCCCAACCCATATGATGTTGCTGTTGTGTTTTGTTGTGTTAAAGGTGCTGCTGTCTTTTGCAATGTTAAAACAGCTGTTGATGTTGTGTTTTTCGTTGTCAGGCAATTCACAGTTTTGACCATCCGATGGTTTAAACTGCAGTGAATCATATTGCCGCCAATATCCAGTGTTAAACTGCAATGAATTAAACTGTCATTTACTGCAGTGAATTAATCTGCAGTGTTCAACTTTAGTGAATTAAACTTTCCCCAACATTCAGTTGCAGTAACCAGTTCCAATTACCCAAACCGATCAATATCCTAACCAGCATTATTGTGAATACCCTTAAAACACAAACATGTTCATATCCACAATCCATGAATATCCAACCCGACCCATATCCATATTCATGAATACCCACAATACTTAGAAAATTGCATCGTTGACTTCATAAAAAAGTCAAAAATTAGGGGAAATTGCATCTCCTCAGACATCTGGAAAACCTAGGGACGAAGAAACATTGAACATCATCTTCTAGTCTTCTGATGAGCTTGGGGATATCAAATTAAATAGGGTTTTAGAAAGGTGATATTTGTTTTCTTTTATTTGAATGATTATTTACCAAAATACCCTGCACGTGCCTCTTATGTGACAAGGATTTAACTATAAGTTGGATGGAGTTATTGTAGTGGACCAAAATCGCAATAAAATAGAAACCTTGGTATAAAAGTTGCAAGACCTTTGGATTTTATAAATAATAACAATAACCACTTAATCACGGAGACCAAAACCGCAATTCACTCAAGAAAAGCATGTGCCTTATATTTGTTATTAGATGGTTTTTTTTATTGAAAAGTTGTTTGAGCCTTGAATACCTAACATCAACGGCTTTATTTGAAACATAAAACTCTACTTTGTTGGTGTAATATTTTGTATTGCTCCATTTTGTATTGCATAAATTTTCATATGCGTCTAATCTTCGTTGATTTAGTATTAAAAACGTATGCATTTATTTTGTTTTTCTTATTGTTTTTATTTTATTTAATTACTTTATTACAGTTTCTATTTAATACATTTAATTTAGTCTTGAGATTTTTAGTAAACTCTTATAAAAACCTCAAAACAAATAATGATTGGTACACATATATAGCTTACCGTAGCCCATTAACCTTAAATTGATTATAGTCGTCATAGTACATATAAGAAAAATATATAATTGGCATTGCGACCCCAATCATAAAAGTTTGGTTTCTTAGTTCTTGATTGGTTTCTTTCTACGTTCTTGCGACATAATCGGCGTTTGGTCAGTAGGTGGCACTTTAGTCATAAACTGAAAACTTCTTAATCTTGCCTCTCTACCCCTTTCGTGAATACATTCTATTCGCCTTTCTTCCTTCAAAAATCTTTACGCTCTAGTTCTCTCCAACTAGATTCCCACATTCTTCCAGAATTAACACCATGCGTGTAACAAACATTCACGATCCTCTGATACTGCATCGCTTGTTCCTTCTCACGCTCCTCATAACATATCTTACTGAAGAATAAACATCGAATATCCTCCTTCGAGCAATTCACTAGCCACATCGGGTCTAGTATGCGTATCGTCCTCCATAACCCTCTTAATCCTTCTGTCTGAAACATTTCAACTCTTTCTTTAGTGATATCCAGATGTTCTTCAAATTTCAACACTATCACTGCTTCACACGTTGTAGGATCAACTTGCCACCACTTAAACAATGGATAGAAATCTTGTTCAATAGGCATCAGGGGCATGTTTCTCATTGCTCGCGGACACTTCATAATCAACGTTATGCCTTTTTCTCCTGTTTTCTTATCTGTTTTGATTCTGCGCTTCGGAATGAACGGTTTCCAGTATTTGAATCCCTGCGTCGCTTCAAACTTAATCATCTTCCACAATAATTGATCAATAAACTTCATGTGATAAGTAACGTTCCTTGTCTGTACCAATTCCTCTACATCCTAGTACGGAAGTTGTTTTGGAATCTGCCATGTGTCAGAAGTATTGAACTCCAACCTCTCTTTTGATGGCATAAACGTTTAGTTCTTTTAACCAACCCCAACTCAGTATGTCACCCAATGATATATCTGCATCTCTGGTAAAGAATGCTAACGGACGTCTGAATTTTCTTTCTGTTGGCATCTCTTTAAACCAGGACTTTTTCGCTTAAGCAATCTCTTCTTTAGTCATTGGTTTTGGTACTTTTCCTTCACGTACAGACTCAGCTATCTTTGCTTTTAGTAGATCTTCATTTAGTTGATCATACATCTCTTCAATTGTAGGAAAGCTGTCTGTATTCTGACCAACTTACTTTTCAGCTTCATCCTTTTCATCATCTGACGACCAATCTTCAATAATCACCTTGTTGTAATCGTCAGCATCAGATCTTCTTTTGTAACAATACTCGTTTGGTTCGAATTTATCAATGTTAACAACTTGCTCTTCAAAGTCGAAGTCAAACGTTTCAGCATCAACGTTTAGCAGCTTAGCCAAATCTTCTTTTGAATAGTTGTGAATGAATTCACCTTCCTCGACATTATGCTCTAGCATTAGTATCATTGGCTTTGTCTGTATAGCAGCAACATGCATTGCAGTAATCGCATCTGTCATATCAACATCCTTTTGCCCTGTTTCCCCTGTCTGCCCCCCTGACTTTGATCTTCCATCATGTTTGTATTATCATTCAGCAATGAAGAAAAATCAAACTCGTCTGTTACTTTAGCATCAACAATTTTCAGACCAACTCATCCCTGATCATCATTGTTACCATCATCATTATCGGAGTCGTCTTTCGTATCATCAACAGGTTCATCATCATTATCATTTTCAGCTTCTTCATCGTCTTTCTGCTCAGTCTCTTTCTCAGGAATACTAACAGACTCAGAAGCTTTCGCAGATTCAATTACAAACTCTATTGATTCAAACATTCCCTCTATGACATGTTTTCCTTTGCCTTGTTCAGTTAATTCTTTTTCTGCTTTCTCTTTAGCCTCTTGAAGATCTAATCGAGCATACTCTGTGGCAAAATCAATTCCCAAACTATTAGATAATACTTTCTGTAGTCTGTTAAACCTTCGATCATTCAAATCACGTTCTGATCGTAATTCTACAATCTCTTTGAGTAATCTTTCGTTTGCATCCTGCAGACTTTCGATTAGGGCCTTCAGATAACCTCTATCACCTTCTAGAAATTTCACTTTGTCGTTCAATATCTCCTTCTCAACTTCACTTTGTTTCACCAACTTTTCTAACACAGCTTTCTCCGTTTCATTCTTCGATACTTTATCTTCCAGAATTTTTACTCTCTTTTCAAGTTCATCGACATCAGATTCTGGAAAGAAATCATTCAGATCTTGAAGATTTACAGGCTCGTCAGGAATGTTTCCAAAAAGCTTTGATTTCGGAGTAGCCTTCGGTGTAGACTTTGGCGTAGTCCTCTGTGTATGAACATCTTTCGGAATAGAGCTTTCAGGTTGAGAAGACATTGGTGGATCTTGAGACGTGATGATAGGAATTTCAAGTAATTCAGACTCAGGAGGTTCTTGTGTGACTCCTGTCTGTACGATCGTTTCTTGAATTTCAGAAGTTTGCACTGTTTCGGCCGCAGGAGGTTCTTGTGTAGCTCCTGTTTGTTTTGCAGCAGAAGGTTCTTGTGTGACTTCTATGCTTTTCTTTCCAATGTAACGGAGGCTTTTAGGCTTTTGAACTTTCTTGCCTTTGGTGCTAGGAGACCCTGTAGTCTTCGATGTTGTATCTTTAGCAGAAGACTTAACACGTTTTGCTTTCTTCTTAGGTCTCTCTTAATCAGAACCCTTTTCTTGTCACACCCCGACCCACAGCGGAAAAGGTGATCGGGGCATGATTGGGTTATCATCAAAGCTCATGACATTTATTATGCGTTTCATATTCATTAATACAATTTAATGGAAATTTACAATAAGAATTACAATATGTTCTACTATCAATCTAAGCTTCTTTGTTCTCTTCTAAGGCATTTCCTATGTTTTTCCTTGCTTCAACCTGTTCACCTGTATCATGTCTAAAAGGGTTTTTTGGATCAACATAATGTTGGCGAGTGAATCCTATGGAAAACATTTGAACAAGTTTATTTGAATTGATTATGAAATATGTGCACAACCAAACATGAGTAAAAATAGATGTAAACTTATTCAACAATCATAAGATATTAAATAAAACACACATGAACAATAATGGAACATTTAGAGGCACGCGATGCTCAACTCGTCTCTCACGAGGAACTGAGGGGCCTAATGAATGAATTGCTTAAACATGATAATATGAATGACACAACTACAAACAATATAAACTCAATGATACACACATGAACAATAATGAATTTGATTTGAGGCACGCGTTGTTCAACTCGTCTCCCACGAGGAACTGATGGGCTTAATGAATGAGTTTCATATAATTTGACAAAAGGAAATAAGTAATCACAACAATATAAACAATCTAAGTTTAGATCATGATGTGGTATGGCACAAGTTTAAATAAACAAGTTAATTATTTTTATAACACATGACACACCCCAAAACGTGTAATTTAAAAGGGGGAGTTGTAAGATTCACTCACAGTGGGTGCGTTCGGTTGATGATGTTGAATGCACGCGAAGTGGTTTTAACCACGAGTGAGATTAACCTAGATAATTATCATTATGGTTCGGTAAGTAAACGGATTTTATTAATCTATTTTAGTAGGATTGTTGGGTGTATTTTTGTGAGTTTAAGGCTATTTTCTAACCTTAAAAATGTTATTTTTAAGTATTTTTAATTGATTTTTAATTAAAATAATTAAATAAAAATAATAAAAAAAATTTGACTTTTTCTGACCGTTGACTTTGACTTTGACCGTTGACTGACCGTTGACCGGTTCGTATGCGTATTGTTGTGCGCTGAGTGAGGCTCGAACCCGAGACCTCCCATACGCGTGCACGCAGCTCTACCAACTGAGCTACGTGTCTAACCCGTCATATATCTGATTTTAATTATATTTATACATTAATTAGTTTAAACCGAAAATCATTTATTTTTTAAAAACGATTTAATTGTTCGGACCGGTGCGCTCCACAGGTCTCGAACCCGGGACCTGTGGGTTGCGTAACACACAGTCCACCGCTGGACTGTGTGTTTAACATGTTATATAATCCAATTTTTATTATACTTAAATACAAACTATTTGTTTTCATTTCTGACTTATTTAAAAAGGTAGAATAATTGTCCGGGTCGATGCAGAAGACCGGACTCGAACTCGTGACGTGCGACTTAAACATACACACAGTCCACCGCTGGACTGTGTGTCTAACTTGGTTATTATTCCGATTATTAATATACTTAACATATACCTGTGGCGACTCCGGTTCGGTTAACAAAACAAAAATGCATTTTATTAAAGCGGCGTGTGTGGAACAAGATTCGAACTCGAGACCTTTGTGTGTTTATTGTGCACACAGTCCACCGCTGGACTGTGTGTCTAACCCGAGTTATTTCTTGATTTAAATTATACTTATATGTTCCGGATACATCGTCTTCTTCATCAAGTTATAACCAGATATAATGTCTGACTGGTTCGAGTTTTTATTCAGGTTTCTTTAGCGTTTTAGGTTAATTACCGATGAGATAGAAGTAAAAAGAAAGGAAAATTAGGCGTGAGGTATACCGACTAGCTTCCTCTGTTTTCCGGCAGAACTCCGGCGACAGCAATCCCTTCCGGCAACGAGTGTCTTGCAGCAGCGAGTCTTCAGAAAGTTTGAAAAAGGTACGGGTGACTTCGGTATAAGCTTAGGGGGTTCAATAAGGCTCGGAAATGGAGAACCCGGTTTTCCGGCGACAAACAGAAAAATTCCGGCGAGAGAGTTTTCGCCGAGAAAGGGTGTGGTTTTGAGCGAAAGTGTTTGCAGAGGTTCGAGGTGGTTTTTATAGGGCAAATCGTCGATGTATTTGGCCCGATTTCCAACTGGATTCATTGGTTTAAATTTCTCCGGCGGTTATAACTTTGGTCGCGGACTCAGACGTCGGTTATAACCGATGTCTTAGTAAATGTTTACGTTATAACGGAAGATGTCGTTAAAACTCGCGAGATTGCCGGGATTTCCGACGACTGAACTTTTGGGCGCCGGTTTTGAATTCGGAACGTCAAGATATCAATTAAATGATCTTAATGGTTAACAAAAGACATCAGTGGCGCAGTGGTTTGGGTGTTGTGTGCTAAGTTTGTTGCTGGACCGGTACTGACCCGGGTTCGAAACTCGGCAGGAACAAAGTATTTTTATTTTGCGATTTTTAACAGTTTTTCAAAAACTAATTATATATTCCCGTATAATAATTGATTATGTATCGTTTAAAATTATTTTGGGCATTTAATTCGCAACGAAAATTTTAACTGACTGTTTGGTTGATAAACGGAGCGGGTTTGGTAAATCCGTTTTTGACGGATGTTACAGTATCCCCTGCTTTTTAGAAATTTCGTCCCGAAATTTAAATAGTGATATATTTGACTAAAATAATGATGGTGTTTAGTTTGTCAGTTACTTGCTTAGAAAAAGTAAGGGTTTGAGTTTTTGTTTGAGGCGGTAACGTTCCTTGTAAGGGTTAAGTACCCTATTACAGGAATCGCTTTTTGTTGCCTACTGTATAAGTATTGATAAGCAGGAATGATTCGCTAAAAATGATATCATGCATAAGAGTTTGGATACGTTTGGAAAAGTATGGTTATATCCTAAGGCAAAACTTCTAACACTACAACCTACATGGAACATAAATAAACACAACAGCTGATATTTGAACATAAATAAACACAACAGCTAATATTTGAACATAAATAAACACAAACAGCTAATATTTGAACAAAAATAAACACAACAGCAATTATTTGAATCCACATTCTGATAGCATATATGTTTGAATGGTGGAAGTTCCTCTCTCGTTTGTTATGATGGAGAGGTTAGTTTATGTAGAAATGGAACACAATTCCATTTTCTCTAAATAGCAAGATGATATAAATGTAACACAAATTTCAACCAAGGCAATACCAAATCTTACATGGAACTTCTCATAACCGCCTGATAATGCCTCTGATCCTTTGGCAAGAATACTTATATATAGGAAGTACCAGCAGCGTATCCACCATATTCTTGCCAAATTTTCATTGGTTTTATCCACAAGTTATGATTAGTTACCAAGAAACTAATAAATCCTACATAGAACTTCTCATAACGGTCCGACAATGCCTCTGATCCTTTGACAAGAATACTTATATATAGGAAGTACCAGCGGCGTATCCACCATATTCTTGTCAAATTTTCATTGGTTTTATCAGTGAATTATGATTAGTCCTATATAACTCTACAACCAATACAACAAACATAAAATACTGAAATGAAATATATCTGTGCGATCAAGGCTCAATCAAACGGAGCCGATCGTATTGTATGTACTGAAAATGAAATTGTCTGTGTGCTCAAGGCTCAATCAAACGGAGCCGAGCGTATTGCATGTACTGAAAATGAATAACTTAATCACACAAACAGCCTATGCATGGAACCTCTCATAACCGTCTGATAATGCCTCCGATCATTTGACAAGAATACTTATATATAGGAAGTACCAGCGGCGTATCCACCATATCCTTGTCAAATTCACATTGACTTTATCCGCAAGTTATGATTAGTTCTATGCGACTCTACAACAAACACAACAACCACAAGATACTGATAATGAAATTGTCTGTGCGCTCAAGGCTCAATCAAACGGAGCCGAACGTATTGCATGTATTGAAAATGAAATTGTCTGTGCGCTCAAGGCTCAATCAAACGGAGCCGAACGTATTGCATGTACTGAAAATGAAATTGTCTGTGCGCTCAAGGCTCAATCAAACGGAGCCGAACGTATTGCATGTACTGAAAATGAACAACTTAATCTAAACAACAATCACACAAACAGCCTATGCATGGAACCTCTCATAACCGCCTGATAATGCCTCCGATCATTTGACAAGAATACTTATATATAGGAAGTACCAGCGGCGTATCCACCATATTCTTGTCAAATTTTTATTGACTTTATCCGCAAGTTATGGTTAGTTCTATGCGACTCTACTACAAACACCACAACCACAAGATACTGATAATGAAAATGTCTGTGCGCTCAAGGCTCAATCAAACGGAGCCGAACGTATTGCATGTACTGAAAATGAAATTGTCTGTGCGCTCAAGGCTCAATCAAACGGAGCCGAGCGTATTGCATGTAATGAAAATGTAAAATAAACTGATCGATCAAGGCTCAATCAAACGGAGCCGATCGTGCGGGCACGCCACAGTTCAACCTCATAATAAAATGGGGAACAAGCTCAACCTCATGGATGGGGAGCTGCGGCCTCGGCAAATGCATATACTGAAAACAATAAACAATAATTACTCTAATAGTCTACACATGGAACCTCTCATAACCGCCTGATTATGCTTCTGATCCTTTGACAAGAATACTTATATATAGGAAGTACCAGCGGCGTATCCACCGTATTCTCGTCAAAGTTTCATTAGCTTTATCCTTAAGTTATGTTTGGTTCTATGTGATAAAGAAAAACATAAAACTAAACGATAGGAGTTGAATCTAGATCTTCGGCGAGGAGGACTAGTTGGGTATCTTCGTTTTGGGCCGTCATTATCTTCGACAGGATTGGCGTTGATATTGAAGACTCTTCCTCTTGCTGGTGGCATAGTGGTTGGGTTTTCTTGGTTTACTTGGTTAACTGGGTTTGATTGGGCTTGAGTGTTGATGACGTTAACCAATTGAGGGCATGTGTTTCTAAAGTGGGTAGGGTCGCCACAATTGAAACAAGCTCGAGCATATGGGAACACGGGGTATTGGGGTTGATGATAAGTTTGGGCCATGATTTGAGTAGGGGAAGAGGTTTGGTTTTGGAAGGTGCGACAAACCTTGCTCAAATGACCATAGCGTCCACAAGTTGTACATAGTAGACAAGGTAAGGTAAGCGGATGGTGATAAAAACAGTTGTTGCATCGAGGGTGAGGTCCAAGATATGGCTTCTTATTTGGGTAAGTTGAGTTGGGTGCCACTTGGGTGATTGGGATAGCTTGGATGGGTATGGCGTGTGAAATAGGTTGGTTTCGTTGGGTAGCAGTGAAAAGTTGTCCGTCTCTTCTTCTCTTAGAATTGGGTTGAGAAGGGGATTCGGTTTGGGTGGAGTCGGAAGTTTTAGTCGATTCTTTATCCTTCTTCTTCTCCTCCTTGAAGTCTTTGTTTCGGATTCGGTTCTCGGTGAGCTCTGTTGCTAGCTCCATTGCTGCTTCCAAAGTTGCAGGCTTGGTACTTATTACAGGGTCTTGAATCTTTGACGGAAAACCACGAATGTAATGCTCGATCAAACGGTAGAGGGGAGTGAACATGTTGGGAACCATTTGATGTAACTCGAGGAATCTTTTATTGTAGGTTGTGTGGTCTCCTTCCTTTTGCTTCAACGAATAAAATTCATCTTTTAATTTCTTGATTTCACTCCTTGGGCAAAATCGTCTGGTCATGATTTCCTTCAATTCGTTCCAAGTTAAGGTCATAGCATCGTCGACGCCTCGTTTGGCCTTCTCTGTATTCCACCAAGTAAGTGCTATCCCATATAATCGACCGGTAGCATATCGCACTTTGCGATTGTCAGGGCAATCGCAATTTAGAAAAGTGTTCTCCATTTCTTCAAACCAATGGAGGAGAGCGGTGACACCTTCAGTCCCTTTGTATTTTGGAGGGTCGCATGATTTGAAGTGCTTGTAGGTGCATTTGGCGGTATTTGAGGGAGAGTTAATAATGTTTTGGTTTTCTTGATTGACAGGATTAGCGGTGAGTGCTTGTTGAACTTGGATTACAATGTTGGGTATTACGGCAGCCATTTGTTGAGCGATTTGGGTTCATGGGTCGCATTAGGAATGAACATTCATAAAATAATTATAGAAAAATAAATCTACTACATCCATAGGATGTCTTGGGCTTTGCTCGCCGTTAGGCCCTACATGCCGCCATACTTTACCTGTGTAATCATGTGGGCCCCCATGAATACCGGTTTTTCATATGGTTCGCACGGGTTTGCCAGGTTGCGTACACAAAAACCCGGAGAAAATCGAGAATATGTATACAACGTGTGATATTCGGAATGTGTCCAGGTGTAGACACGGTGACACCTCAAAGTAGGTTAGTTCGAACGACGTTTGGTGTGGCATGCTTTGGCCTAATAGGTCCTTCGTACTCTCATCGTTGGTCCCCAGGTAGGCAAACTGGTCCGTTATATTGGATTTGTACGAATGTCAACCTAGACAGGACGTTCCGACTACCGGTACTTGTACCCTTCCAGTTACTACATGCCCGTCGCAGAACTTACTTTGATGAGATTTGAAAATTGCAACAAAATCTTTGGATAATGAGAGTATGAAAATAAATTGAATACATGAACATCGATATATGTATAATGAATATGTATATAAGCATGTATGTTTGACTGTAAATGTAAACAAATATGAAACAAATAAATATCACAAGTTTGTATGTAACCACCTAATCAATTAAAATTTAGGCAGACTATAGTATAGGCTCTAAGGGTCTAATAACCTATCCTATATCCCTATAGTCATGGCTCTGATACCAATCTGTCACACCCCGACCCGCAGCGGAAAAGGTGATCGGGGCATGATTGGGTTATCATCAAAGCTCATGACATTTATTATGCGTTTCATATTCATTAATACAATTTAATGGAAATTTACAATAAGAATTACAATATGTTCTACTATCAATCTAAGCTTCTTTGTTCTCTTCTAAGGCATTTCCTATGTTTTTCCTTGCTTCAACCTGTTCACCTGTATCATGTGTAAAAGGGTTTTTTGGATCAACATAATGTTGGCGAGTGAATCATATGGAAAACATTTGAACAAGTTTATTTGAATTGATTATGAAATATGTGCACAACCAAACATGAGTAAAAATAGATGTAAACTTATTCAACAATCATAAGATATTAAATAAAACACACATGAACAATAATGGAACATTTAGAGGCACGCGATGCTCAACTCGTCTCTCACGAGGAACTGAGGGGCCTAATGAATGAATTGCTTAAACATGATAATATGAATGACACAACTACAAACAATATAAACTCAATGATACACACATGAACAATAATGAATTTGATTTGAGGCACGCGTTGTTCAACTCGTCTCCCACGAGGAACTGATGGGCTTAATGAATGAGTTTCATATAATTTGACAAAAGGAAATAAGTAATCACAACAATATAAACAATCTAAGTTTAGATCATGATGTGGTATGGCACAAGTTTAAATAAACAAGTTAATTATTTTTATAACACATGACACACCCCAAAACGTGTAATTTAAAAGGGGGAGTTGTAAGATTCACTCACAGTGGGTGCGTTCGGTTGATGATGTTGAATGCACGCGAAGTGGTTTTAACCACGAGTGAGATTAACCTAGATAAATATCATTATGGTTCGGTAAGTAAACGGATTTTATTAATCTATTTTAGTAGGATTGTTGGGTGTATTTTTGTGAGTTTAAGGCTATTTTCTAACCTTAAAAATGTTATTTTTAAGTATTTTTAATTGATTTTTAATTAAAATAATTAAATAAAAATAATAAAAAAATTTGACTTTTTCTGACCGTTGACTTTGACTTTGACCGTTGACTGACCGTTGACCGGTTCGTATGCGTATTGTTGTGTGCTGAATGAGGCTCGAACCCGAGACCTCCCGTACGCGTGCACGCAGCTCTACCAACTGAGCTACGTGTCTAACCCGTCATATATCTGATTTTAATTATATTTATACATTAATTAGTTTAAACCGAAAATCATTTATTTTTTAAAAACGATTTAATTGTTCGGACCGGTGCGCTCCACAGGTCTCGAACCCGGGACCTGTGGGTTGCGTAACACACAGTCCACCGCTGGACTGTGTGTTTAACATGTTATATAATCCAATTTTTATTATACTTAAATACAAACTATTTGTTTTCATTTCTGACTTATTTAAAAAGGTAGAATAATTGTCCGGGTCGATGCAGAAGACCGGACTCGAACTCGTGACGTGCGACTTAAACATACACACAGTCCACCGCTGGACTGTGTGTCTAACTTGGTTATTATTCCGATTATTAATATACTTAACATATACCTGTGGCGACTCCGGTTCGGTTAACAAAACAAAAATGCATTTTATTAAAGCGGCGTGTGTGGAACAAGATTCGAACTCGAGACCTTTGTGTGTTTATTGTGCACACAGTCCACCGCTGGACTGTGTGTCTAACCCGAGTTATTTCTTGATTTAAATTATACTTATATGTTCCGGATACATCGTCTTCTTCATCAAGTTATAACCAGATATAATGTTTGACTGGTTCGAGTTTTTATTCAGGTTTCTTTAGCGTTTTAGGTTAATTACCGATGAGATAGAAGTAAAAAGAAAGGAAAATTAGGCGTGAGGTATACCGACTAGCTTCCTCTGTTTTCCGGCAGAACTCCGGCGACAGCAATCCCTTCCGGCGACGAGTGTCTTGCAGCAGCGAGTCTTCAGAAAGTTTGAAAAAGGTACGGGTGACTTCGGTATAAGTTTAGGGGGTTCAATAAGGCTCGGAAATGGAGAACCCGGTTTTCCGGCGACAAACAGAAAAATTCCGGCGAGAGAGTTTTCGCCGAGAAAGGGTGTGGTTTTGAGCGAAAGTGTTTGCAGAGGTTCGAGGTGGTTTTTATAGGGCAAATCGTCGATGTATTTGGCCCGATTTCCAACTGGATTCATTGGTTTAAATTTCTCCGGCGGTTATAACTTTGGTCGCGGACTCAGACGTCGGTTATAACCGATGTCTTAGTAAATGTTTACGTTATAACGGAAGATGTCGTTAAAACTCGCGAGATTGCCGGGATTTCCGACGACTGAACTTTTGGGCGCCGGTTTTGAATTCGGAACGTCAAGATATCAATTAAATGATCTTAATGGTTAACAAAAGACATCAGTGGCGCAGTGGTTTGGGTGTTGTGTGCTAAGTTTGTTGCTGGACCGGTACTGACCCGGGTTCGAAACCCGGCAGGAACAAAGTATTTTTATTTTGCGATTTTTAACAGTTTTTCAAAAACTAATTATATATTCCCGTATAATAATTGATTATGTATCGTTTAAAATTATTTTGGGCATTTAATTCGCAACGAAAATTTTAACTGACTGTTCGGTTGATAAACGGAGCGGGTTTGGTAAATCCGTTTTTGACGGATGTTACATTTCTAACTCCGGTTCGTAATCAACGTCAACTTCTTTAATCTTTTCTGCTTCTTTCTCAGCGATAGCTTTCTTTGTAGCCTTTTCCAACGAATCATCGCTATCTTCATCATTATCAGACGTTGCAGAAATCACGTTATCTTCTTGTGTAATCTTCTCTTGACTTTCAATAATAAGTACTGCACTTGAACCAGCTTCAGGTTGAACATTTACAGGTTCATCTTCGTCTATCAACATAGTATCGACTTTCTTTGGCTTTCGAGCAATTTTCTTTTTCTCTTCAGTGACTTTCTTCAAGAACCAGTCGCTTCGCTTTTCCTTGAATGTCGACAACCATTCTAATTCAGCGTTCCTTTCATTCTCATCATCACTGTCATCTTTCCTCCACTTATATTCTAGCGGTGCAGTGTAATTGGTAGAAGCTATAGCACCAAATAATGGCTTTGCGATCGATACTGAAGCCTGCTTTTTGAATGTTATCAACTTCTTACAGTAACTTCATCCATGTGACTCAGATACACGATATCATTCGGATCTTTTGCGATCTTCTTGAATTTGTCGTCGATCAGCATCTGTATAAACCTCGGATACATAACCAGCCTGTTCGATCCCATATTATTCTTCATATGCATGAACACAAGCTTCAAGAAATTAAGAATGAGCGTTGTGGCCATGCAAGCCATGTAATCTTGCACATCATCCAATCCAGCCTTTCGATGACTAAAAGCGTGTATAATTGCGTGCATCAGAAATTTATAGGGATTCGGAACTCCCCTTTTCTTCAATGTTGATTCGTTTACATGCCCTTTATAACCCATTTTGCAGAAAAACCTCACACCATTCTTTCATCTAGCATCATTGGATCTTCAGAATTGTCGTTGAAATTTAGAACTTTTCGGATGTCTGCTTCTGATACTATAATCTCCTTATCCTTGTTTCTTTCGTGAACCACTGATTTTATCACCGTGCTATCCTCATTTAGTGACGTAGAATTCCAAAATCTGTACACGTGCGACCTATAAACCATCGTCTTTTCCGTAATCGCTTTATGAATCGGAATACGCTCCATAAAAGCTAGAATACTGTCAAATGCTTCAAGTGATGGACAGACAGTCTTGTCGAGCGTAATGCATGCATTGTGGAATTTATTAAACGAGAGCTGAATATTCTGCAAGCACGAAAATCGAGACAAAATTAGCAAAGTTTAACAATTTTCACAAGAACAAATATAGAGTTCGGGCGGACTTGATTACATATAAACATACAATTCAAGTAAGTCCGGGCGAACTTATCAAATCATTCTGGTTGTTTCTTAAATAAGTTCGGGCGAACTTGTTAAGACTTAACATTATGAAAATATGTTTTAGACAAGTCCGGGTGAACTTGTCAAAGACTTATGTAATTTGAATTCTATCAGGCAAGTTCTGGTGAACTTATGAGAATCTTAACATTTTAACTCTTGAGGACAAGTTCGGACGAACTTGGTTCAAAGAACCAGTTGACAAGTTCGGGCGAACTTGTCATCTTTTCATGACAAAACCTGTATCAACATGTTTATACCATTCTGATTCAAATTAGTGATACATTTAAGGTTGTTTATGGTAGTTTTTCATGATTTAATGTCGAATTCATTCTATAATATCCTAAATCACGTCCAATTGTCCAAACCAGATCGATATTGTTCAATCTATGTCAATTCACGGTCCAAAATTCGATTACTTACCATTGCCATGATTCTTAGTGTGCCAATCACCAAGATTCACTTGAAATTTGGGCAGCAATTCGACTTAATTGTGACAAAATCGAAGTTCGCTTATAATCGCCTAAGTTCGCTCTGAGTTGTGAAGATCAAGTAATGAAGTCCGAGCGGACTTGTATTCTATTTATACTTAACAAGTTCGGGCGAACTTGCAATACTAATCAATTAAGATTAGCAACAAGTCTGGGCGAACTTGCCATCTGATAACATTTTAAAAGCATATACAAGTCCGGGCGAACTTGATCAATTCAAACTCAAATTTTTTTAGATTTTACAATTTTGACCCTGATCTTTTCAAATTTTACCATCCACTCAGTTGACCAAGTCCAAGTTAATGACCTTGATCATCAACTTAGTATTCTAACTTTTCGGAGTACTAAGTCCATATATCCGAGAGATGTTAATCCACAAGTTTAAGCAGTTGTAAAATTTAGTTTATATCCCAGAAACAATCTACTGAACGTGTAAAGCCTATCGACACATCCACAGTAAGACTTGTTTAAACTTTTTTTAACTTTACATTTCCTTAGCATACTGTGATAGTCCACTGATGTCCTATCATTTCCTTTTATCCACAAAACTCTTTTTGCCTTTTTCAATGTTTTTGTACTTTTTGCATTTAATATGTTTTTGGATTTTCTGAAAATTTTTCTCCCCTAAAATTCAAAAACATATTTTTGAAATTTTTTAATAACATTGACCAACCGATGAGAATTACTTTAGTTCTTCATCCATCACTGCTTCACAATTTTCCTTTTAAAACCTCTCCCCCTCATTATGACAAAAACCTTAACACTTTTGTGTTTATAACAATTTATATCCATGAGTTTTGTCTGTTCAACAGTGAGGGTTCTGTGTAATTTTTCAAATTTTCTTCAAAAATTTGTAAATTTTTCAAGTAAACGTTATTGGAACATGTTTTTCAAAAAATTTTCTCCAACAATTTTCAAAAATTGTAAAGTAAACGTTATTTGAGATTTCAAATCCTTTGTAAAAATGGCCTTTATATAAAACTTGATAACCCGGCCCATTGTCTTCATTGTGTGCCACAGAACTCCATTCTCAGTAATTTGCTTTTTCCTTGGAAGTTCCTGCACAAAAATTCAAGCAATTAGTTGAATAATGACACCCAAGCCTTTTCAGTCTTAGGCGTTGTTTCTTCAATCTTAATTTTGATTTTTTTTACACAATCATGTTTATTTAGGACTTTCTCAAGTTACGGAAAGTCATCTAAATTTTCAATTTTCACTGATTGTGTAACTTCTTTTTCTTTTACCAATCATGTTTGATTTTTCGTTAAAGCTTTCTTTAAATACAATGTAGAAACTTTTTGTTCATTACTATTCGAGGATTCACCAGTTTTAAAATTTGAAAACTTAGTAATAACTGGTTTCACCTTGTTAGTAGTTTTTGTACATTGTTTCAAAACCTGAGTTGTTACTTTCAAATCTTCAAAATTTTTCTTATTAATATGAACAGGTTTAGGATTAATTTGAAAACATTTTCTAGCAATGTGTCTAGTAACTCCATATTTATGACACTTCCTGTTCTCATACTGATCCTTTTTAGCAAACCATACACTCAAATCATAACATTGATTTGATGTGTGGTAACCATTTTTCCTGTTTCTTCTAAAAGCATGATTTGACGTTGAAGCACTGTGGTCCGACCTGCACCACTTATTTACATTTTTTTTTGAAATTCTATAATGATTGAATAATCATACCGATGAGCTTTTGTTTTTGTTTTTGTTTTGAAAACTTTGTTTTTCCTTTCGTTTTCGTTCTCCATTCTGCTTAGAAGGTTTTTGCGTTGAGCATTTACCTTTCTCAGAAGATTGTAGAACAGTTTCTTGGAATTTTTCTTTTAGTTTTAAAAATATTTCATGTTTATCATTTTTAGCTTTTTCATCATCGGTATCATCATCACAATCCTCAATTATGACATTGTCATAATTTGTGACTTTATAACTTATAGGATTTTTCTTTTTATTTTCGTTGTCGGTTTTGGACATATATGATCTAACATTAATGACGAGGTCACAAAACCTTTCAACTTCTTTTCTAAATCAACACCTTTATTTTTAGCATTCTCAATATCTTGTTCAAGTTTCCTGATTTTTTCAAGATGCGAGTTTATTATAATTTGTTTTTCAAAACCATTTTTATTTAAAACAGATTTTTCATTTTCTAAAATTTTTATTCTATTTTCAAAAATCTTTTCATTTTCTTTTAACTTTTTATTTTCTAATGTTAAACTTTCCAAATCTTTCAAAAGTTTAACATTAATAGATCTGGATTTTTGACAATTTGAGCAACAGATTCCAAACTTGAAACCTCATTTGTAGACATTCTTGAACTTTGCGTTTCCAGATCCTTTCCTTGATCACTGACTATACCTGCAGAAAATTGACAAACTTCAGAATTATTATCCTTCTTCAGTTTCAAAGCTTTCATATTATCAATAAGAGGAACATAATCGCAAATGTCGCTAATAAATCCATAAAGATGATTGATGGTAAATCGACATTTCTTTCTTGACTCTTTCACGAAATCATCCCATTCTGATGGTAATGCATTTTCTAATTTCGAAAACTTATCTTCAAGACTGATATAACATCCATCAGAACGGTCTAAATACCTATGCATGACATGAAAACCTTTTATTAGCTCAAACACCGATTCATCCTTTTGCATTTAAACGTTTCAAATCTTTATTTCCAAATGATCAAACGTTGATTATGATAATCATCAGAAGACAATTCTTCCCAATCATTCATTTTTTCAAAATTAATATTTCTCATTCCTGACAAAAATTTCAGTTTTCAAAAGTTTTCTGCAAAATTTGACTTTTTAATCGACAATTTTAACGTATCAGGTCGCTAAAAACGTTTACAATTTTTCCGAAAACTGTTTTTACCAGATTAGAGCTTTAAACTCGTCTCATCAATACGAAGTCAACGATGTATAATGTCCGAGACGTTTTTCTAAATTTTCATCCTTTTTTTATAAACGTTGGACAAGTTCGGGCGAACTTGTATTGAGATTTATGAAAATATCACCCTGAGAACAAGTTCGAGCGAACTTATGTGAAAATTCAAGAGAAACACCAAGTTCGGGCGAACTTGTAAAGAATTTCAACAAATTTTAATTAAGTTCGGGCGAACTTGATTAAATTTGATGAAAAACAACTAAGTTCGAGCGGACTTGAGTGAAAATCTTTGAAAAATCAATCAAGTTCGGCCGAACTTGATGAAAAATCACTCAAAAAGTGAATTTTTCAGTCAAGTTCGAGCGAACTTGATGATAAGTTCGAGCGAACTTGATGATAAGTTCGAGCGAACATGTGTTTTCAAACATGGTTTTTTCAAATTTTCGACATGAATTCTTTTGTTTTAAGCTCTGATCTTTTCTAGGGTTTTACTATTATGGATTTTACGTATTATACTTGAAAATCAGTCCATTCTGTCCGTGAAATGTCCAAGAAAAGTTAAAAATGAAAGAAATGATTAGAAGATGTGAAGTTCTATGTCAAATGTCTTCAAATTAGGCCAATCCTGCTCTGATACCAATTGAAGGTCCGTTGTACGGATCGTTCTGGTCCTAATTTGGCAAACCTAAGGTAAACGTGCGGAATCCGTTTGCATAGGCGACATTGGATACAAGTTCTTTACTGATTAATCACTGTTTCATTGATTAGCAAACGTTACAAATCCTCTAAACACTTGAACAGAGCTTCGCCGTCCAGTACACAAAATCTCTGATTCTTACAAATGAAATGCAAACTCACATATTTATAGTTACACAAGTTCGCCTGAAAGGTGCCTTGGACAAGTTCGGGCGAACTTGTTCAAGCACCATACAAGTTCCGGCAAACTTACTATATAACATACATAAACTTGACGTTTCGCTCATAAACACAGACACGACATTATACGATAACGTAGGCAACAGACATATGCATCAACAGATCAATAGATTGTTTCTAGGATATAAACTAAATTTTACAACTACTTAAACTTGTGGATTAACATCTCTCTGATATATGGACTTAGTACTCCGAAATTTCGTTTGAGAGATTGCCTGATTATGAGATACGAGGTCTTTATAGATGATTGATATCTGGGGTATTATACAAGTTCTTCTGATTTTGCGGAAGCATTAGCCTAGAACTTCTATAATACTTTTGCTAAAAATCCCAAAACTGCATGCAAAATTGAAAGAATCGAAAGATCTAATCAATTGCAGTGCTTAAAAGATTCCTTAAGTGGAACACATCTTAAAGTCGAGCCTTCATCTCTTTGTATGTACGGTGGCACTAACCTGAGCTCTCAAGGTCTGGCATAACCCAGTTACAGATATCAATTACGCTATATTCACCTGTAAGATGAAATCTAAGGAATCTTGATACGGGAGTATATTCTGAGATGGGAACCACAATTAAGTAAAGTTTCTTAAATCTATCTAACATATCTTGGAACAATTGAGAAATGTGTCGAAGTTTAAATGGACATACATATCGACAATCTAGGTAAATTTGTTTAAAACTTAGTGGCATAAAGAGGTCAATGGTACTTGTGATATGTCTCAAATAACCGATACGATCCTTTTCGTTGGAAATGAGAAATATTAATTTTGAAAAAATGAATGATTGGGAAGAATTGTCTTCTGATTCGAATCATAATCAACATTTAATCATTTGGAAAGAAAGATTTGAAATGTTTAAATTCAAAAAGGATGAATCGGTGTTTGAGCTAATAAAACGTTTTAATGTCATGCATAACTATTTATACCATTCTGACGGATGTTATATCAGTCTTGAGGATAAGTTTTCGAAATTAGAAAATGCATGTAACATCCGTCAAAAACGGATTTACCAAACCCGCTCCGTTTATCAACCGAACAGTCAGTTAAAATTTTCGTTGCGAATTAAATGCCCAAAATAATTTTAAACGATACGTAATCAATTATTATGCGGGATATATAATTAGTTTTTGAAAAACTGTCAAAAATAACAAAATAAAAATGTTTTACTCATGCCGGGTTTCGAACTCGGGTCTATAACCGGCTCAACAACACTTATCACTCAGCCGACCAACCACTCCGCCACTTTGATTTTCTGTTAATAAAAAGAAACAATTAATTCAAATATTCAAGTTAGCAAGTTAAATTCAATCAATTTCCGCCCAATTAGCAGTCGTCGGAAATCCCGACGACTTCGCCGTTTAATTACATTTCCGCTCATAATAACCGAAGACTTAACTCCCTCGACGGTTATAACCGACGTCTGAACCCGCGACATCAGCTGTAACCGTCGGAGAACGGCTGACTTCGAATTGAGACCGAATTCAGACCCCATTCATCTCGTTACTACCCTATAAATTCACCCACAACTCGCCAGAAACATTTCACACTCAATCGCACCTTTTCTCGGCGAAAACTCACTCGCCGGAAATATTTGATACATCGCCGGAAAACCGTATCATTAACCTCTGAGCTTTACTGAACCCCCTAAACTTTTACCGAAGTCACCCACACCCTTTGTAAGCTTTCGGAAGACTCTCTGCTGCAAGACACTCGTCGCCGGAAGAACTTGCTGCCACCGGAGTTCTGCCGGAAAACAGAGGAGAAACAGTCGGTACTTTACACGCCTAATTCCTTTCCTTTTTACTTTTATCTCGTCTGAAATTGATCATTAAACGCTAAAGGAACCTGAATCAACTTTTCGAACCAGTCAGTCGTCACTTCCGGTTAAAACCAGAGAAGAAGACGACGTTTCGGTAATGGTTAAGTATAATTAAAATCAAGTTATTTACCGGGTTAGACACACAGTCCAGCGGTGGACTGTGTGCACTTTTAACGCTATGGTCTCGAGTTCGAGTATTGTCCCTTACACGCTGCCTTGATAAAAATTCCTTTTTCAGCAAACTGAACCGGGTTGATTTAAGTATATGTTAAGTATATTGATAACCGAGTTTATAACCAAGTGAGACACACAGTCCAGCGGTGGACTGTGTGTCCGCTAACCCACAGGTCCCGGGTTCGGGACCTGTGGAGCGCACCGGTTCTCGGGATTTAATTCGTTTTTAAAATAAAAGGATTTCTGTTTAAATCTAATTAATATATATATATATAATTAAAATCGGATATATGACGGGTTAGACACGTAGCTCAGTTGGTAGAGCTGCGTGCACGCGTACGGGAGGTCTCGGGTTCGAGCCTCACCCAGCGCACAATAATATGCCTTCCGAACCGGTCAACGTCAGTCAAAGTCAATGGTCAAAGTCAACTGTAGCAAAAAATCAAATATTTTTTTATTATTTTTATTTAATTATTTTAATTAAAAATCAATTAAAAATACTTAAAAATAACATTTTTAAGGTTAGAAAATAGCCTCAAACTCACAAAAATACACCCAACAATCCTACTAAAATAGATTAATAAAATCCGTTTGCTTACCGAACCAAAATGCTATTTATCTAGGTTATTTTCACTCGTGGTTAAAACCACTTCGCGTGCACTCAACATCATCAACCGAACGCACCCAATGTGAGTGAATTCTTACAAACTCCCCTTTTTATTCATGTTTTGGGGTGTATCATGTGTCGCTTAAACTAATTCTCTTATGCAAATTCGTGCTATACCATTATATGAACTAAACTAGAATGTAACTATTGTTGGTTGTGATGTATTACATATTGTCAAAGTTGTATGCAAATTATTTAGGCCCATCAGTTCCTCGTGGGAGACGAGAACAACGCGTGCCTTAAAACTCATTCATTAGGCCCATCAGTTCGTATGAACAACGCGTGCCTCAAAACTCATACATTAGGCCCATCAGTTCCTCGTGGGAGACGAGAACAACGCGTGCCTTAAAACTCATACATTAGGCCCATCAGTTCGTAAGAACAACGCGCGCCTCAAAACTCATACATTAGGCCCATCAGTTCGTAAGAACAACGCGTGCCTCAAAACTCATTCATTAGGCCCATCAGTTCCTCGTGGGAGACGAGTCGAACAACGCGTGCCTCAAAACAATCATTTGGTGTTTGTGTGTTCAATATCCAATATTATGTGTTGTGTGAATAAATTTACATCTACATTTACTCATATGTGGTATGCACATTATTTATAATCAATTGGATAAACTTGTTCAAATGTTTTTCCATAGGATTCACTCGCCAACATTATGTTGATAAAAAAAAACCTTTTTACACATGATACAGGTGGACAGGTTGAAGCAAGGAAAACATAGGATATGCCTTAGAAGAGAACCAAGAAGCTTAGACTGATAGTTAGAACATGTTGTATCATTTATTGTAAATTTCCATTAAATTGTATTAATGAATATGAAACATATAATAAATGTCATGAGCTTTGATGATAACCCAATTATGCCCCGATCACCTTTTCCGCTGCGGGTCGGGGTGTGACAATGCATTACCATCAGAATGGGATGATTTCGTGAAAGAGTCAAGAAAGAAATGTCGATTTACCATTAATCATCTTTATAGATTTATTAGCGACATTTGGGATCACGTTCCTATAATTGAGAATATGAAAGTTTTAAAACTAAAGAAGTATAATAATTCTGAAGTTTGTCAATCTTCTGCAGGTTTAGTGAGTGATCAAGGAAAGCTGAAAACGCAAAGTTCAAATGATCAGATGAAGAGCGAAAGGAGTATAATGGTGAAGAAATGTGAAGCCAAAGATTCAAGTACATCAACAAATGAAGCTTCAAGTTTTGAATCTGTGTGCTCAAAGTGTGAAAAATCCAGATCTATTAATGTTAAACTTTTGAAAGATTTGGAAAGTTTGACATTTGAAAATAAAAAATTAAAAGAAAATGAAAAGAATATTGAAAATAAAATAAAAATTTTAGAAAATAAAAAATTTGTTTTTGAAAATATTAGTATTGAAAATCAAAAAGCAATAAATTCCATCTTGAGAAAATAACTCAACTTGAAAATGAAGTTGAGATTTCTAAAAATAAAGCTGTTGATTTAGAAAAGAAATTGAAAGGTTTTGTGACCTCGTCATTGATTCTATATCAGATATGTCCAAAACCGATCAATGAAAATAAAAAAGAAATTCCAATAATCGATAAAGTCACAAATTATGACAAAGTCATAATTGAGGATTATGATGATGATACCGATGATGAAAGAGCTAAAAATGATAAAAATCAAATATTTTTAAAACTAAAAGAAAATTTTCAAGAAACTGTTCTATAATCTACTGAGAAAGGTGAATGCTTAACGCAAAAACCTTCTAAGCAGAATGAAGAACAAAAACAAAAGGAAAAACAAAGTTTTAAAAATTCTAAAAACTTTCAAAAGAAAAATAAAAGCTCATCGGAACGATCATCCAATTATTATAGAAAATCACAAAAATTTGTAAATTAAAACTCACAAAAATTTGTAAATAAGTGGTGCAGGTCGGACCAAAGTGCTTCAACGTCAAATCAAAGTTATAGACGAAGCAGGAAAGATGGCTACCACACGTCAAATCAATGTTATGATTTGAGTGTATGGTTTGCTAAAAAGGATTAGTATGAGAACAAGAAGTGTCATAAATGTGGAGTAACTGGACTCATTGCTAGAAAATGTTTTCAAATTAATCCTAAACCTGTTCATATTGATAAGAAAAATTTTGAAGATTTGAAAGTACCAACTCAGGTTTGGAAACAATGTACAGAAACTACAAACAAGGTGAAACTAGTTATTACTAAGTTTTCAAATTTTGAAACTGGTGAATCCCCGAATAGTAATGAATAAAAAGTTTCTACATTGTATTTCAAGAAAGCTTTAACGAAAAATCAATCATGGTTGGTGAAAGAAAAATAATTTACACAATCAGTGAAAATTGAAAGTTTAGAGGACTTTTCAAAACTTGAGAAAATCCAAAATAGACCTGATTGTGAAACGAAAGTCAAAATTAAGGTTGAAGAAATAACGCCTAAGGCTAAAAATGCTTGGGTGTCACTATTCAACTAATTGTTTGAATTTTTGTGCAGGAACTTCTGAGATGAAAGTAAATTACTAAGAATGGAGTTCCGTGGCACACATTGAAGACGAAAGGCCGGGTTAACAAGTTTGAAGAAAGTTTTTCGAAAAAACAGTTCATAGTTTACTTGAAAGTTTTACAAATTTTTGAAAAAAATTGAAAACTATCTCAGAACCCTCACTGTTGAACAGACAAAACTCAGGGATGTAAATGTTCTATAAACACAAGGTGTAAAGGTTTTTGTCATCATGAGGGGGAGGGTGCTTTAAAAGAAATTTGTGAAGCAGTAATGGATGGAGAATTGAAGTGATTCTCATCGGTTAGTCAATGTTTTTCCATAAATCAAAAAATCCAAAAATATGTTTTTGAATTATAGGGGAGAACAAATTTTCAGAAAATCCAAAAACATATTAAATGCAAAAGGTACAAAAACATTGAAAAAGGCAAAAAGAGTTTTGTGGATAAAAGGAAATGATAGTACATCAGTGGACTATCACAGTATGCTAAGGATTTGTAAAGTTTAAAAAGTTTAAAACCAAGTCATACTGTGGATGTGTCGATAGGCTTTACACGTTCAGTAAATTGTTTCTGGGATATAAACTAAATTTTACAATTGTTTAAACTTGTGGATTAACATCTCTCGGATATATGGACTTAGTATTCCGAAATTTCGTTTGATAGATTGCTTGATTCTGAGATACGAGGTCTTTATAGATGATTGATATCTGGAGTATTATACAAGTTCTTCTGATTTGCGTAAGCAATGGCTTAGAACTTCTATAATGCTTTTATAAAAATACTCTAAAACTGCATTCAATTGAAAATATCGAAAGATACTACAATTGCAGTACAAAAAGATTTCATTTTGGAACACTACCTTATAAGTCGAACTTCATCTCTCTAACGGTACGGTGGTACTAACCTGAGCTCTCAAGGCCTCGCACAACCTTGATACAGATATCGATTACGCTATACTCACCTGTAAGATGAAATCTAGGGAATCTTGATACGTGAGTATATTCTGAGATGGGAACCATAGTTGAGTCAAGTTTCATAATTCTAACTAAGATATCTTGGAAAATTGAGAAATGTGTTGAAGTTTAAGAGGACAAACATATCTACAATCTAGGTAAATGTGTTTAAACTTAAAGTCTCAAAAGGTCAATGGTACTAGTGATTTGTCTTAAAAACTGATATGATTCTTTAAACAAAAACTCAACAAAAATATGTCTGTAAATATGTTTGTACATAGTTAGAGCATGATATTCATTACATAAAAACAAAAAGATTATATTATCTTTTAGTTTCGACGCTGATGATGAAAAGCTGATTTTCAAAGTCTAGAGTTGCTGAACAAAATCTAAAAAAAACTTTAGAAAATTGATCTAAAAAGTTCAAAAGTTCATTAAGTTGAAACTTACATTTGAATAAATGTATCAGTTTAGTGTCAAAATGTTTAATCAAGATCATTAATTTGAACTTGATACATAAATCAGCTATTCAAGGTCATTAATTTGGACTTGATTAACTGAGAGGGTTTAAACTGATGAGAAGATTAAAATTGAAATGGTTGTATTTAGAGATTTCAAAGTTTGAATCTGAAATGTTTTATTTGAAAGTTTGAGGAACTTTGAAACAGGAAGTTGATTTTAAGGGGGAGCTGGATAAAACACGTTGATTGAAAATACCAGAAAGCTTAAAACAAGGGGAGCATGGTGATTAAAGTTTTATCAAGACAAGCTCGAGAAGAAAAGAGAAAAGGAATGTAGATGCTATGAAGATCAAGGAAGTTAAAGTTATTCAATAAATAATGATCAAGAGAACATTAAAGACTCAGGAACTTAATTGAAGAATGATGACTACGGCAACATCCAAGGGGGAGTCTGTTGATGCATATGTCTGTTGCCTACGTCATCGTATAATGTCGAGTCTGTGTTTATGAGCGAAACGTCAAGTTTATGTATGTTATATAACACCCAATGTTCTCGCCCGAACTTGTCCAAGGCACCTTTCAGGTGGACTTGTGTAACTATAAATATGTGAGTTTGCATTTCATTTGTAAGAATCATAGATTTTGTGTACTGGAGGCGAAGCTCTGTCCAAGTGTTTCCAGGATTTGTAACGTTTACTAATCAATGAAACAATTATTAATAGTAAAGAACTTGTATCCAATGTCGCCTATGCAAATGGATTCCACACGTTTACCTTATGTTTGCCAAATTAGGACCAGAACGATCCATACAACGGACCTTCAATTGGTATCAGAGCCACATATACTTGATTTGGCGAAATCATTGCAAGATCTACTCTATTTCTACTTATTTCTACCATTTTTCTTAACTTTTTCAAGAAAAACAATGAACCTACGGATACAAGTTGCTAAATTTTGAATATGTCATGTAAAATACATTTAATGATAAACCCTTGAGAGTTTCAAGACCTAATTCAAACGAATTGATGTCAAAAAGTTGAAAAAACCATGTTTGGAAAACTTATTTTGATCGAACTTGTAATCAAGTTCGCTCGAACTTGATTAAAAATTCACAATTTTTAATCAAGTCCGCCTGAACTTGATTGATTTCTCACTGTTTTACACAAGTCCGCTCGAACTTTCTAGATAATTCTACAAATTTAATCAAGTTCGCCAGAACTTGGTTAAAGTTTGTTGGAATTCATTTACAAGTTCGCCCGAACTTGATAATTCACATATCAGGGTGAAATTTTTTAAAACAAAACACAAGTTCGCCTGAACTTGTGTAAACAAAAATCTGATTTTTCAAACTGTACAAGTTCGCCTGAACTTGTCAGTGTACTGATAATTTTTCGAAGTTTGCGACCGTGTTTTCAGTGATATTCGTCAGTTTTTCAAGATGGAAGACATTCACAGTGCGTTTATGACGCTTCAGCATCGAATGCTCAAATGGTGAATCAAGTGAATATTGATAACGACATGGGCACATCTGTGAAACTACCAAAACTCATGTGTATGGACGAATACGAGGGGTGG
Organism: Scalesia atractyloides; assembly: GCA_947069175.1. Classification (NCBI taxonomy): domain Eukaryota; kingdom Viridiplantae; phylum Streptophyta; class Magnoliopsida; order Asterales; family Asteraceae; genus Scalesia; species Scalesia atractyloides. Next base: position 91,291,361 of record CAMTDV010000025.1, read on the forward strand.
AAAGAAAAGTTTACTAACTGGGTTCAATCTATGTACTTTCACAGCTGGGTTGCAGTGGAGACTGGCTACACATGGCCAAACACAACAATGTTATTGAGATGAACAAGTTTTCTACTTTACAAAAAGGATGCATACGTTGCGGAGAAGAAAATGATAAGTTTGATCCAGCAGTCGGTGAAAGAAGATATGTTGGTGCTTCTACCGGAATACAAGACTGCACAAGAACTATGGAAATCTTTAAAGAACAAATATCAAGGAAGTGCAGAAAGGGTCAAAAGCAAAAAGGCGTTAATCATGAAGGAATTCGATATATTCACAATGATCAAAGGTGAAACGATGAAACAAATACGGTTTTTCATCTGAAAGTGATTATGAGAAGACATGGGCTTGAGAAGACGAAAGAAGAATACATTGATAAACTGGCTGACGCTTTACCAGAAGATGAATGGACAACTTATCTCATGGTGCTCAAAGAAAGTCCGAGCTGGGAGTTCTTCAAATTATCTACCTTTATCGATAAGTTGGAGGGGCACGAGATGGAGTTATTAAAGTTCGCCAAGTCAAAGAATTCAAACGTTGCTCAAGATGTAGGGCTTTACTACAAGACAGGAGCTCAAGAAAATATTACTAGCCCAAAGATCCAAACCACTTTTAGTGCGAATCTGAATTCCTCGAATCATTCACCACAGAGTCAAACTCAATCATATCCAAACGATGATCAGAGCCCTCAGAATTCATCTTATTCAAGCATGGGTTCAAACTCTTCGTATCAAAATCAGACAAATCAGAATAATCAATCAAATTCTGATCCAAATGTGTTCAAATGCAACATTGTAGTCAATTTAAGCAACGTCGTTTCTGAACAAGTTACCAAACAACACATGGCATTTCTTGCCAAAGTGTTAGAATCTTATGAAAGTTTGGTGGCTGGGAAGATTGGTAATCTGGAAATGACTGCCGAAGATTATGATCAAGTGGATGAAGAAGAGCTTGAGCTAATGGACATCAAATGGTCCTTAGCTTCGATCATTCGGAGGGTTACTAAATTTGTTACACTAATCGGCAGAGACATCGGGAATTCAAGCAACAAACTAGGAAACGAAAGTTACTTTCTTCAGATGTCGACAAAAAGGGCACTTCAAAAGAGAATGCAAGAATCCAGAAGCGAGTGGCAATCAAAGTCCATTTGGAGGTGGCAGTGATTATTAAAAAAGTCACTATAATACAAGCCTTTCCAAAGAAGACTCAAGTCGAAGTTCAAGATAAATCATCCAACAACACTGAAAAAGCTATGGTTGCTGCGAAAGAAGATGACGGTTTTGATTGGAACTCATATATTGCCAAAAAGACCGGAGTTGCTCTAATGGTAGAGATCATGGAAGATACCTCTGCTGAGGATGCAGCTTTGGAATGTGCAATGCTAAAAGAATACTTACAACAAGCAGAAGAAGAGGAAATTTATCATCACACAAAGGTGCAAAGTATCCTTTCTCCTAACATGACTACTAGTTTTGCAGGTTGTTTTGGTGATACAACATCTTCGGAGCCTGTTGCTGAGGAGAAACCAGTGGTTGAAGAAGTCATCAACGTGACCAAAGAAATGAGTGAAGAGAATCTCACAGAGATCGCCAAAAAACTATGACAGCAAATCTGACAAAGGTAGGTCCAGAGGTAAAAGTTATAGAAAAAATAGGTTGTAAAAGTGCAAATCGTTGAGGTTGAAAAACCATGTACGAAATGTGCTGAACCTTGTGTTCAATGTGCTGAAAAGTCTCAAGTATAAGTGAACTCAATGTGCATAATAACAATTTCAAATATGATTATCGCACAATGAAAGAGGCTTATGATAAAATGAAAGATGATTATAGCAGGCTAGATAATAACAACATTGAAAAGAATGACACAGTGAGAATGTTAAAAGCAACATTAATGGAAAAACAAAAAAGCTATTAACATATATATAAACAACATTGCTGAAGTAAAACAAGAACTTCAAGATATAAAAATCGAACTGAAAGAGTGAGACAACTTTTGAAAAGCTATACCAGAATGCTTACGTCATTGATCATATTCTTCCAACGATTCAGTCAGAAGAAAATGTTCAGAAAGCCAAAGGTAAGAAACGTGGAGATTATAGCAATGTTCCACCACCCTTGTGCGAAAAATATTGTCGCAAGAAGGCTGAGGGGATGGAAAAGGCGCTCAACATTGAACTTTTGACCGAAAAGAAAAAAGAGCTGCCTGAGAACATTGATATAACCTACGCAAGCGATGATGGCGAATCAGTGGTTAAAAATGTTGTTGAAAACGTTTTGAATGAATCTGATAATGGCAGCTATGAGAGCGCCAACTCGAGTTTGAACAATCTGATTCACAATTTGAAGATGATGATACATCATCAGAAGATAGCCTAAGTGATGATCCTAACGTTGTCATGTACAAAGTTAAGGATTCTGATAGACTATATTTCGATGATAGCTTTTCGATTCGGAATGTGAAACAAGATCAGCTTGATAAATTCTTCAAACTCGTTGAAGTTTCATCAGAAGATTTGGAAATAAATGAAAAGAAGTTTTATTCTAAACCTAAAAGAAACAACTACCGAAGGAATGGTGGTGATTTTCCTGAACATATGAAAGCAGGGATTGGGTTTGGATGTAGAAGATGAACCGAATAAGAAAAAGTCACCATTTCGCGAATATAAAGATAAAAACATGACATTTGTGTATGGGACTAGTACGGTTCAAGAAGAAAGTTTGATTGGAAAGCAATCAAATGATGAATTTAAAAAGGAAAAAGAACTTCGGGATAAGGCTAAAGCCGCAAGTGGTGTAAAACCCACTAGTGGACATTCTCATGATAATTGGACTTGCTTTAAATGCAATGAAGTTGGTCACATTGTGCGCAAGTGTCCGAAATCTAAGCTTGTTTATCCTCGAAGAAAAAAAATTTAGATGTTGAAAAGCCTAAGCAATCAGAGATTGTAAAACCAATCGCAATTCTGAAAAGAAATGAATCTAAAATTGAAGTTAAACCCAAAACTGAATCGAAGTTTGAAAATTCAATTTTGAGAAAGGTGAAACTTCCAAAACTAACGAAAACAAAGATTCAAGGTTTTACATAAAGAAAGCAAGGGTTAAATCACAATCCTGGATTGCCAAAAAGAAAACAACAACATCTGAAGTTGCCAAGTCTGAGTCAGTTAAAATTCGTAACAACAAAGTGTCTGAATCTGAGGCTAAAATGACTAAAACTGAAACTGTCAAATTTTCAAAAGATAAGAAGAAAGTTAAGTTTGAGAATGTTAATGAAGTCTTAGATGGTGATTTTGAGGATGATTATGAAGTTTATTATCCCAAACCCAAGACCAAGAAGGCTTGGGTCACACTTTTTAACTGAATATTAATGTGCAGGGGCTCCAAAGATCCATATTATCAAAGTGGATTCTGGAGAGCGAAGACCAAGGCACATGACAGGGATGAAAGCACTACTCTTTGATATCAAAGCGATTAATGGAGGGTATGTAGGCTTCACTGGAAATCAAGGAGGCCGGATTAGTAGCTGAAGGAAAGCTTTCAAATGGCGTGGTATCTTTTGATTGTGTGAATTACATCGCCGAGCTAGAGAACAATCTTCTAAGTATCTCACAGATTTGCGATAAGCAGTTCACAGTTCATTTCAATGATAAGGAGTGCATGATACTTAAGCTGGGTTTCAAAATTCCGGATGATTAGATTCTAATGCGTGCTCCATGCGAAAATGATCTCTACGTGTTAGACATGGGTATTGCTACTACATCGTCGAAATCGGCTCAATGTTATGTCACAAAAGCCATAGAGAAGGATTCGATTCTATGGCACAGAAAAATGGGGCACATACATCTGAGAAAAATGAATTTTCTGGTTCATAACGATTTAGTCGAGGGGTGAATCTTCGAAGCTTCCACATGATGGATCATTGTCTCGAATGCAAGAAAGAGAAGCAGATTAAGAAGTCACATCCTAAGAAGATTCTGAATTCTATAAAGTTGCCGTTTGAACGTCTACATATGCATCTTTTTGGTCGGTGAACGTCCAAAGTATATCCGTAGATCTATACTGTTTAGTCATCACAGATGATTATTCTCGATATTCATGGGTTTGCTTTCAAGAGTCAAAGGATGAAACGTTTGAAAATCATGTGATTCTCTTCAAGAAGCTCGAAAATCTATATCATCTGCCTGTCAGACTATTCGAAGTGATAATGGCACGGAGTTCAAGAACAACAAGATGAAAGAGTTTTGTAATGCCAAAGGAATTCAGCACGAATTCAGTGCACCTACACTCCACAACAAAATGGCGTAGCTGAGAGGAAGAATAGAACGTTGATCGAAAAGCAAGAACAATGCTTGCAGACTCGAAACTTCCTGTTAGCTTCTGGAGTGAGGCGGTTGCAGCGGCATGCTACACATTGAATAGGGTCTTAACTGTCAAACCGACTAAAAAGACTTGTTTCGAAATGATCAACCGAAGGAAACTAAATCTGAAATATCTAGAACCGTTTGGTGCACCATGCAATTTGATTGATCAAGATGGAAAATTTGGTGCTAAAACCTTGAAGGTTTCTTCGTTGGTTACGCTAGTCCGCTAAGGAGAGTTTATGTTCCTGCTTTGAGAAAAGTGATCGAAGCGCAACACGTTGATTGCTTTCTGTACACAACTCCTACTCAAAGAAAAGGCGATGCGTGGTTGTTCAATTACCAAGATTTGTGGAAGTCATTCGACTTGCCAGAAGAACCGTCTGATGAAGAAGTTGCAGCTCTTTATTATCTACAACAGTTGGCAAACCAAGAACAGATTATAAGGCCAATTGTGGTTAATCAACCCACTGTTGGTACTTCTTCTTCTAGTGCAGGTCCGAGTAATAGTGGTGTTCCAGTAGAACAAGTTTCTGAAGCAGAAGCAGAACCTACCCACAACCCTAGCAAATGTTTCCACTGAACCAGTAAATGCAACTACAGAGCCCAATATTCCTCAGAATCAGAATTCCGACTCTGATGAAGCTCCGACTTTCGATGATGATGGAGAATCTTCATCCTCTTCCGATGAAGAATCCGAGCAGATAACAAGCATGCTGAATCAATCTGCTGGCCCGAGCAATCAAAATGAAGCTACATCTAATGCTCCTGAAGTTGATTTGATCGTTGATCTGAATATTACAAATCAGAACAGTACGGTTGATGTTCCTAGTGAGGAGATGCCACGATCTTATTCATATCACTCTTCAACAAACATTATTGGAGAGTTACAGACTGGTGTGCGAACTAGAAGTCAAATCAACAAAGCATTTAGTTGTTTCTATACTCGAGTGGCTCCGACTCAAGATTATTGTTATTATTCATGTTTTATATCTCAAATACAGCCGAAGACTGTGAATGAAGCTCTGGGTGATGAGAACTGGGTGGTAGCGATGCAGGAAGAGTTGTTACAGGTTGAGAAACTGGGAATCTGGAGACTTATTGACTTACCACCTAAGCAGAAAGCGATAGACACAAAGTGGGTCTTCAAGTGCAAGAGAGATTATCAAGGTGTGATTCGTTAGAAACAAAGCTCGGTGGTTGTCAAGAGTTTCCACCAGCAAGAAGGAATTGACTATACGGAAGTCTATGCACCAGTTACACGCTTAGAGTCAATCCGCATTTTCCTTGCATTTGCAGCTTGGAAAGGTTTTAAAGTATACCAGTTAGATGTGAAATCCGCATTTCTCTATGGTAAGCTACGCGAACAAGTGTACGTCGGCGAACCACCAGGGTTCATCGATCCGCTGAACAACAACAAAGCTTATCTCCTAGACAAAGCCTTATACGGATTCACACCAAGCCCCGAGAGCTTGGTACGAGATGTTATCTCAACATCTTGTTGGAAACGGTTTTATGAGAGGCACGATGGATATTACATTGTTTGCCAAAGAAGTCGGGAATCATCTAATCATCGTACTAATCTATGTGGATGATATCATCTTTGGTTCAACGGATGATAGTCTTTGCAAAGAATTCGAGAAGATTATGAAGTAGAAGTTTGAAATGTCTTCTATGGGCGAAATGAAATTCTTCCTCGGGTTACAGGTGGATCAGTTACCAGATGGCATATTCATTTATCAAACAAAATACGTTCACGATATTCTGAAGAAGTTTGAAATGGATAGCTCGAAGCCCCTTTCGATTCCTCTGGCAGTGAATCATGGGATTTGCATTGACGAAACAGGAACCAAAGTGGATGATACGCTCTATCGTTCGATGTTAGGATCTCTTATGTATCTGACGGCATCTCACCCAGATATCATGTATCCTATCTGCCTTTGCGCGAGATATCAGTCCAGTGCCAGAGTGTCCCACATGCAGATAGTCAAAAGAATATTCTGTTAAGTGAAGGGATGTCCAAGCACTGGCTTGTGGTATCCAAAGAACGATAACTTTGATCTGACGGGATACGCTGATTCTGACTTTGGGGTGGACAAGCTGATTCAAAGTCTACGACGGCTGGTTGCCAGTTCTTCGAAACTAGATTAGAAACGTGGCAATGCAAGAAACAAACCACGGTCTCTCTCTCAACTTGTGAGGCAGAATACATTTCTGCTTCCAGCTGTTGTTCACAAATCCTATGGATTCAAAAACAGATGAGGGACTATGGATTGCAATTTCTTGATATGCCTTTATATGTAGACAATAAGGCAGCAGTAGACATCACTAAAAATCCTGTTCATCACTCTCGAACTAAACACATAGAAATTCGTTATCACTTCATTCGTGACTGCTACAAAAAGAAGTTGGTGCGAATTGAAAAAATCCACACCGATGAACAGAAAGCTGATTTTTATACCAAAGCTTTTCCTTTAACAAGATTTAAATATCTAATGAGGCTTAACGGTATTAAAAATTTGTTGACATGTGCGGAGGCAGAGGTTGAATATGGATCGGACGACGACTTCACGTGATCCACATTGGTTTGTTTATCTTTTAGATTAGTATTTCTTAAAAACTAAAATACAAAAATATGTTTTTGATTTTAGGGGGAGAAATATTTGAGAAAATACAAAAACATATGAAAAATTCAAAAAAGTACAAAAACATTGAAAAAGACAAAAAGAATTTTGTGTCACAAAGGAAATGATAGTACATCAGTGGGCTATCACAGTATGCTAAAGAATTGTAAAGTATAAAAAGTGATAAACAAGTTTTACTGAGGATGTGTCGATAAGCTTTACACGTTCAGTAAATTGTTTCTGAGATATAAACTAAATTTTACAACTGCTTAAACTTGTGGCTAAACATCTCTTGGATATATGGACTTAGTACTCCGAAATTTCGTTTGAGAGATTGCCTGATTCTGAGATACGGGGTCTTTATAGATAGTTGATATCTGGGGTATTATACAAGTTCTTCTGATTTTGAGAAAGCAATAGCCTAGAACTTCTATAATGCTTTTGCTAAAAACCACTAAATTGCATGCAAACTTGAAAAGAATCGAAAGATCTAATCATTTGTAGTGCTGAAAAGATTCCTTAAATTAAACACACCTTTAAGTCGAGCCTTCATCTCTTTGTCGATACGGTGGTATTAACCTGAGCTCTCAAGGCTTCGCATTAACCCGGATACAGATATCAATTACGCTATATTCACCTGTAAGATGAAATCTAGGGAATCTTGATACGGGAGTATATTCTGAGATGGGGACCATAGTTAAGTCAAATTTCATAATTCTACCTAAGATATCTTGGAACAATTGAGAAATGTGTCGAAGTTTAAGTGGACAAAATCTAGGTAAACGAGTCTACAACTTAAAGTCATCAAAAGGTCAACGGTACTAGTGATATGTCTCAAACAACTGATATGATCCTTAGACACGAATTCAAAAAAATATGTCTGTAAATATGTTTGAACGTAGTTTACTTGTTATAAGTTTGTACATAGATTTGTACATAGTTTATCTGCTTTACAGATTAAAGTCAAAAAGATTTTCAGTATGTTCTAGCATAAACTTGCAAAAATATAAAATGATTTTGTTTCTACATTAGTTTCTACAAGCCAATGTTGGAGAACGGATCTTCGAAGTCTGGTAAGGTGCTAAACTGGTGGAAATCTAATTGACAACGGGCTGGGAGCTAATCTGTAAAATTAGATAATCCAAATCGATTAAAAGTTCATTAATTTGAAACTTGATTTTGAGAAAAAACCAACAGTTATTTCATAACGGGTCGAACCGAGGTCATTAACTTGGACGCGGCAGACAAATCAGTTAATCAAGGTCATTAACTTGGACTTGGTCAACTGAGTGGATTGTTAAAACTGGTAAAATTTGAAAAGATCAGGGTCAAAATTGTAAAATCTGAAAAAGTTTGAGTTTGAATTGATCAAGTTCGCCCGGACTTGTAATCAAGTTCGCCCGGACTTGTGTATGCTTTTAAAATGTTATCAAATGACAAGTTCGCCAGGACTTGTTGCTAATCTTAATTGATTAGTATTGCAAGTTCGCCTGAACTTGTTAAGTATAAATAGACTACAAGTCCGCCCAGACTTCATTACTTGATCTTCACAACTTAGAGCGAACTTAGGCGATTTTAAGCGAACTTGGATTTTGTCACAATTAAGTCGAATTGCTGCCCAAATTTCAAGTGAATCTTAGTGATTGGCACACTAAGAATCATGGCTATGGTAAGTAATCGAATTTTGGACCGTGAATTGACATAGATTGAACAATATCGATCTAGTTTGGACAATTGGACGTGATTTAGGATATTATAGAATGAATTGGACATTAAAACATGATAAACTACCATAAACGACCTTAAATGTATCATAAATCTGAATCAGAGTGGTATAAACATGATGATACGGGTTTTGCCATGAAAGAGATGACAAGTTCACCCGAACTTTCCTGATAGAATTCAAATTACATAGGTCTTTGACAAGTTCGCCCGGACTTGTCTAAATTTTCATAATGTTAAGTCTTAACAAGTTCGCCCGAACTTGTTTAAGAAACAACCAGAATGATTTGATAAGTTCGCCCGGACTTACTTGAATTGTAATGTTTATATGTAATCAAGTCCGCCCGAACTTGATGTTTGTTTTTGTGAAAATTGTTAAACTTTGCTAATTTCGTCTCGAATTTCGTGCTTGCAGAATATTCAGCTCTCATTTAATAAATTCCACAATACGTGCATTACGCTCCACAAGACTGTCTGTCCATCACTTGAAGCATTTGACAGTATTCTAGCTTTTATGGAGCGTATTTCGATTCATAAAGCGATTACGGAAAAGACGATGGTTTATAGGTCGCACATGTACAGATTTTGGAATTCTGTGTCACTAAGAAAGGCTACAAAGAAAGCTATCGCTGAGAAAGAAGCAGAAAAGATTAAAGAAGTTGACGCTGATTATGAATCGGAGTTAGAAAAGGGTTCTGATTAGGAGAGACCTAAGAAGAAAGCAAAACGTGTTAAGTCTTCTGCTAAAGATACAACATCGAAGACTACAGGGTCTCCTAGCACCAAAGGAAAGAAAGTTCAAAAGCCTAAAAGCCGCCGTTACATTGGAAAGAAAAACACAGAAGTCACACAAGAACCTTCTGCTACAAAACAAACAGGAGCTACACAGGAACCTCATGCGGCCAAAACAGTGCAAACTTCTGAAATTCAAGAAACGATCGTACAGACAGGAGTCACACAAGAACCTCCTGAGTCTGAATTACTTGAAATTCCTATCATCACGTCTCATGATCCATCAATGTCTTCTCAACCTGAAAGCTCTATTCCGAAAGATGTTCATACACCGAGGAGTACGCCAAAGTCTACACCGAAGACTACTCCGAAATCAAAGCTTTTTGGAAACATTCCTGACGAGCCTGTAAATCTTCAAGATCTGAATGATTTCTTTCCAGAATCTGATGTCGATGAACTTGAAAAGAGAGTAAAAATTCTGGAAGATAAAGTGTCGAAGAATGAAACAGAGAAAGATGTGTTAGAAAAGTTGTGAAACAAAATGAAGTTGAGAAGGAGATATTGAATGACAAAGTGAAATTTCTGGAATGTGATAGAGGTTATCTGAAGGCCCTAATCGAAAGTCTGCAGGATGCAAATGAATGATTATTTAAAGAGATCGCAGAATTACGATCTGAACGTGATTTGAATGATTGAAGGTTTAACAGACTACAGAAAGTATTATCTAATAGTTTGGGAATTGATTTTGCCACAGAGTATGATCGATTAGATCTGTAAGAGGCTAAAGAGAAAGCAGAAAAAGAATTAGCTGAACAAGGCAAAGGCAAACATGTCATAGAGGGAATGTCTGAATCAACAGAGTTTGTAATTGAATCTGTGAAAGCTTCAGAGTCTGTTAGTATACCTGAGAAAGAGACTGAGCAGAAAGACGATGAAGAAGCTGAAAATGATAATGATGATGAACCTGTTGATGATACGAAAGACGACTCCGATAATGATGATAATGATGATCAGGGAGGAGTTGGTCTGAAAATTGTTGATGCTAAAGTAACAGACGAGTTTGATTTTTCTTCGTTGCTGAATGATGATACAAACATGATGGAAGATCAAAGTCAGGGGGAGCAGACATGGGAAACAGGGCAAAAGGATGTTGATATGACAGATGCGATTACTGCAATGTCTGTTGCTGCTATACAGACAAAGCCAATGATACTAATGCTAGAGCATAATGTCGAGGAAGGTGAATTCGTTCACAACTATTCAAAAGAAGATTTGGCTAAGCTGCTAAATGTTGATGCTGAAACGTTTGACTTCGACTTTGAAGAGCAAGTTGTTAACATTGATACATTCGAACCGAACGAGTATTGTTACAAAAGAAGATCTGATGCTGACGATTACAACAAGGAGATTATTGAAGATTGGTCGTCAGATGATGAAAAAGATGAAGCTGAAAAGTATGTTGGTCAGAATACAGACAGCTTTCCTACATTTGAAGAGATGTATGATCAATTAAATGAAGATCTACTGAAAGAAAAGACAGCTGAGTCTGTACGTGAAGGAAAAGTGCCAAAAGCAATGACTAAAGAAGAGATTGCTAAAGCAAAAAAGTCCTGGTTTAAAGAGATGTAAAGAGAAAGAAAGTTTGGACGTCCATTAGCTTTCTTTACCATAGATGCAGATGTATCATTGGGAGATATACTTAGCTGGGGTTGGTTGAAAGAACTGAACGTTTATGCCATTAAACGTGAATTTGGGGTTCAATACTTCAAATACTTGGCAGATTTCAAAACACTTCCATACTGGGATGTAGAGGAGTTGGTACAGACAAGGAATGTTACTTATCACATGAAGTTTATTGATCAATTATTGTGGAAGATGATTAAGTTTGAAGCGACGCAGGATTCAAATACTGGAAACCGTTCATTCCGAAGCGTAGAATCAAAGCAGATAAGAAAACTGGAGAAAAAGACATAACGTTGATTATGAAGCGTCCGCGATCAATGAGAAACATGCCTCTGATGCCTATTGAACAAGATTTCTATCCATTGTTTAAGTGGTGGCAAGTTGATCCTACAACGTGTGAAGCAGTGATAGTGTTGAAATTTGAAGATCATCTAGATATCACTAAAGAAAGAGTTGAAATGTTTCAGACAGAAGGATTAAGAGGGTTATGGAGGACGATACGCATACTAGACCCGATGTGGCTAGTGAACTGCTCGAAGGAGGATATTCGATGTTTATTTTTCAGTTAGTGTTATGGGTGGAATTTTCTGACTCATATACTGAGGATATATCTTGACCTTACATATTGATTACAGCGACCAGGATACTGAACCAGGATATTGGTAACATACTGCGGGAGTATCCTACTCGTTACTAATGATTTTCTTTGGATGCAAGGTACCAACGTTCACAGGGCTTGGTCCTCCTGAAGACTCGGTCATGACGGTTGAAAGAAAGACGTTGGAGGCCAGAAGAAAGGGTCTACAACGGTCAAGAGGGAATATTCGAAGGATCCCTAAAATGTAGGATAGTTAGTTAGTCTTATTTACTATTTAAAGGGCACTTGGCAGCAGTAAGACACACATCATCTCACATTCTTCCACTTTCTGATTACAGAAACACTCAAAAACACTCACTGCACTCACATTATTCAAACATTGTAACACCTAGAGCTGATCCAAGCAGTATCCCGAAGTTGTATCCTGCTGTTTGATCAATAAGAAGAACAACGCAGCTGGCGATTGTCAGCTCCCGAGGTTTTATGCCGGCGATCTAGATTGATCGAGGGCTTTCCTCGTATATCACGTGTCAACCTTTACTTTATTGCATTGTTTTTATGAATTGATATAGTTCTGTATCCTGGAACTATATCCTGAAACTGCTTATATTTTCAATCAAGTTATCACATTTTTATCTAATCTACATAGCACACTACCTCACAAAACTAATTTGATCACTAAATTGCTTCGGTAATTTTTGACCAAAACAATTTGGCGTCCACCGTGGGGCAAGTGGTGCTATTTCTAATCAAAAGTTTTCTAAAATCATTAATCGGTTTTTATTCTCTAATCTTTTCACGAGGTTATCTCTGATGGCTTCTCAGTCAGGTTTGAGCTCTTCTTCAGTGCCCGCATCAACCTCTACTATAACTGGTTCATTGCCTCTTCCACCTCCACCAGCCCAGACTTCCCAAAGGAGGAATGAAAGCCAAGCAGCTCGAGATGCAACTACTGCTCAAAATATCTCCAGATCCGGAGTTTCAGGGAGAACTCCTGTTTTTGCTTCTAACGACGAAATTTTGTCTTTGTTTAGTAGTATACAGGGTCAAATGAAGCAACAACAGAAACTAACCAGATGCTGATAAGAGAAATACAACTTTTAAAATCCAACCACAGGAAACCTGCTGAGGAGATTGTCACTCCCTTGCAACCCAGGATGCTGAACTTTAGTTCAGCAGTATACACTGAGGATAATCAGGGCAATATTATACCGAGTCACTCCCGGAGCAATATCCCAGAGATCTCCTCATCAAACAGGATGTCAACTGTCAGGGATCTAGGATATGTTCCAGGATATGGCCAGAATCAACAGGCTGGTAACTTATCTAATAATGTTAATACTTTTGCCACTATCAATGTTGGATCTTCGCAGGATACAAGTGTAACCTCAACACTCTCTAGAGAGCTTCAGAAGCTGAAATATATGATATCAAGTGTACCTGGGGTAGTGCAGCCCATACCGGAAGTATCCAAGGATAGTCACAACGTATCCTGCTTCGTTCGCCACATTTGTGATGCTGAAATCCCAAAGAGATTCCAAACTCCCAACATGAAGCTTTATGATGGGACAACGGATCCTGAAGAACGTATTGCCCAGTATAGGGAGAGGATGGAAGTAAATCCTATTCCACCGGATCTTAAAGAAGCATGTCTCTGCAAGGGCTTCGACTCTACTCTGACAGGATCAGCCTTGAAGTGGCTCTTAAGCGTTCCACCTCATTCAATTACACCATTTGCTCATTTGGTTAATTTGCTTAACAGTCAATTTTCTTGTAGTAGAAGCTTTTAAAAACTAACAAGTGACCTCTACAGGATAACACAGGGACCTCAAGAATCCCTTAGGGATTACGTGAACAAATTTAGTAGGGAATCCCTGGATATCCTAAACCTTGATGTTGCTACGGGGGTACAAGCATTCAAGATGGGATTACAGAAGGATTCCCAATTTTATCAGGATCTTGTGATGAATCCTTGCAGGAATTTGGATGAAGCTCGAAACAGGGCCCTAAGATATATAAGGCTTGAAGATGACAAGAAAAAGCAAGAGAGGATGAATTCATCCTCAACATATGAATCAACTAACAGGAAGTCAGAATCCTTGTACGAGCCATATCGCTCTAAGCCATATGGCAGGAATGACAACAAAAAAGTGAATGCTGTTGAGGACGAAGATCCTGAGGAGTATCCTGAGTTATCTGAGTACTGTTTTTCTGTTAATACTCCTGAACTAATATATGCCATGCAGGGTTTAGGAGATAAAGCAAGATGGCCTAGGAAGAACCAACAAAAGGCTGATTGGAAGGATAAATCCAAGTGGTGCGCCTTCCATGAAGATTTTGGACATGTAACGGAAGATTGCATAGCCCTGAGAAAGGAGATAAGCTATCTCCTAAGCAAAGGCTACTTGAAAGATCTTATCGGCAGGAAGAAAAATAAGGGACAGGATACTGACAAGGATCCTGAACGAGCAGCATCGCCTCCCTCAGATGCCAAAATAATCAATTTCATATCCGGAGGATCCGATATATGTGGGACCTCTTATTCTGCCGCTAAAAGGCATGCCAAAGAGGCAAAGGCAGAAAGAGGGGATAAGCCAACAAGGATGACGATGCTCACGAATGACAAAGTCATAACATTCGATAGTGACGACCGGGATAACATCCAGGATCCTCACCATGATGGTTTGGTTATTACCTTATATATTGCTAACCATTTTGTACGCAGGATATTGGTGGACAATGGGAGCTCGGTCAACATCATCCAGTTAGAAACCCTGAAAAGGATGAACATCCCAGAAATGGTGATTACCTCGAAATCCACCGTGCTTGTAGGGTTCAGTGGAGAGGCAAAGCACATTGTTGGAGAGATAAAGCTACCTGTCTACGTTGAGGGAGTAAATTCTATGCAGTGATTTTGTGTTATGGATTCATTATCCTGCTACAATATTATATTAGGTAGGCCATGGATTCATGATATGAGAGCCATGCCTTCCACTTATCATCAATGTGTTAAGATTCCCACAGTCAAGGTGGAAAGCGACCAGCAAGAAGCAAAGGAATGCTATTCCTCCTCGATGAAGGCGTCAACAAAATCCAGGGCAGGATAGCAATTAAAGATACAAGCCCAGGATATTTTGGAAACTTCTGAGCAGGATGTTAAAAGAATTATCCTGGATCAGGATAATCCTGATATCTCGGTGCTTGTAGGGACTAATATCCCTCAGGATATTGAGAGTCAACTTACTAACTTTTTGAAATGCAGGATGTCCATGTTTGCATGGAAACATGAGGACATGACAGGTATATCGAAAGATATTATAACTCATAAACTTGGAATTGACAGGTCTTTCAAGCCAATTCAGCAAAAGAGGAGGAAATTTGCTTTTGAAAGAAATGCGATTATACAAGAGGAGGTTGAAAGATTATTGAAGTCTAGGATGATTAGGGAAGTCAAGTTCCCTAAGTGGCTAGTAAACGTAGTAGTGGTTCAAAAGAAGAATGGAAAATGGAGAGTTTGTGTAGACTACACAGACCTCAATAAAGCCTGTCCTAAAGATCCATTCCCATTACCTCACATAGATTCGATGGTAGATGCGCTTCCGGCCATGAAATGCTGACCTTTATGGATGCATCTTCAGGATTTCAAGATATCCAAATGGAGCCATCTGATTAGGAAGATACAACATTCATGACACCTACATGTATATACTGTTATACTGCCATGCCTTTTGGTTTAAAAAATGCAGGTGCAACATACCAAAGGTTAGTAAATATGATGTTCAAAAACAAACTAGGGGACACAATGGTGGTGTATATTGACGATATGGTGGTAAAATCCAAGAAAGCTGAGGATCATCTTGGATATTGAATGTGCATTCAATATCCTAGACCAGTATAATATGAAGCTGAATCCTGCTAAGTGTCACTTCGGAGTGGGGCAGGAAAATTTCTAGGATATATGGTGACTAAGAGGGGAATAGAAGCAAGTCCAGAATAGATTAAAGTTGTCCTAGGTTCTCAAATCAGCATCCAATATGAAGGATGTTCAAAGGCTAACAGGAAGAGTAGCGGCATTAAACAGGTTCATATCAAGATCCTCAGAAAAATGCAAGGAATTCTATGATATCCTGAAGAAAAACAAAAAGTTTGAATGGGGTGAAAGACATGAAGTTGCCTTGCAAAAGTTGAAGCAATATCTTTCAATGTGCACCTCTGTTGATGAAGCCTGAGGATAGTGAACCCTTATCCCTATATCTTGCAGTATCAGGGAATGCAGTAAGTGCTGTTTTGGTAAAGGATCACGAAGGTCAGCAATATCCTGTTTATTATGTTAGTAAAAGCTTACTAGATGCTGAAAACAGATACTCACATTTGGAAAAAAAACTAATATTAGCTCTAGTCATGGCATCAACTAAGCTTAGACATTACTTTGAAACACATCGGATTGTGTTAAAACCAATTACCCTGTTAAAAATGTGCTTAGGAAACCCGAAATGTCTGGTAGAATGGCTAAGTTGTCCGTTAAACTAAGTGCTTATGATCTAGTATATGAACCTAGAAATGCTATAAAGTCTCAGGCTCTAGCAGACTTTGTGGCAGATTTTAGTAGTGATATTCAAAATGAAGCTGACCTAGAAGTACAACAACTAGGTGAGGATTCAGGATGTTGGATATTGTGTACTGATGGTGCATCTAATATAAGGGGTGTAGGATAAGGAATACTACTAAAATCGCCACAGGGGGACATATTACCCCAGGCTATTAGATGTGAATTTCCTGCTACTAATAGTGAAGCAGAATATGAAGCCCTGATGGCAGGATTAGAATTGGCTTAGAATATAAACGTTAAGTGTTTGCAAGTGTATGTTGACTCCCTGTTGATTACTAACCATTTCAATGGATCTTATACAGTCAAAGGTGAAAAGTTAACTGAATATCTTGAAATTGTTAAAAAATTAGCAGGATACTTCGAAAATTTACACTTGAACAGGTACCAAGAGAGGAAAATGCTGAGGCCGACGCTCTAGCAAATCTAGGATCTACTGTCAGGATACCGGAAGGAACTTAGATACCAATATTACATATCCTATATCCTGTGACGGAACTCTTGAAGTTTCAGGATAAGGAGGTAACAACTGTTCAGGATCCTGGTGAAGCATATCCTGATAAGGATCCTGAATCCTGGATGACTCCAATTGTGAAGTACCTTGAGAAAGGAGATGTCCCAAAGGATGAAAATCCCAAAGCTTTCAGAATGAAGGTATCCCGCTTTACTATAATAAATGATGTTTTGTATAAGAAATCCCTTGCAGTGCTTGGAAGATCCTGAAACCAAGGAGGTACTTCAGGATATACACGAAGGAGATTGTGGCAACCATACTAGGGGCAGATCTTTATTCTCGAAGATGTGATGCATGTCAGATACATAGCTATATACTACATCAGCCTGCAGAACCATTATATCCTATCATATCTCCTTGGCCATTTATGAAGTAGGGGATGGATATAGTGGGAAAACTCCCAAAGGCTCCTGGAGGAAAGGTTTTCATGCTAGCAATGACAGATTATTTCTCTAAGTGGGTTGAAGCAGAAGCATTTGTCCAAGTTAGGGATCAGGAAGTGGTGTTATTTATAAAGAGGAATATCCTGACAGGGTTTGGGATACCGGCCGAGATAATCTGCGACAATGGTTCCCAATTTATCAGCAAAAGGACTACTGATTTTTGCAAAAGTTGGGGAATTAAGATGATCACATCAACACCGGTGCATCCTCAAGTTAATGGACAGGCAGAATCCTCGCACAAGATAATTTTCAATAACTTGAAGAAGAGATTAGGTGCTAAGAAAGGAAATGGGCAGAAGAATTACCATTTGTCCTATGGGCTGATAGAACAACTATGAAGAATGCTACTGGGCAAACCCCATTTTCTTTGGTATTTGGGGCAGAAGCAGTGATTCCAACAGAAATGGTGATACCCACAGCTTGTCAAGCCTTCGGGATCCTGAAGCGAATCCTGAGACCTTATGTAAGGAACTGGATACTGTTGACGAAATTAGAGATGCAGCAAAGCTAAGGATGGCGGCATATCAACAAAGGATAGCCAAATCATACAACAAGAATTTAAGAACTAGTAGATTCCAAGTTGGAGATTGGGTATTGAGAAAAGCGTTTCAGAATACAACTAATCCTACTGATGGGAAGTTAGCTCCAAAATGGGAAGGACCATACGAGATTGAGTCAGAATCAGGAAAAGCATACCGGCTCAAGACCATGAAGAGAGATATGATACCAAGATCCTGGAATGCTATACATCTTAAGGCTTATTTCAAGTGAGTTTAGAATTTGATTTTTGACTCAGGATGGTATTGTTTTGGTCAAAAATCACAACAAGGATAATGTAACCAAACTTTGAATGTGAGGTTTAATGCTTGGTTAAACGAACAAATGTATGAACAAATATCAAAAGTAAATGACGATGAACACAGTGATTTGTACGAGGAAAAATCCCTTGATCAAGAGTTGATCTCCAACATAAAAAACCTCAGGTGATGGAAACTACCGATCACCAACTATATTGAACAAGAAAGATTACAACTTTGGAAATATTGAGCTTGTTACAATAAGAATTCTATTGAGTGTTCGAGATAGTAGCAACAGTATGTATGCGAGTGTGTGTGTTCGGTCAGATTGTGTGTCTATCAAGCTCAATATCCCACTAAATATCTATCTAATCTCATTAACTAACTCTCTGAAATCCATGCAAGCTCCCCACGTTCACATATAACGGTCATGGCTTCACTTGCATGTGCTAGAAATGGCATGTTCCTCCGACATTCCCTCGAGGACTTAGTCCACCATTACCTGCATACGTAAACTAACACAAAGGAACAATTATCAGCTAACATAGATATATGTAAGAATCCTTGATCTTTAGACTCCCTGCGATTTCCGTTAAGGATCCGTGATCCAGGTTCAGTCTCAGGATGGATGATCCTTGGCATAAAATCATGCCCTAACAATTGCCCCAAAAATATGAGGAATTAATTGTAACTAAGTGAGTCATATTTTCTCGTTTATTCTGGACGACTCGTTACCAACAAACTAGCCGTTACCCTAGGACTAGCGTTACAAATATGACATCATCGATAAGACTCCCCCTGCAATAAACATGGTTATAATAGGGTAGGGATATAGATTATATCTC
Source organism: Scalesia atractyloides (assembly GCA_947069175.1). Classification (NCBI taxonomy): domain Eukaryota; kingdom Viridiplantae; phylum Streptophyta; class Magnoliopsida; order Asterales; family Asteraceae; genus Scalesia; species Scalesia atractyloides. Next base: position 91,310,321 of record CAMTDV010000025.1, read on the forward strand.
CTATTTAATATCGATATCCTTTGCTTAAATCCTCACACCGAAGATCAAACAGGTATTCACTCTGTCTCTCATCTTTTATTCTCTGCAATTCTTTCTTTCCTCCTTTCTTCCTCGAGCATCATGACCAAAACCATGATCCGTTCCTCACCACACAAGGATCAAGGGAGAAATAGTCCTCCCAAAAGCCAAGACCATTTGAAAGAACCTTCGCAAGAACTTTGCCAGTTCACTGATCCCGAGATTGAGCAAATGTACCCCTGTTTTCCGGAGGGTACTATTTTTAGGCCCTTCGATTCTTCAATGAAAAGTGACTGCAAATCATCCACATGGGTGTGTTTTCCTGCTACCGCTTTTCAAATAGGTTTTACTTATGGTTTTCCAGCTTTCACCCAGAGCTTTTTCACCTTTACCGGCCTTTGCTACATCCAGGGCATGCCTATGCTCTGGAGGGTTCTTTATACCTTTGAGCAGATCATTGCTAGAGAGGGTATAGAGCTTCGTCTTGCTGAACTCAACCACCTGTACAATCTGGTTAGCCACGGGTCTCACCGATTCCTCTTCAAAGCCAAGCCTCAACAACCCCACCCTATACTCAAAATTACCAAAAATGATTCCCTCTGGGAAGTCAATTCTTCTTCGTCAGGAGGGATTCCATTCCCAACGGGGATCATCTTCCCAAGAAGTGGAACGTAGAGGGTAGGATGTAGGATTTATAAAGTTGCTTCATAGAAAATTTGATATTTAAATCTAAGGATATCTGATCCTTCATTTTTTGTGCAGTGACCAATATCAACACTTCAAAAACTTTATTACCACCGCTGAGAGAGTTGCTGCTTTTTGGGCTCTAGATTCAACTGTCAGAACATTCCATCCTAAGATCAAGGATTTAGAAGAAACAACATCAGCATCCTACACAATGTCAAGTAAGTGTGCATGTATATATGTATTTAGTTATTTGGTATGAAAAAAAATGAATACTTATCTGAGTTTTGTGTCTGTAGGTGCTGCTAAATCCTCATCAAAATCGCCACCAGGTTCGGCATGGGAGATGTCGAAGGTATCATGTCCCCCCGATCCATCAAGAAGGAGCTGGCCACAGGCCTAAGCCAAGTCGGGACCAGGAGCACCACCAGCAAAGCTAAATCTAGAGCCAAGAGGAAGAAGCAGATGCGCCATCTAGTGACGTCCCCGGGATTGAACAGCAGATCCATGACTTCATCTCCGAGGTAAGGATCATGGATCCTTCTTTTAAAGATACTTGATCATCATAAATTCTAACAATTTGCTGTCAACAGAAACTTGTTGAGATCCAGACCATCCAGAGCAAGCATCTCGCCGAGGCTGAGGAAACGGTGGCTAATCTACGTGCCATCGGTGCTGCCATGGAGAAGAAAATCGCCTAGCTGGAGAAGGAGAATGGTCGCTTGGAGAAGCAGATCCTGGTGGATGAAATCCAGACCAAAAAGGATCGGTTGGAGGTCATAGACGAGGCCAAACTATCTGCTGCCATCGTGATTCTAAAGCCAAACTCAAGATGGCAAAGGAGGCTACGGATCCTTCCTTCGACAGGGCTGAATGGGACACTACTAGCTGGAGGCAAAGGCTGAAGGAGCTTGGGGATGAGGATGAGCTGGAGGAGGCAGTCACGCTGGAGGCTATCCCAAGTGGCACTAAGGATCCTGAGGAGGCAGCGGCTGGTGGTAGCGGTGAGGTGATGAAGCAGCGAAGGAGTAGGCTGCATCAATGGGCAATGATGGAAATTTCTAGACGTGGCCGGAGCCCATATTTTATGTTTTTTGGTTGTTGGTTTTTTTATGGTGAACAATTCTGGTGGTATTTGAACAATAGTTTTTAGGGTTAAGGATCACTGATCCTTTTTGACAATAGGGGGTAGCAAAGTTGGATGGGTCCTTTGTTTTTGGAGGATGAAGCCCTTGATGCTCCCCGCCTTTACTTTCATGCACTTATTGACTTGTTAGTATGGACACCCTTTGCCAACCCAAGTGGACGGGCCACACTTTGCTGGTAGAAGCTTGGGTTAGCAATTTTGACAACCTTTAAGAAGGGTTTTTATAAATAAATAAAACTTTAAGCTTTTGACTATCTTTGTTGTTACTTCTCTTCAGTTTGAATATATTTATGATTGTATACGTCAATAATTCCATAATATTTAACTAAGAAATCTATAGGAGTTTGTCAAAATATATTTTTTAAAGATAGACATCATATGATCAAGGATCACATATCCTGTTGTCAAAGGATTAGGGTAACATAAATAAGCCAGAAATAAAGCAAATGCAAAACAAAGATCATACCAGTGAATCCAAGTTAGGATTCTTTATCCTTAAAGCTTACAATCGAAACAATACGGAATAGAAATCAGTAGAACTGCAGGATCCAGGATCCTTATTTATTAAGCTTCAGGGACCTGTTATAACATACAACTTGGGACTAAGCCAAACATCAATTGAATGACTCATCAGTAACTGGGGACAAGCCCAAATAATGGACAACCAATAGTGGGACAAGCCCAAATAACTGGTGTAAACTGGAGTATGGCCCAAACTGGCATCTATCCAATCGTGAGCGACATGAAAATGTCGAAACCTTAGCTAACGTGAAAAAGTTAGAAACGGATGTATGGTACGTCTACCATTATACTTAGGATCCTACATATAGCCAACAGTAATGGAAATTGTCAGCCCCGAAAGCGGGTACTGGTCCCATTGCCTCGAACTATACTTGGATAACGTGCGCTGCTGGCGGGATGTTGAAACCCAATTCGTGTGAAAGGTGAAAACCTTTAAACCTTAGAAGGTATTGGATACCTTAAACTGGGGACATGCCCAGAGTCTTGGAGAGGTGGCCAACCTCTTGATCCTTTGTAATAACTTCTGCAAAACTTAAAACTTGATAAGGTTGAATGTTGAAAATTCAATATCCTTACTTTATAATAAATAATAAGAAGTACAATAAGAATGAAAGCATTAGTAAAACATTACCGAATCAAGAATCTTATGTCCTTTGAGGATCCTTCAATCTGAATTGATCATTAGGATACCTAAGGATCCCTGATCCTTTACATAAAATACTTTTTTAGGTGGATAGCATTCCAAGCTCTTGGAAGAAGGTCACCATCCATAGTCAGTAATCGATATCCCCCCTTTCCTGCCTCAGATTCAATTAGATAGGGGCCTTCCCATTTTGGTGCCAATTTGCCATCAGAAGGATTCGTAGTATTCTGAAATGCTTTCCTCAGCACCATGTCACCAACTTGAAATCTTCTTATTCTGATATTCTTATTATAAACACCCGCCATCCTCTGTTGATAACTAGCCAGCCTTATCCTTGCCAAGTTTCTTAATTCTTCCACGGTATCTCGGTCTTGAGCCAGAGTCTCAGCATTTGCTTCAGGATCACTGATGCTTGTTCTGGCTGTAGGGACTACCATTTCTGTAGGGATCACTGCCTCAGCTCCAAAGACTAAGGAAAAAGGAGTTTGACCAGTAGCATTCTTGGGAGTTTTTTTATCTGTCCATAAGACATATGGTAGTTCTTCAGCCCACTTTCCTTTCTTTGATCCAAGCTTTTTCTTCAAATTGTTAATGATAATCTTGTTGGATGATTCCGCTGGCCATTAGCTTGTGGGTGGACTGGTGTTGATGTAATCATCCTAATCCCCCAACTGTCACAAAAGTTAGTAGTTCGATCCCAATAAGCTGGGATCCATTGTCACAAACTATCTCTGAAGGAATACCAAATCTAGTAATAATATTTCTTTTGATAAAGGATATAACTTCCTTTTCTCTAACTCGAGCAAAGGCTTCAGCTTTTATCCATTTGGAGAAATAGTCAGTCATAGCCAACATGAATACTTTTCCCCCTGGTGCCTTAGGAAGCTTGCCAACTATATCCATTCCCCATCTCATAAATGGCCAAGAAGAGGATATAGGATGCGGAGGTTCTACTGGTTGTGAAGAATGCTGTTGTGTCTTTGGCAGGCATCACATTTCCTTGCATACTCCACAACATCCTTCTTCATTGTAGGCCAATAATATCCTGTCCTGAGGATCCTGGAGAATAGCGCTCTGCCCCCAGTGTGATTTCCACAATCTCCCTCTTGAAAATCTTTTAAGACTTCTTGGATTTCAGGATCTTCAATGCATCGTAGATAGGGTCCTGCAAGAGATCTTTTATACAGCATGTCATTAATTATAGTAAATTGTGCTACCTTAATCCTGAAGGTTCTAGGATTCTCTCCATTAGGAATTTCTCCATTCTAAATGTATTTCAAGATTGGAAGGATCCAGGATCCTGAATTCGATTCCGTATTACCATTGGGTTGAATCGTTGTATCACCCACTATCTCCATTGTTTCATTTTCCTCAATTGCAGGAGTAAGAACATGGATAATAGGTATCTTTACAACCTCGGGTATCTTCAGTGAGGATCCTAGATTGGCCAAGGCATCTGCTTCTGCATTTTCTTCTCTAGGTACCTGTGTAAGACTGAAAAAAGCAAAAGAAGCTGCCAATTTCTTGACTATTTCCAAATATTTGATTAGTTTCTCACCTTTAACAGCATAAGAACCATTATAGTGATTAGTAATTAATAGAGAATCCACAAACACTTGAAGATACCTGATCCTCATCTGCTTAGCTAATTGCAAACTTGCTATCAAGGCTTCATATTCAGCCTCATTATTAGTTGTCTGAAACTCACACACTATAGACTGGGGTATAATGTCCCCCTGTGGCGATTTAGTAGTAGGCCTAGTCTAGTTCCTTTGACATTTGAAGCTCCATCTGTGAAGAGTGTCCAAGGATCCTTGGTCTCTTCAAGTTGTTGCACTTCTAATTCAGCTTCTCTTTGTAGATCACTACTGAAATCAGCCACAAAGTCAGCCAAAGCTTGGGATTTAATAGCGTTCTGGGCTCATACTTAATGTCATATGCACTAAGTTTAACAGCCCATTTTGCCATTTTCCCGACATCTCTGGTTTCCTGAGAACATTCTTAATAGGAAAGTTAGTTTTAACAACAATAGTATGAGTTTCAAAATAATGTCTTAATTTAGTAGAAGCCGTGATTAGAGCAAGAATTAGTTTCTCTAAATGAGAATACCTGGCCTCAGCATCAAGTAGACTTTTACTTACATAGTATACCGGATGTTGTTGGCCTTCGTGATCCTTAACCAGGACCGCACTTACCGCTTTACCTGAAACAGCTAGGTATAAAGACAACGGTTCTCCATTTTCTGGTTTCATCAAAGCCGGTGCTGAGGATAGGTAATCCTTGAGAGACTGTAGAGCAGCTTCATGCGTTTCAGTCCACTAGAATTTCTTATTCTTCCTCAAAATGTCATAGAAATCCTTGCATCTTTCTGAGGATTTTGAGATGAATTTATTCAAGGCGGCAATCCTTCCTGTCAATCTTTGCACATCCTTAGCATTGGCAGGAGACTTTATATTCACCAAAGCCTTGATTTGTTCTGGACTTGCTTCAATTCCTCTTTTGGTCACCATATATCCTAAAAACTTTCCAGCTTTGACCCCGAAATGGCATTTAGACGGGTTTAACTTCATGTTGTATTGGTCAAGGATATTGAATGCTACTTCAAGATCCTTCAGGTGATCCTTGTCTCTTTTAGATTTGACCACCATGTCATCTATGTATACTTCCATTGTACGTCCAAGTTGCTCCTTGAACATCATATTCACCAGCCTTTTGTATGTAGCACCTGCATTTCTTAAACCAAAGGGCATAACAATATAACAATATATGCCAGTGGGTGTCATGAATGCAGTATCCTCTTGATCAGATGGTTCCATTGAATTTGCTGAAATCCAGATGAAGCATCCATAAAGGTTAACAATTCATGACCCGCCGTAGCATCCACCATGGAGTCAATGTGGGGTAAAGGGAAAGGATCCTTGGGGCGGGCCTTGTTCAAAATCAGTAAAATTGACACATACCCTCCACTTTCCATTTTTCTTTTGAACCACAACCACATTGGCTAACCATCTTGGATACTTGACTTCTCTTATCATACCTGCCTTTAGTAATTTGTCTACCTCTTCTTGGATAATTGCATTTCTTTCAGGTGCAAACTTCCTCCTTTTTTGGTGAATTGGCCTGAAAGACTTGTCAATACCAAGCTTCTGAGTAATGATATCCTTCGAAATACCTGTCATATCTTCGTGCTTCCAGGCGAAGGCAGATTTTCTTCGTTTAAGGAAGGATACTAGATCCTGCTCGATGCACTCCTGGATCCTGGATCCTATATACACCTTGGATTCAGGATCCTCAAGCTCTAAGAGTATTTCCTTGACGTTCTGTTCTCTTGCCTCCATGACGTCTTTTGGAGGATGCTTTAATTGCTATGCTTCCCTAGACTTGAAGCAGGTTTCATCGAGGAAGTGTAGCAGTTATTTGCCTCCTGCTGATCACTTTCTATCTTGACTATTCCCCATGGACTTGGAAGCTTACACATTGGTGGTATGTTGATGGGACCGCCTTCATGTCATGCATCCATGGCCTGCCAAGGATAACATTACAGCAAAATAAGCTATCTATTACACAAAATTTTTGGATAGAATTCACCCCCTCTATGTAAATTGGAAGTTTGATGTCCCCCAATGTATTCTTGGTTCCCCACTGAATCCCAGAGCACCGATGATCTTGGTATGATTTTAGATTCGGGAATGTTCATCTTTTTGAGGACTTCCAACTGGATTACGTTCACTGAACTCCCTCCATCAATAAGAATCATGCGAACAAAATGGTTAGAAATAAATAAAGTAATGACAAGACCATCATGATGAGGATCCTGAATGTCTACGCGATCCTCCTCATCAAAGGATATCACTTTTTGCTGTGTGAGGGTAGATGTTCAAACTGGTCTCTCCCCATTCTCCATCTTCGTCTCCTTAGCATCCTTTTAGCCGCTGAAAACGAAGTTCCACAGATATCAGAACCACCGGAAATAAAGTTAATGATCTGAGCATCTGCTGGCGGTGGAGGAGCTCTCTCAGGAACTTTCTCAGTATCCTGAGTCCTTGATCGTTTCCTTCCTAGCAGCTCCTTCAAATACCCTTTGCTAAGAAGATAGCCAATTTCCTTCCTCAACGCTATACACTCGACATAAGGTGGCCAAAATCCTCACGATAAGCACACCATTTGGATTTATCCTTAGTGGCTCCAGGTTTATCAGTTTTCCTTGGCCATCTAGCCTTGTTACCTAAATTCTGCATAGCAATATAGTCATAATCAGAAAAACAATATTCAGAAATCGGAGGATAATCCTCATCATTCCTCCTCTTCGACCGCATGCACATGGTGATTGTCATTCTTAGAGTATGACTTGGATCGATTATTCTTAAAGAATGATCCTTGTTTTTCCTGTCTTGAGGATCCTAACAGTCTCTCTTGGGTCCTCTTATCATCCTCTAACCGAATGAACCTCAATGCCCTGTTTCTTACTTCATCTAAATTCCTGCAAGGTGTCATAACTAGATCATCATAGAATTTTGCATCTCTAAGTAATCCCATTTGTAAATGCTTCCACAACAGTGGCAATATCCAGGTTGGAGATATCTAAGGATTCTTTACTAAACCTAGTGATATAATCCCTTAAGGATTCATCACGACCCTGTGTTACCCTATATAAATCACTAGTTAATCGTTCAAAGGTTCTACTACATGAAAATTGATTATTGAACAAATTAACTAAATGAGAAAATGAAGTAATTGAGTAAGGAGGAAGACTTAGCAGCCATTTCAGTGCCGATCCAGTGAGTGTGGATCCGAAGCCCTTACAAAGACAGGCTTCTTTTAACCTTTCTAGAATGGGGTTAATCTCCATTCTTTCCCGGTACTGTGCCACATGCTCCTCTGGATCATCGTACCATCGTATAGCTTCATGTTGGGGGTTTGAAAGCGTTTGGTATCTCAGCATTGCATAGGAGGTGCAAAATGAGACATCCTGTGACTTCCATCTGGGATCTCAGGAATGGGCTTAACCACTCTTGGGACCTGGATATCATATCCTTAAGCTTCTGAAGTTCCCGTGCCATCGCCTGATTGATACTTGTATCCTGCATGGAACCGTAATTAGTACCAAAAGATGTATTGGCATGGTTACCTCCTGATTGGTTTGGAACCGGTATCGCTGAAGTGTATCCAAAAGTAGACACTTCAGGTGCAACAGTTGGACCAGATGAAGCAATAGTCTGCATAGGGATGAAGTCCCCTTTGTGAACTTCAAAATCCTTGAATATCTAACTTCCTGAGGATCCTTGATCCTGAAAGACATTGGGTCCAGGATACACGGGTGCTGAGGGCCTTGAAGGATACTGCATGGATCCTTGAACCTGAGAGGAGGATCCTTGAACCTTATCCCAAGCGCAGGATCCTTGATCCTTAGAAAAGGATCCTTGATGCTGGAAATAGGATTCCTTTGGTGCAACCGACTCCAAATATCCTCCTGAGCTGAGATAGCCTCCTTGATGTTGATTTGAGGATCCATAAGGTTGGTAATGAGATGCTTGTGGCTGAGTCATTGCTAATGATCCATGCTGTAATCCTGAGGATTCTTGAGCCTATTCATCGCCATTGATCTCTGCTGGTAATTGGAGGATCCTTGGATTTGAACACCAGATCCCCTTGAATGCTGGATTGTTGACGTCAGAGAAGTGAAATCCAATGATCTGGCATCAACGGAGAGTGATCCTCCACTGATCTCTTCTACTTCTTGATTTCATCAATCTCCCTGAGGATCCTCTGGTTAGTTTTGTCTTGTTGTTCTAAGTATCCTTTCATCTGCAAAATCAAAGTAGACAGATCATTGTTAGTAGGTGTAGAGGATGAAACAGTAGAAGCCTTCGAGAAAACTAGTGTTGGCTTCTTCTGAGCATTATCAGCACTCCTCGCCGGTACAGTGGGAATGGGAGGTAATGATGCACAAGTTTGAGATGAGGTGACCGCCGGCATGGCACTTGAAGCAGATTTTACATGAGAAGCCATGTAGTTAATGGAGATGAACAAAAATAAATGAAATGAACGGAATTTTTAGAATTGAAGCACCGATTGCCCCACGGTGGGCGCCAAACTGTTTTGGTCAAAAATCACAACAAGGATAATGTAACCAAACTTTGAATGTGATGTTTAGTGCTTGGTTAAACGAACAAATGTATGAACAAATATCAAAAGTAAATGACGATGAACACAATGATTTGTACGAGGAAAAAGCCCTTGATCAAGAGTTGATCTCCGGCATAAAAAACCTCGGGTGATGGAAATACTGATCACCAACTATATTGAACAAGAAAGATTACAACTGTGGAAATATTGAGCTTGTTACAATAAGAATTCTAATGAGTGTTCGAGAGAGTAGCAACAGTATGTATGCGAGTGTGTGTGTTCGGTCAGATTGTGTGTCTATCAAGCTCAATATCCCACTAAATATCTAGCTAATCTCATTAACTAACTCTCTGAAATCCATGCAATCTCCCCATGTTCACATATAACGGTCATGGCTTCACTTGCACGTGCTAGAAATGGCATATTCCTCCGGCATTCCCTCGATGACTTAGTCCACGATTACCTGCATACGTAAACTAACACAAAGGAACAATTATCAGCTAACATAGATATAGGTAAGGATCCTTGATCCTTAGACTCCCTGCGATTTCCGTTAAGGATCCGTGATCCAGGTTCAGTCTCAGGATGGATAATCCTTGGCATAAAATCCATGCCCTAACAGTATGAATTCTATCTCTTTTAAATACATATTTTTAGTTTGAGTTATTTTTCTTTGAAACCCAATACTGACTTAAGCATCGGAGGGGTGTTAGCCAAGCTAACACCCACCTTAGTTTAAAGGTGTTTTGTAGGATATGCTTCAAGATACTTGCTCAAGATAAATCAAAAGATTAGAGGACTGGCCCCCTCTCTCACGTTTAAAGGATTCGGATCCCTTCACAAGTTTAAAGGTGTTCACCTTTCTTCCGAATTGGGTTTAAACACCCCGCCTAGAGCGAAGTATCCGGGTATAGTTCAAGATGGAGGGACCAGTTCATGTTAAAGTGGCTGACAATTTCGTTATTGTTGGCTATATCCCCGATCCTTACGGTATATGAGGATTGATCACCCTCTCTCGCGAAAGGGTATTTTCATACTCTCTAAGGTTTATAGGTTTTCACCGTTTTAAGTCTTGGAGTTTATACACTCCTGCCTGTAGCGCATGAAAAATAAGGGATTTATCCCCAGGATATAAGGGTTTATCCCCAGGATACTAAGGGCTTATCCCCAGTGAAACTATAGTTTTTGGAAGATTTCATGAATGTGACCATGATCACACACATCCTTTCATGGAGAAAGCATTACAAAATTTGATCATTAAGTGAAGGGATACTCAAATATGTCATGTACTGATGCAACATCCTGCACAGACAGGGGACATCCATGCTGGGCACATTGCAAAGGATTCAAAGGTTGGAATCGAAAGTTTTTGCCTAAGTATTCCTGGTATGATTTCTTATTTATCGAATTTTGGAAAACTTATTTGGGTAAGCTAAGTTTTCTATAAAGATTATACTCAACCAAGTTTTTGTCTAACAATTTTTCATTAAAGGTGACAAAAACTTATCGGGATCCTGACCAGGATATTTGATCAGGATGTTTAAAAACATTTCTTTCAAAATAAAAATATAACAACAGATAAAACAGAAAGGTTAGTTTATTATTAACATTCCAAAATGTCACATTCTTGGCTTCGTCTTAAACCAAGACCCATCCACCAAGAATGTGATAAGGTCTAAAAGCATATAAACAATGATGACCAAAGGCTTCGTCCTGAAACCCAGGATCCCTCCACCTTGGGTCATCACAAAATACTAATGTTTAAAGTGCAGGAAATATAAATTGTTCAAGTGTAGGAAAAGTAAAATTGTTTAGGGGATTACAGACCATTCAAATTAAAAAAGTGGGCTCCAGCCTAAGCAATAATATCCATCATTGCCCACTTCGATGCCCTCACACAGCGGCATCTTCACCAACCTTCTTCACTTCTTCAGCATCATCAACCACATCCTCACCACCAGCATCAGCACCTTGACCACCAGCACCAGCATCAGCCTCAGGATCCTTGGGAGCCCCAACCGCAACTTCAACCGCCTTGTAAGACTCTGCAACCGCTAGCTTGGCAGGATACTCCACAGGTTTACCTCCTAGGTCCTTTAGCTTCGCCTCCCAAGCCCCTGATGTTCCAGGAAGGGCATTCGAAGCCCTGCAGCTCTGGCTTCATACGCCATTTTCAGCCTGGCTTGGAGGAGGGAAACAGAACCTTTGAGGCCTTCCCGATAGGAGTGCATATCCTGCTCGTACTGAAGTTGAGCTGCATCCACCTTGGCCTGGGCATCCTGATTAGCCTTTTTGGATGGCGGCTTTAGCTTCCTGAGTCACAGCCTTGTATTTGTCCTCGTAATTTTGAGACTTGGCGGCAGCAATCTTTACCTGGTCCACGATTGTGACTTGAGCCTCCTTCAGCTTGACCTCTAGCATCTTGTTGACCCCACATGCGCCTCATAAAGATGCATCAGGCGACCGAGACCCTACCGTCCGAGATACATGTATCAGTACATATATAATATAATAAGGATATCTGTTCAGCATATATGTACAGGATACATGATAAGGATATTCACCTGGTTGAGAGAAGAAGTCATCAAGGCATTGGACTCGAGGAATCCCTGGTTCTCGTAGGGAAAAGCCTCACCAGTAGCAGGGGAGTCTGTTTCTTTTCTCTTTCGAGAGCTGGTGGCACGTGGCTTTATGGCAGGGGAAGGCTTAGGCATGGTTGTGGCCTTGGAACTGGTGGCAGGCTTGGATGCAGTGGATGGCTTGCTGGATTCCTTCTTCACTTGCACATGGCCAGAGTAGCTGTCAAGTTCTTCAAGGTCGAAAACTTCAGGCTTTTTGACTGGATCTGCATAAGGGGAGAATTCTTAATCTTAACTTTAATTTTATAAACACATAGTTATGTACGGAATATGTAATCCCAACCAGACATATTGGATGAAGAGTATTGGCTTGAACTTGAGTGAAGGGATGTGAAACTTCTATCACTTTCGGGTAATTTGTAAATTGCTTTGATTCTTTCTTCAGACTCTACAGTAGGAGGGGCTCGTTCCTTGAGATTCACTACAAGAAAAGGAAATATCAAGATATCAATTCAGGATATAAGATCGGGATACATTTGGGGATATCCCTAAAACCCTAAATCCTACCAGTGGCCAGCCACTTCATTGGAAGGTCAACACCTTCGTCGATGGAGTCCCTCTTAACAAAGAAGAACTTGCGTTTCCAATCATCCTCAATTTTTGTCACTTTGAGGATGAGGGGGTTGTTAGAGGTGGAAAAAAGCAAGAATCGACTAGAATCGTGTGATCTTAGGCGATAGGCAATGGGTATATCCTGAATGCACAAGTTAGGGATGTGATGGGTCTTGATCCGGTCAAGTACAATCAATACCCTCCAGATCATAGGTATGGTTTGAGCAAAGCTAAGGCCGGTGGTACGAAAAAACTGCATGATAAACTCAGGAAATGGGTATCGAAGGCCTAAAGAAAAGGGGTAGGCTAGAAAAAAGATCCACTCCTTGGATACCGCATCTGATCGTAGATTCCGGTCAAATGGCCGGATAATTGCCCCGTCGGGAAAGGCGCTGGAAGCCCTGAGAGAGGCGATATCAGCGTTATCGAAGGAGCACACCTCCTTCTCTGGATTCTTGAGATGATTCTGGTCGGTGAAAGTCGGGGTGGAATCGTCGGTATGTGATCGCGTTCGAGTAGCCATGGAGGAATCGAGAACAGAACAAAAGAAATGAAGAGAAATTAGGAAAAAGAGGGAGAAAATACCTAAGAATTCCGAAAAATGTTATGATAAGTATCCAAAGAAAAGGAGAAGATATAGGCAAGAGATAGATAGCAATGAGTAAAACTCGCGTTGGAAGTTGCACCAAGTCACATCATTCTCTAATCCCATTAATAGCATCGAGTGGCGTAAAGAAAAAATATATTCGTTTGGACTAGAGAATCCCAACAGCTATATTTTTGGGGACAATTGTTATAGGTGGATTTTCTGACTCATATACTGAGGATATATCTTGACCTTACATATCGATTCAGGACCAGGATACTGAACCAGGATATTGGTAACATCCTACGGGAGTATCCTACTCATTACTAATGATTTTCTTTGGATGCAAGGCACCAACATTCACAGGGCTTGGTCCTCCTGAAGACTCGGTCATGACGGTTGAAAGAAAGACGTTGGACGCCGGAAGAAAGGGTCTACAACGGTCAAGAGGGAATATTCGAAGGATCCCTAAAATGTAGGATAGTTAGTTAGTCTTGTTTACTATTTAAAGGGCACTTGGATCAGCACTAAGACACACATCATCTCGCACTCTTCCACTTTCTGATTACAGAAACACTCGAAAACACTCACTGCACTCACATTATTCAAACATTGTAACACCTAGAGCTGATCCAAGCAGTATCCCGAAGTTGTATCCTGCTGTTTGATCAATAAGAAGAACAAGGCAGCTGGCGATTGTCAGCTCCCGAGGTTTTATGCCGGCGATCAAGATTGATCAAGGGCTTTCCTCGTATATCACGTGTCAACCTTTACTGTATTGCATTGTTTTTACGAATTGATATAGTTCTGTATCCTGGAACTATATCCTGAAACTGCTTATATTTTCAATCAAGTTATCACATTTTTATCTAATCTACATAGCACACTACCTCACAAAACTAATTTGATCACTAAATTGCTTCGCTAATTTTTGACCAAAACAGTAAGATATGTTATGAGGAGCGTGAGAAGGAACAAGCGATGCAGTATCAGAGGATCGTGAATGTTTGTTATGCACATGGTGTTAATTCTAGAAGAATGTGGGAATCTAGTTGGAGAAAACTTGAGCGCAAAGAGTTTTTGAAGGAAGAAAGGCAAATAGAACGTATACATGAAAGGGGTTGAGAGGCAAGATTGAGACGTTTTCAGTTTATGGCTAAAGTGCCACCTACTGACCAAATGCTGACTCCGTCGCAAGAACATAGAAAGAAACCAATCAAGAACTTCTTTGGACGCGTTAGATAAAGACAGAGATTTGAAGACTAATCAAGACGAAGACGATATCCAAGGGGGAGTCTGTTAGTACATAATGTCTATGTCTTAGTCTTGGATCGAGTCTGTTTAGTTTGGGCTAGATTATGTCAGAAACAAAGGGTATTTATGTAATTGGACATCAAGTTCGCTTGAAAGTTGAAGTTAGAACAAGTTCGGCCGAACTTCTTCAGGACAAGTTCGCCCGAACTTGTTAACTCCCCAGCGAACTTGGTTGTCTATAAATAGTGGTCCTTAGTTTCTCATTTGTAACTTTTGCAACTTTGTCACAACAGAGGCGAAGCTCTGTCCGATCCGGATCTTACATGTAATTGGACTTAATGATCAATAAACAACATTTAAACGAGTAATCTTCGCATATTTGATTAACACGTCACATAGTTTCCGCCTGTATGAACGTTAAAATACCAAATTAGGTTCCTGTGCTAATCAAGGAGCGCCTGTGAAGGACAAGTTTGCCCGAACTTGTGTAACTTTAAACATGTGAGTTTGCATTTCATTTGTAAGAATCAAAGATTTTGCGTACTGGACGGCGAAGCTCTGTCCAAGTGTTTCCAGGATTTGTAACGTTCACTAATCAATGAAACAGTGATTAATCAGTAAAGAACTTGTATCTAATGTCGCCTATGCAAACGGATTCCACACGTTTACCTTAGGTTTGCCAAATTAGGACTAGAACGATCCGTACAACGGACCTTCAATTGGTATCAGAGCCACGGATACTTGATTTGGTGAAATCATTGCAAGATCTACTCTATTTCTACTCTATTTCTACCATTTTACTTAACTTTTTCAAGAAAAACATTGAACCTACGGATAAAAGTTGCTAAATTTTACTGTTAGTTGTCACAGATGATTATTCTCGATATTCATAGGTTTTCTTTCAAGAGTCAAAGGATGAAACGTTTGAAAATCTTGTGATTCTCTTCAAGAAGCTCGAAAATCTATATCATCTGCCTGTCAGACGTATTCAAAGTGATAACGGCACGGAGTTCAAGAACAACAAGATGAAAGAGTTTTGTAATGCCAAAGGAATTCTGTATGAATTCAGTGCACCCTACACTCCACAACAAAATGACGTAGCTAGAGGAAGAATAGAACGTTGATCAAAACAGCAAGAACAATGCTTGCAGACTCGAAACTTCCTGTTAGCTTCTGGAGTGAGGCGGTTGCAGCGGCATGCTACACATTGAATAGGGTCTTAACTGTCAAACCGACTAAAAAGACTTGTTTCGAAATGATCAACCGAAGGAAACCAAATCTAAAATATCTAGAACCGTTTGGTGCACCATGCAATTTGATTGATCAAGATGGAAAATTTGGTGCTAAAACTTGAAGGTTTCTTCGTTGGTTACGCTAGTCCGCTAAGGAGAGTTTATGTTCCTGCTTTGAGATAAGTGATCGAAGCGCAACACGTTGATTGCTTTCTGTACACAATGCCTATTCAAAGAAAAGGCGATGTGTGGTTGTTCAATTACCAAGATTTGTGGAAGTCATTCGACTTGCCAGAAGAACCGTCTGCTGAAGAACTTGCAGCTCTTTATTATCTACAACAGTAGGCAAACCAAGAACATATTATAAGGCCAATTGTGGTTAATCAACCCACTGTTGGTACTTCGTCTTCTGGTGCAGGTCCGAGTAATAGTGGTGTTCCGGTAGAACAAGTTTCTGAAGCAGAAGCAGAACCTACTACAACCCTAGCAAATGTTTCCACTGAACCTAGTAAATGCAACTACAGAGCCCAATATTCCTCAAATAAGAATCATCTGATGAAGCTCCGACTTTCGATGATGATGGAGAATCTTCATCCTCTTCCGATGAAGAATCCGAGCAGATAACAAGCATGTTGAATCAATCTGCTGGCCCGAGCAATCAAAATGAAGCTACATCTAGTGCTCCTGAAGTTGATTTGATCATTGATCTGAATATTACAAATCAGAACAGTACGGTTGATGTTCCTAGTGAGCAGATGCCACGATCTTATTCATATCATTCTTCAACAAACTTTAATGGAGAGTTACAGACTGGTGTGCGAACTAGAAGTCAAATCAACAAAGCATTAAGTTGTTTCTATACTCGAGTGGCTCCGACTCAAGATTATTGTTATTATTCATGTTTTATATCTCAAATACAGCCGAAGACTGTGAATGAAGCTCTGGGTAATGAGAACTGGGTGATAGCGATGCAGGAAGAGTTGTTACATTTGAGAAACTGGGAATCTAGAGACTTGTTGACTTACCACCTAAGCAGAAAGCGATAGACACAAAGTGGGTCTTCAAGTGCAAGAGAGATGATCGAGGTGTGATCATTAGGACCAAAGCTCGATTGGTTGTCAAGGGTTTCCACTAGCAAGAAGGAATTGACTATACGGAAGCCTATACACCGGTTGCACGCTTAGAGTCAATCGCATTTTCTTTGCATTTGCAGCTTGGAAAGGTTTTAAAGTATACCAGTTAGATGTGAAATCCGCATTTCTCTATGGTAAGCTACGCGAACAAGTGTAGTCGGCCAACCACCGGGGTTCGTCGATCCGTTGAAGAAGAACAAAGCTTATCTCCTAGACAAAGCCTTATACGGATTACACCAAGCCCCGAGAGCTTGGTACGAGACGTTATCTCAACATCTCGTTGGAAATGGCTTTACGAGAGGCACAGTGGATAGTACATTGTTTACCAAAGAAGTCGGGAATCATCTAATCATCGTACACAAAGGGACAAAATTGGTTTTTACGGTAGGATTTAGTGACTAATTTTAGTTATTGTATATTTGATTGTATGAATGTATTTTAAAAAAATTGGGATACCCCTGAAATTTTCTTCTAGTTCTACCACTAGGCAATGGGTTAACCCGAACCAAGACATATTCATGCCACATAGTAACTTCTTAACTTTTATGAAGCTGCTTAGATTCGTTTTAAGTTAAGCCTTGTCTCGTCATTCAGATAGTTTCACATCGGAAGACATGATTAAAAATGAAAGATCACTTGTATTGCTCAAAGGAAAATGTTACAAGGATACTTACAAGATGTTTTTGGAGGTGCCTTGGCCAAATGACCAGCCCTCATATTTATACTAACTTACCTGATCTATGCTTCTAATCTAGATAAATCTACACTAATCTATACATGTTGATGGCCTTTTCCTATCTAGAAAGCTCATACAACTTCTTTCCTGGTCTAGACACTTCTAAGGACTATCTATACCAGTTCTTTCTTGATTGTTCTTGATGCCTCCACACTTGTTAAGAGCCGTGTAGCATGTTTCAGAGTGTTCTTGGGTCTTTAAGATTGTTTTAGGTTGCACCGGGCAATTCCACATTGTTCCAAACCGTACATGTTCCAAATTGTACCTGGTTGTTATGGATTGTTCCAGATTGTTAGGGAGTCTTCCGGAGTACCCTAGATGTTTCTAGTTTTGTGCGGAAATGTCACACCCGACTGTAGTAACTGGAAGGGTACGAGTACCGGTAGTCGGAACGTCCTGTCTAGGCTTGGCATTCGTATAAATCCAAAATAAAGGACCAGTTTGCCTACCTGGGGACTAACGATGAGAGTACGAAGGACCTATTAGGCCAAAGCATGCTATACCAAACGTCGTGTGAGCTAACCCCACTTTGAGTTGTCATTGTGTCTACACCTGGACACCCTCCGACCATACATCTCGCAAATATATTTCATGGTTTTCATTTGGGTGATGCGAGTGTTAAACCGCCAATACTAATGTGAATCCTACTAAGCCAATAGTCATGGGGGCCCACATGACTATACAGGTGAAGGTATGGGGGACATTTGAGGCCCAACATGAGCAAACCCAAGACATCCTATGGATGTAGTTGCATTATTGATGTTTATGTTATTTTTTTTAAGGCACATGACACCTAAAAAGACTCCATAAACTCACAATCTTCTTATGTATATTCCTGTAGATGTCGGCTAGGCAACAACGAGGGGGTAGAAGATCAGGAAGGTCAAACGAACGCTTGGCCACCCAAATCACAAAACAAATGGCCGCGGTGCTTCCTGACATTGTAGTTCAAGTCCAACAAGCTCTCGCCGCAAATCCCATCAATCCTCCCCAGCAAGAAGACCAGAAGGCAACCCTCCTACCAAAAAGTGTTCATATAAACATTTCAAGTCTTGCGATCCTCCGAAATTTGAAGGGACCGAATGTGTCACTGCTCTCCTCCACTGGTTTGAGGAAATGGAAAACACCTTCCTCAACTGCGATTGTCCCGAGGATCGCAAGGTACGCTACGCAACCGGGAGGCTATTTGGGGTAGCTCTTACCTGGTGGAATACTGAAAGGTTAAGAGAGGAATCGAAGATGCAATGGCCTTAACGTGGGAGGAGTTAAGGGAAATTATGACGAGACATTTCTGTCCTAGAAGCGAGATCAAAAAGTTAGAGGACGAATTTCATTCGTTGAAGCAAAAGGAGGGAGATCATACTTCCTACAACAAGAGGTTTTTAGAGTTGAACCAAATGGTCCCTAACTTGTCACCCCAGTTTACCGCTTAGTCGAACATTATATTCGAGGCCTTCCCTCGAAAATTCAAGACTCGGTTCTCAGCACTTCGCCTGCAACACTTGAAGCTGCTATGGAACTAGCTACCGAGCTTACCGAGAATCGAATTCGCAACGGTAAATTTAAAGATGAGAAAAAGAAAGCCCCGTTGAGGGCCAAACTTCAAACCGGCTTGTACGGCGAAAGTCCGGCGAGTTCAAAAAGCAATTCCGACGATCAGAAATTAGAGTAAACCTGAAATTAGAAGTTCTGGGAATGTAATTGAGTCGCGAGATGAGGATTTTGTTGAAGTAATTCAAGAAGTGAATGTTTTCGGTTATAAAAACCGAACATCACATGAATTCAAGTTCATTAACGACTGAATTGATTAAGAATGTCGGTTTATCGGTTATAATCTAGAATCCGCGATCACTTAAACGTCTTGGACGGTTGGAAGCCGATATCGGTTTCAGTTTGGCGCAACAGGTTGATTCACGGTTGTACATATGTTTTAATTGTTTCCTAGAATTCACAAAGACATCAAGTGGCGGAGTGGTTGGATGTGTGTGAGTTAAGTTGCTAGACTTCCCGGCTGACCCGGGTTCGAATCCCGGCAGCCTGTTTTTCTTTTTATTTATTTTATTTTTACTTTTTAACAATTAAGCTTATAAATTCAAATTTATTTATTAATTATGTATCGCTTAAAATTATAATAAGTCATAAATACGCAACGAAAATTTTATAACTTGATATCCGATTACAAACGAAGCGGGTTTGGAAAACCCGTTTTTTTGACAAATGTTACAGGAAATATATAAAGCTCGAGAAATGTGGCTTGATTTTAGGCAGGTCATGACATTCGGCTGGAAAGTAAGGACCGGTTTTTAGTGGTTGGGTTAGGACTTAAAGGATCTCCAACGCAGAGAAGTCGCATTCGAGGTGATTTGTTGGCGAGTCCGGCCCGTTCAAGCGTATTCATTCGGATTGGGTAGGGTGGGCCCCAAGTCACCCAACGGTCATTAAATAAAAATTAATTGTAAAACATAGCAATTGAAGGTACAACCTTGCAATTGCACATAAAACCTAGCTCTAATCTTGGTAAATTTCGACTTAGGATTCAAACTGGTGGGGTAGAGCCAAACGAGTGGCGGTCGGCCGTTAGAGTTTCAGATTGAGGGTCAACCACCTAAGAGATGATAGCCGACGATGAGGTGATAACAGATGGTGAGGTGGTTGCAGTGGCGACCCTTGATGTAAATGTCGTGGTCTAATAAAAGATAAGTTAAAAATGTATTATAAGAAAGTCGAGTTGTCTCCAGAGGAATTAAGATTCATATTAAATTAACAAAGTACTGAAGCAAAATCGGTTTTTTGTTTGTTTAAAAGAAAACGAGTAAGTTTGACTTGAGTAAAAGTTATCAAATGTAAAAGAGCAATTCCACCTAGGATTCAAATTACAGGTTTTACACAAAACTTCATTTAATTACTTAAACACCACATAAACATGGCTTCGGAATTATTAGATTAAAATAACAACTAAAGAAAGTTTTTAATAATAACCAAACAACCAAATTGCCCGTTCACAAATACCAAGTATGTTTCGGTCGGTTCGTTTATCATCCTCGACCAAAGCCGAAAACCAGAGTCATCGGTTAGTCTATTTTATTAACCAATCGATTTTCGGTTAATCACTTTGGTTTATTCATTTAGATTAACGTTTTAGGTTTGGTTCATTTAATGTCAATTAAATAACAAAAAAACCAAACTTGGGTTAAAACTTTTTCTTAGAAATATATGAATGTGAGGTATAAATACATGAAATGAAAGTATATATATATGAAATGGAGAATAAAATATGAAATATCTGAACCGGAGGTATAAAAGCTAGAAATATCTGAAAATATGAACGACTCGGTTCGGTTCAGCTATTTCTGGTTAAACAAGAGTATAAAAATTGATAACCGGTTTTTGGTTAATTCGGTTTTCAGTTAATTCAGTTTTTGGTTAATTTTTGGTTTCATTTGTTTTTGGTTGGTTTAGATTAAACGAGAGTACGAAAAAACTGATAACCGGTTTTTGGTTAATTCGGTTTTCAGTTAATTTAGTTTTTGGTTAATTTCAGTTCGGTTTCATTTGTTTTTAGTTAGTTTAGGTTAACGATTTAGTAATTTCTCACCGATAACCGGTTTTGGTTAATAACCAATAATACTGCACGATGCGGTGGGAAACACAAACATTGCCACGGTGTGCATTGTTCGTTTGGTTAGATTATTATCCTCAACTGAAATCGAGGTCATCGATTAGTCTATTTTATTAATCAATCTGTTTTCAGTTAACGCTTTTTTGTTTAATTCATTTAATTTCAGTTAATAGCCAAAACCAAACTTGGGCTAAAACTTTTGATTAGAAATGCATGAAATTTAGGTATTAATACATGAAATGAATGTATAGGTAGATGAAATGGAGGTATAAATACATATGGAGGTATAAATATGAAATATATGAACTGAAGGTATAAAAGCAAAAAATGTATGAAAATATGAATGGTTCCGTTCGGTTAATTTTTGTTAAATGAGGGTACCAAAAAATTGCTAATCGTTTTTGGTTAATTCTGGTTTGGTAAATTAGTTTTTTGTTGATTTCGGTTCGGTTAACGATTCAGTTATTACATACCCTTAGACACTAATAATCATGTAACACATCAATTTTTTAATAAAAAAACTATAACTATACTCAAATTAAAGAGAATAAAATCGTTTATAAAACGTACCAAAAAGTTATGACCGTTGAAAAATCAGGGGGGGGGGATATAAGGGGATAAAGTGTCAACTAATTATCTATATTTTTGTTAAAGATGAGAGATTAAAGTCTAATCTAGATGAGATGATCAAATAGACGGTATTTAATCACTTGACATTCTGTAGCTATTAAACATTATAGGACAATTACTAAGTATGTTGGGATTTAATCACATGTACACTAAAACATCATCTACTTGTACCTTTTACTACAAACGTCAATACTGACCAAGACAACTATCGAAACCTTGACAAAAATGAGTAGGTCGTCACGGTACTTTTAGATTTTTTTAAATATTATAGTTTATAAGATATGACAAGAATACGTTAAAGAATTATAAGAGGGCATTTGATTCGCAGAATATTTACGAATGGATTGGAATGTTTCAAAGGAATTGGAATTTAAGGGATTTGGAAATGATTCCAATGAAAAGCTTAGAGTGTTTGGTTGTTAAATTTATTAAAAGGAACTAATATATAGAGCGTTAAAATGACACAACTACCCTTAATGAACCATTCTTCTTCGACCTTCAATAAGTCCTCATCTCCCTTAGAACCTTAATCAATTCTAGTTCGTATTCACACAACCGATGGATAAATTTTTAATACATACATAAAAGTATAGGCACTTAATCAGCGGGTCCTTGTTCGTCCTCGTCTTCATTCATGAAAATAGTCTCTTATTGCAGGCTGTTTATCATTACATAGTAATTAGAAAAATGAATTATAAAAAGTTGGATATTAAACTTTTTAAAGAACAACTAAAAAATTAATTCCCATCCTTTAGTAAATCAGAGCCTCTAATCGAATAAGAGGCTTCACTCCTCTAAATGGTTCAATGACTCCTCAAAGTTGAATGGTTAAAAGCTTAAAATCCCCATTCAGATACCATTTAGATGTTGAACCAAATACCAAAACCTCTAACCGAATCAGAGCCAACCTCTGATTGATTTCATTCAGATGCAAACAAACAGGGCCTAACTATGGAATAACCGAACACTAAAAAAAGTTGAATGTCATGGATATTTTGTGTGAGAGAAAAAAAAATGAATCAGAATATTCAACACGAAAAAAAATTGGGCTTCACAATTTTGATCTACAATTATGGAAGCTGGGGTTTTTGGTAATTACTGAACATTTCAAAGGAATTTTTCAAATTTTCGTGGGTCATAGGATGAAAGTTGAATTCCAATTAATTAATGGATGAATCTTTTACAATTCTAATTCTTTTCTTATCAATCAAACACAATTTTAAAAGGAATATTTTCCAATATCATTTTAATTCCGTCAAATTCAATAAACCAAACGGACCTTTGTTGTGGAAAGAGAAAAATGTAACTAAGTACCTATCATTATGTTAAAACTCAGAGATTTAAGTGTTATAAGATAGGGAGATAAAATATATAATTATTGTTTAAAGGATTAATTTATCCTTATTTTAGAGATGTATTTATAAATTAAAAAGGAAAAAGTTCTTATTTTTTCTGGGTATCTTAAAATACATATAGTATAGATATACACATATATTGTTATTTTTTTTAAGAAAAGATACTGTAATTTTTCAATAGCCGGTCAAACGTTAATATTTATAAAACTACTAATCGCATTCCTTTCCGCTTAGATCCAGTTTCGTCCCCACAGTTTATTTGGGCATATGAGAATGCCCTACAAACGTTTTTTGTATTCTAATTTTAAAAATACAACTTTTATTTTAGCAATTACATACAATGATAACGTTAACCATTATCACTTTCGAAACTCAAAAGTAATTTGTGATGGTCTCTTGGCAAAGACCAAGTTTTTAAACACCTTAGGAGAGAGAAGTCTTAGGTTCAAGTCCCACAGATGACACAAATAAAAGAAATTTTCCGTTAAAAAAATTTGTACATGAAAACGATGCCAAATAAATAGAAACAATACAACGTTGCATTTAATAAAAAAATATCCATGTTTCAATGCGTACGACTACAGTGTTCCCATCTTTTGAAAGTGTTGCTAAATAATTACTTTTAAGCACCAAAAGGCTTTTAATCTAGTGGTCTTAAGATGCGTAATGATGGCTTTCTCATGACGTTGTAGAATTAGAAGTAGGAATAGAGAGGGAAAGAATTACTCCAAGAGTAAGGTTAGACACTACTAAGATCCATAAGAGAATTAGCACCATTGTTACACGGTTGGTTTAAGAGGGAGTGAAACAAAGCAGTTGTTGTAAGTCTTATTTCATTTAGGTCTCAAATTCTAAAAACATATTATATATAGGTGATTTTAGCTTTGAAATTGTCAATATTGAGGTTTATAATTTATAATTATGTATACATAGAGATAATTTACGAATCTTAGGATCTAACAATTTTTTTCTTTTATTTTTATATGGAAAGGGATTCATTCTTATTATGCGCTTTGGACCTACAATATTTTGAGTCGATCCTACATTGTTAACCTAGTAATGGAGATGTTTTAAAATAAGAAATGTGATGTGAGAGCAAGTGTCTTCGTAATGAGATAAATAGTAATATAATGAAATTAATTGCAAGATAATGAAATGAGTGTTGATATAACTTGATATAAATGCTAGACGAGAAGTCAGGCTAGTGTAAAATATAGTTGTTGCGTCATTTTCAAGTGGCTGACCAATTTCCCATCATGTTAAGACTATTTTTTAACGATGAAACTTCTTTATATAAAAACATATTACCAAAAGGACCCTGATCTTGTTATTCGCTTTAGGCGTACAATATTTTGAGCCGCCCTACATTGTTAGTTTAGTTTTTTCTTAACGGTCAACGAATCCTCCAAATGGGCTACTGGTGAAATTCACCATATCGGGATATAGCTGTCTCCGAACTGGGGGAAACCCTCACCTAGGGCCGAAGCCCGTGAACACTCGCCCGGAGGCACGGCAGTGCGGTGAGGTAAAACCCGTTTAGTTCAAGGATCGAACTAGCGATCACCACCTACTCGCCTAGTCTTCTATCATTACCCAGGTGCCACCGAAACTAATGGGTGGTAGCAAGAATCGAACGTCACTTAGAACATCAGGTCTCTCCCTTACCACTCCACCACCAACTCATCGGTAATGTTAGTCTAGTATTGGAGAAATTTTAAGATAGGGAATGTGACTTGAAAACAAGTGTCTTAGTAATGAGAGAGATAACAATATAATTAGATTAATTGCAAGATGAAGATACCCTTGATATGGTATACTTCATATAAATGGCAATTATTATTCAGGCATCATTTAGACGAAAAGTATATCATTTTAACAATCATGTTCTGTAAAATATAGTTGTTGCGTCATTTTCAACTAGATGGCCGGTTTCCCACCATGTTAAGACTATTCTTTTTAAAGGCAAAAGTTCTATATATAAAAATATAGAACCGGTTCAGCAAGAAACTGAAATCCAATAGTTACGAATTACGTCATGAACATTAAATTCAACCCATCTGGAACAATCTATGTTACAAAATTTGATCTATTCGTAATCCACAAATATGAATTTTCTTTAATGATGTCCGCCGTTCTATTGAAATGAGTGCGATTTTTGTTGAATGACTTGTTGTTCGTCGCCTTCCAAATCTCCCGAGCCGCTACCATTAAAACCACACCGGAAATCTTCTTCCATATTTTCAATCCATTCATATCGTTAGCCATGCCAAGAATCTCATGTAGAGACCAGTCTCAATTTGGGAATGGAAGCTTGAGCCATACCAAGACCAACCACCATATCGATTTAGCAATCCAACAATCCCATATAATGTAGTCCAACGACTCATCCCTCAACCCGCATCGAGAACACAATTGGTCGCTTAAGAAAAGGCTCCGTCGAATAAGATTAAATTTAGATAACATCCGGTTTAAGGAAATCCTCCAATTGAATAAAATTAATTTTGAGTGGGACCCCAATTGTTTCAAAAAAGGCCAAGCCTCATTTTTAGGGGTGAGCATGGTGCGGTTCGGTTTGGTTATTGTCTATAACCGAAATCATAACCGCACACTCCGGTTATCAAAAAATCATAACCGTTCGGTTTCGATTAATGCGATTTTGGTTAATTGGTTATTTGCGGTTAATGCGGTTTCGGTTTGGTTATTGGACGGTTATTTTAGTGTTTCTGAAGTTAGGCTTTAAATATGTGGGTTATGCAAAATTCATGCACATATTAAATATACACAGTTAAAGCTTGTAGAAATATTAATTATATTTCATTTCCACATACTGGATTCTAAAAACAAAAATAACACGTGTTATGTGGAAGCATACATACGAACACAAAGTGGCTAGAGTTTTAAATTCCACGAGGTTGGGTCTTGGTTAAAAGACTTAAACTCTTCACCAAAAAAACATATGATCTGAGCCATGGTTGAACACCTAAACACTTTTAAAAACCTATGGTCTTATGGATTCGGCCATATTTAAAACATTCGGTTCGGTTATTTGGGGTTATGAAACTAATAATAACCATAACCGAACTGCAACATGCGGTTATCAAAGCTATAGATAACCGAACTGCAACATGCGGTTATCAAAGATATAGATAACCGACCCTTCAGTTATTTTGGTTCGGGTTTTCGGTTATGATTCGATTAGTTCGGTTCTATGCTCACCCCTACTCACTTTCATTTGGATTATTGGCTTCATATATCAAATATCTAGAACCTGCTGCGGTCAAAAAATCCTTGTCCACATCCTTCCAAATCCAAAAGTCCCGCCCACCCTTGAAATATGTGTTTTGGGGTTTGAGTGAGAAAAAAATGCCACCACATAGGTAGGGGCGTACCTAAAGCTTGGATTGGGTGAGCGGTCGCACCCTTTAGAAAAAAAAGAAATCAATGTAAGAGATGGGTGAAAATCCCGAGCGCCCCCCATAAAATTTTGCAACCGCCCCCTTGAACTCGTCGAATCTTTGTTAGAGAAGAAGATAACCTATTTATTATTATGGACCTTTATTGTTATTAGTTGGAGTGGGCTTCATAATATTTACCAGCCAATTGTTAATATAAGCGTTATTAGCCCAAGTTTCAAGTAAATATTAGTAACAGGCCGGCCCTGTCTTTCATTTATTTGGAAGGGTGTCATGTATCAAAGGAGCAGTCTATGTTTGGGTAGAGATCGGCATAATCGGTTCCTTTTTATACCCGGATTCGGTTCCTAACCAGACCCGGTTCCTGAATGTGTGTCAATGGAACCGGTTCTTGTTATAACCGGGTCCGGTTCCTACCCGGGTTTTAACCATTAAAACTAGAACCGAGTGTACCCGGTTCAGGTCGGGTTGGAACCGGTTCCAGTTCCTTAGAAGAACCGGTTCCTAATGTTACAATTAAATGGAAAAGACTGCAAAGACATTAGAACCTATTCATTCGGTCAATTCAATAAAAAAAACTGCAAAACTATTAGAAACCGATTGTAAATTCCTTGCCTTCTTGCCTCCTTGCATCCCAATATCAATAACTTACATTTTCAAACTTCCACAATTAAAATGGCGTGCAACGACGAGGTTGTGATGGTTTATATCTTGTAGGTGTAAGTTAACAGTAGAGATGGGCATATCGGGTTTTTTTGTCCTACCCGGAACCGGGTTCCGGGTACGCACCGGGTCCGGGTAGGAACCGGGTACGAACCGATTTTATTTATAAAATGTGGAACCGGGTTGGAACCACCGGGTTTTTTGAACCCGGAACCGGTTCTACTATTAGCCGAGTAGGAACCGGAACCGGTTCCAGGTCGGTTCCACCGGGTCGGGTTTGGAACTGGTTATTATGCCCATCTCTATGTTTGGGTATGCAGTTTTGTATTCGTCCTTTTGGTTTATTTGGAAGGCTCGGAATGATATTATCTTCAAGAACCACAGGGTGCCGATTGATTTCCTGACCTAAGATATAATGGTGCAACTGTTCTCTTGGGTTAAAAACAGACTGAAGCATCAAAATTTAAGTTGGTTAAATAATGATCTATTTTTGTGTTTTCTAGCCAAATCTTCTAAGAAATACTATAATATATAGTCTAGGCTGGAAACACATTTTGGTTTTGCCATTTGCTAACTCTACAGAATAACATGTTTTTTTTTTTTTAATTTGATTATAACTAGGTTACAATTTTAACTACTTATTAGTTTTTAAAATTTACCACTTAATTTATTCATTTTATTAAGCAAATAAATCGAATGTTCAGACATTTAAAAATGGATTTGAAATGATTATGAAGTGGAAAAAATAATATGATAAGAACCCAGACTTTAATACTACAAAGACATAAGAAAAACTAAGGTATATATGTATTACTGATAAATATGTGGGTATGATTACAAAGGATACTTTAGAAGAAGAAATAATAATGTATATAACATCCATAATCATAGGTCAATGATGCACATATTTTACAGAAAATGTTACTCATATAAAACAAAAACAAGGAACGAAATAGATAAGCAATTGGTTGATCATGCGGTTGGTTTCATAGTAATGTTGGTGAATATGCACATAATCTTGCAAACACGTTAGACTGTTCTTCGGTCTTCATGACTGTGGCCATCCAAATCATGATGGGGTGAACAAAACCATGGATTATGATCAGGGTCGTCTCCGAAAATAGAAAAAGAATGGGCATGTGCGAGAAATAAATTTGGGCCCTATTCGCACAACCCTTGATTCGATGTTCCAAAAAATTCCTGCACCGATGATGATGATATCCTGGTTAACTCTCAATCTTATTATCATTATATTTCTTTCATTCTTAAGGCTATTTCTCTAAAACAAAAGGGGGGTTTGATGGACTTGGTGGATCTCATACTGGATTCTGATTTCAACAAAAGAGGATTTTGATGGACTTGATGGATCCAAGACTAGTTCATTTAAACACAGACCCATTTAAACTTAATAAACACGCCTTGTAACATTTAAACACATGCTTAATAAATTTTTTTTTATAAAAACATACAATTTTTTTAAATATATATATATGTATATAAAATGGACCCTATATTTGTTTGGGCTCTGTTCACAGGCCCATTCTGCACTTGACAATAGACGCCCTGATTATGATAATAATTTACACCTCAATAACCTCATTTTCTCCACAATGACCAACCCAAAGGTACATGACTCCTTAGTTTTCTAGAAGGCAAAACTCTACAACAATCCTTTCTTGGAGCCTGCAAAACGTAAATATCAAACCATTTAGCAAAATTATGTAACAAATTTGAATCATAGTAATGGGTGATGGTCCATTAGCAAAGGCAAAAGCCTTTAAACACCAAACTTTAGGAGGGGAAGGTCTTGGATTCAAGTCCTACAGTGAAAAGAAATTTTCCATTCAAAAAAAGTTTTTTTGTATTAACTTAAAAAAAGATTATTCCTATATAATTTTATAATCATACTTTAATACTTAGTTATCAATAAAACGTTTTCTCATACCTGTAACTAACGATCAGGATCTCTATTCGTATGAATCTTTTCGGGTGATGCCATTTTCCACCAGCACTTAGGGCAGTGGCGGATCCAGGAAATTTTTTCAAGGGGTTCACTTTTTAAATGTTCCAATTTCATATGCCCGAACCAGTGGCGGATCCAGGAAATTTTTCCAAGGAGTTCACTTTTTTAAATGTTCCAATTTCATATGCCCGAAAATAAAAAAAATATCGGGTCAGTTCAACAGTTCGGATCAGATAAGGGTTCATCACATAATAAAACCTAAGGGTCCAAGAACCATTAAACCTGCTTCGGGCGCGAATCATATGGGCATTTAAAGGGTCAATTTTAAGTTCTTGATTTCGGATTCCTGGTCGGGTTGGGTTTGGTTCTATCGGGTTTTAACCGACGCTTAGTCCTACTTGCACGTGATTTTATGTATGCTAGTTAAATAATTATGGTTAACTATGCGTTATCAAATGTTATTTAACACATAATTACTTAATTCTAAAATTATCTTGTATTTGATTGGTCAAATAGATTGCCTAATAAAAGATTGACACGTGCGAGTTGCGACGTGGGCGAGGAAGGAAGAAACATCGCAATAGAGTTTAATTATCTGTGAGTTAATTGTTTGAAGCCGCGTGTTTGCGGCGCACTAAATGCCAAAATATTAACTTTAATGCAACATAAATATTTACTTATACGCCAAGTTGCTCATATTTTAGTAACCCAGCTAGCTATGTATATGAGCACTTAGAGTATCGTTGTCTATGAACACTATAAATCCCGATAATCTGCCTCCTCGATCCGATCCAACGTATCGCGTCGAATTTATATAAAAAACAAATGGTGTTTGATACAGGTGATGCGTAACGGGCCGTGTATTAACGCATAAGCCGTAAAATCCAACACTTTGTACCAATTGATAAATGTCCTGCTAAGGGTTTCGAGTTCTCGAGGCGAAAGTATCCCCCTCATGATCTGGATCGTCGAAGTGGTGTAGCGACACTAAGGGCGTCGCCGGGTGGCTGGAGAGTAAGCCCAAGCGGTTGTCGTACACGTTGTTTTGGTGAAAGGCCGCTTCTTTAGTTAGGGGACGTTGAGTTCGGACATGCATGCTTGCATGCGGTCAATCACTTCCGTACAACCCGGGGTACCTATAAAGGAAAATTACCAAAATAAACATATAATCGGTCAAAGTTTAAAAAATGTAGGTTGAGTTTTAAAATCATAAAACTGGACATGTATTCTTAGTGTAAAAGTGTATCTACCGTAGATAACTTTATGCGATAACGCACTTCACGTGGACACACTAGTAATTAGTAACTTGACACATGTATTCTTAATAAGTTCCGCCCAAGATAGGTGATTTTTAAAAATCAAATTATTTGTTAATTGCTTATTATAATTTTTTAAAATAATTAAAGCCTTTACTTAACTTTTTATTCTAACAATTAATGAAAATTACTTTTATTTGGTAGTTGGATTTTTGTTAATAAATAATTAAAAAGATAGTCTTTTATAAAAACCTATGAAAGACACTTTTAAGGCGTATCTATTCCAACTCTTGATTGTTCTTGATGCCTTCACACTTGATTTTTAAAAATCAAATTATTTGTTAATTGCTTATTATAAATTTTTAAAATAATTAAAGCCTTTATTTAACTTTTTATTCTAACAATTAATGAAAATTACTTTTATTTGGTAGTTGGATTTTTGTTAATAAATAATTAAAAAGATAGTCTTTTATAAAAACCTATGAAAGACACTTTTAAGGCCTATCTATTCCAACTCTTGATTGTTCTTGATGCCTTCACACTTGTCAAGATTTGTGTAGCATAGTGTTGTTCTTGGGTCTTCCAGATTGTTTTAGACTGCACTGGGCGGTTCCACATTGTTCTAGATTGTACAGGGCTGTTTCGGATTATTCCGGATTGTACTGGGTTGTTCCAGATAGTTAGGGAGTGTTCTGGAGTGCAAAAGATGTTTCGAGTTTTGTGCGGGAATTTCTAAAGCTCGAGAAATGTGGCTTGTTTTTAGGCGGGTTGTGACATGCGGCTAGAAAGTAAGGACCGGTTTTTAGTAGTTGGGTTAGGACTTAAAGCATCTCAAACACGGTCGAGAAGTGACGATTGAGGTGATTTGTTGCCGATGTTCGGTCCATTCAAGCGTACTCGTCTGGATTGGGCAGGGTGGCCCGAAGTCACTCAAAGGTCATTAAATCAAAATTAATTGAAAAATCTAGCAATTGAAGGTTTGACCTTGCAATTGCACGTTATACCTAGCTCTAATCTTGGTAAAATCGATTTAGGATTTGGGATATAGCCAAACTAGTCGGCGGTTAGGTTTTCAGATTGAGAGTCAACCACCTTAAAGGTGGTAGTCGTCGCTGAGGTGGGTGCAGTGACGACCCTAAAAATTTAAGTGCCCTGTTCTAGCTGCTTTAAAATATGCCCCTTATTCCTTAACGAATTACATAATGTAAACTATTTTTTTTATAAACAACGATCAAAGTTATAGCAATAAACATAACAATTAGCAAAATCATAGTATTCAAATGAGTGAAATTACATACTGTAATAGGCTAATATTCAGTAAAGATGACCAAAGCTTAAAATTTTACTAGTTAGAGACTTGGCCGTTTCTTCATGTTGTTTTCTTTTTTTTACGTTTTTGACAACCAGATGCTTATTTAGACCTTTAATAATTAAGACTAGAGAGTATTAGGGCCCAATTAGGGCTAATTTAAACAAACCATCAATTCTAAATTAACATTTAACAATTAAAATAATTAGGGTTTAACATTCAACAATAACCCCAAATAGGGCTCAACAAACCACTTAATTCTAAAAAATAACAATTATACAAATTAGGGCTAAATTGTAGATAGTTTTTTATAAAGAAAAACACATTCCTTATAGATGATGGTGGTCGATGGTGTGGTAGCGTTCGGGGGTTGTCGACTGTCGATGGGGTGGGGCCTGTTGTGGATGTTGATGCGGTGGGGTCATTTGTAAAGCGACAACGGCATGTGAATTGTTTGTCGGTTCCGTTGTAAATTAACGACGGTAGTTGGTTCTGTTGTTAACTTTGAAGTTGCTTTTTGTACTATATAGTAACAATAATTACTCTAGTTGTACGTTTAGTATATTAGTTTCATTGTATAATAATAATAATAATAATAATAATAATAATAATAATAACTCTAACTATTTGTACGTTTCGTATGTTAATTTCATTGATATCTATTATGGGTACAACCCGTCCCAGGACCAGATAAGGAAGACAGAGAAAGTCATTGTATAAGTAGAACGATAAAAAGAAAGTCATTGTCTAAGTAGAAAGATAAGAGAAAAGGGTTAAACCAATATCTAAGAGCGGGGAGAGAGAATGTAGAGAAAATAATAAGGGAAGAACCCAAGACTTTAATATTATATAGAGATAAGAAACTAAGGTATATATATGTATTACTGGTAAATCTATTTATACGTGTACAATGCGTATAATTAAAAAAGGATACTTTAGTAGGAAAAAAGGGTATATAACATCCATAATCATATGTCTATGATTCACATAATTCACAGAATGTATTACTGGTTTATAGGTGTACTGTGTACAATACGTATAATTAAAAAAGGATACTTAGTAGAAAAAAAGGTATATAACATCCATAATCATAGGTCTATGATTCACATAATTTACAGAAAATGTTACTCATATAAAACAAAAACAAGGAACGAAATGGATAAGCTTAGTTGATCATGCGATTGGTTTCATAGTTGTTAGTGAACACGCACATAATCTTGTAAACACCTTAGACTGTTCTTCGGTCTTCACGACTGTTGCTATCCAAATCATGATGGGGTGAACAAAACCAATATGAATGATGATGATAATTTACACCTCAATAACCTCATTTTCTCCACAATGACCAACCCACAAGTACATGACTCCTTCCTTTCTAGAAGGTAAAACTCTACAACAATCCTTTCTTGGTGCCTGCAAAGCATAAATATCAAACCATTTAGCAAAATTAAGTAACAAATTTGACTCATATCAATGGGTGGTGGTCCATTGACAAAGACAAAAGCCTTTAAACACCTATCTTTGAGGGATTGGGAGGGGGGGAGGTCTTGGGTTTAAGTTCCACGGAGGACAAGATTTAAAAGAAATTTGTCGTTAAAAACCATATTTGACTAATTTATTTATTAATAAATCACCTTAGCTATATTTCATATCTAAAATGTCGAGCAGGTGGATAAAGAAAAAGAAAAAAATAGATCATATGGGCATTGGCGGACCCAAGAATCACTGGTAGCACAAAGATATACAGATAAAAAAAACATATCAAAATAGTATGAATCCTTAACGATTGAACTAAGTATTAGGGATAATGCTACTTGCTTTGATCACGAATTTAAAAACCTGGCTTAATTTTTTTTTATTAGACTGTGTACATTGATATATGCTCTATGACAAAGATACATTTAAAAAAGCATATCTTGTTATTTTGTACGAAAAATCACTTTATATTAAGTCAAAAGTACATGAAAACTAATGTCAAAATAGCTATTATCAAATGCATGTTGTTATAAATTAGTTAATTTACATGATGATTTATTATCTTTTAAATTGATCAAAACAAATTGATATAAACTTGATCAAAATTTGACCTGTTGAAAAGTCAAGCCAATTTTTTTATATTCAATATTAAGTGCATTGTAGAGAAGTTTATAAATTTAAAGGTTCTTTTCATGTAGTTTTTATACAAAACAAGGTTGAGAAATTTTTTTTCTAATTTTTTTTATGTATTAACCTTATTAAAAAAAAGATTATTCCTAAATTACCTTATTAAAAAAATAATATTATTCCTAAAAAATTCTATAATCATACCTTAATTCTTAGTTATCAATAAAACATTAGACTTTTCATACCCGTAACCAACGATCAGGATCTTCATGCTTCAAAACAACCACCGTATGAATCTCTTCGGGTGATGCCATATTCCACTGGCACTCAGGGTATCGTTGTCTATGAACACTATAAATCCCAATAATCTGCCTCCTCGATTTATCGTATCGCGTCGAATTTATATAAAAAACAAATGGTGTTTGACACGGGTGATGCGTAATGGGCCGAGTATTAAACGCATAAGCCGTAAAATCCAACACTTTGTACCAATTGATAAATGTCCTGCTAGGGGTTTCAAGTTCTCGGGGCGAAAGTATCCCTCGAGTAATCTGGATCGCGAAGCCCCACGACACCAAAAACCGACCATTCGCGTTTAGTGTCATAGCAAATAGATTGTTGTATTAAACTTGCGGAGTCGCATTTGGTGGATTCGAGCAAGTGTTTGAGTGAAATCCACTCGTTCCATCCCCGGGAATATTGGGTCGATTACGTCGAAGTGGTGGAGGGATACCAACGGTATCACCTGGTGGCCGGAGAGTAAGCCCAAGAGGTTGCCGTAGACGTCGTTTTGGTGGAAGCCCGGTTCTTTCGTTAGGGGGATGTTGAGTTCGGACATGCATGCTTGCATGCGGTCATCACTTCCGTACAAACCAGGGTACCTATAAAGGAAAATTACCAAAATATACATATAATCGGTCAAAAGTTTAAAAAATATAGGTATGAGTTTTAAAATCATAAGACCGAACATGTATTCTTAGTGTAAAAATGTATGTTGCGTAGATAACTTTGAGTGATAACGCACTTCACGTGGACACACTAGTTAGTAGTAACTTGACTCGTGCATTTTTAATAGGCATCCGCCCAAGATAGGTGATTTTTAAAAATCAAATTATTTTTTAATTGTTTATTATTATTTTTTTTAAAATACTTAAACACTTTATTTAACTTTTGATTCTAACAGTTAATGTAAATTACTTTTATTTGGCAGTGGTTTATCTATAAAAATTAATTAAAAAGATACAAATCTTTTATAAAACCCTATGAAGACAACCATGCTTCATAGTTTTTAACATGGATAAGATTGCTACCCAACCGAACCGATACCATACCGATTAAAATACCAATATCAAAACAAATACCAAAAATAAATGGTAGTATGAACTAAAACCTAACCGATTTTGTCGGTTTGGCAGCATTCGGTACCGGTTGGTAAACAAAGATACCAAAACCTAAAACATAAAAAAAACAAACATCGGTATTGATAACAACCAAAAATACTGGTACGTGGAAAATACATTTTGATAGTGTTCGGTCAGTATCGGTTTGATACGATACACAATAAATGCTCATACCTACCTTTTAATACACCGGTCTTGCATCTTTGCTAGCTCCTTCACCAACGGATAACTAATAGCAAACCCACCACCACCATATGCCATCGAATACGAGAAAAATATATTCTGAAAATGACTTTCTGACGAACTTCCAATATAATAAAACTGATTATGATTATATTTGTTCAAAACCCTAACTACATTCTCCACAACAAAAACGGTATCATCATCTCCCATCACAAACCACCGGACATTTTCTAGTCCTAGCCTCAATGCTTCCGAAACTATCCTCGATATACGTATCGCAGACCGATGTCCTTGGCGGTTCTTGTAGGGGAACCTTGATGTTTGTTGTGAAATGTGGATGTCGGGTAGGCTTTGGCTTTCGTTTTTCATGATCTTCACTTTGTTGTCGAGCCAAACCGCCCCTCGGTCTCACCCGGGCGCCACCATAGCTTGATGTATTCCTTTCTTGAGTCCCATAGTTTGGATGATGCAGCAATGCAAAATACAACGTGTTTAAGCTCGGTGTTGTAGCCGGTTATTCGGTCATTGGTATTGTTGGTGGTGGTGGTGTTGATGTCAGGGTTGGAATAATCTTGGCAACTTATTTTAGTGAGGGGAGGGTTGATGAGGAGTTGTGAGGAATAGATGAGGTAGATGAGAAGGAGGGATAAGAAGAGGAAAGGGAGGGGAGTCGGATGGCTGTGATGATGGCGATCAGAGGGCGGTGTGGGGAGGAGGAGGTCATTATAGTGGTGGTTATGATAAGATGTGAAAAGGGTGAAGGTGGTGGAGTATGGTGGTTGCATGGTGATCCATTCTTAGAGCTAAATTTTAGGGTCAATGGTGTTTGGATGGAAGGAATTCGTTTGTTATGAGTGATCTTCGGATCTGTTACAAATTAAAAGTAAAGAATAAGTCAATTATATCCAAAATACACCTTTATCATATATCAAGTACATTAAATTTATCTACTTTAATTAGTTTAATCCGTAAGTTATGTCATTTAATTTCGATAATATCTCTAATCTACCTTTTTTTTATCTTCCTTCCTTTGCTTTCACTTTTATTTTATACCTTAATTTAAAATTTTATTTATTAACTAGTCAGTTTTTACTATTTATATTATTATTATTATTATTATTATTATTATTATTATTTAAAACAAAAGAATTGATCATGTTAGATTTGTAAATAAGCTTACCGATCCAAGCCAAACTGTGCGTACACTCGATCGTAGCTTACTTCAACTTAAGAGATACTGAGCTTATCTCACACCAGGTAAATAATTTAATAGATAAATACATAGAAGGCTATATAATAAAAAGAATAATCTTAAAGGTTTGATAAATATTTCATTACTTTACTTATATTTGTTTTGTTAATTTTCGTTCATTAACAATATAAATGCAATATAAATGACTAGTTCACGAACATAAATTTAATAGAGTTTGTTAACATGGGTTATAAGTAAAACTCGATGGGATGTTGAATACTATGTTTCTTGGGTTGTAAATGTTTTAACTATCTCACTAATTTCATATTCTTTAGTGATTAAACTAATTAATTCAAGTGATTAAGTTTGAATACAGTTTGGATTACTTTTCTGCACCAGCTTTATTTTTAAATAGAGGTTATTAAAAATAAGATGTTACACATATGTTCATGAACCTATAGTTTATACTATTAAACATAAACAAACACATAACAATGATACAAATATAAGTAATACAATATTTTATAATTTTATAGCCTTATATTAATTTGTCAATTTAGATCATTTACCTACTCATGAAAATCATTTACCTACCCATCAGCTATGCATGAAGTTAAATGAGCTGAGATCGAGTGAAGACACGGTCAACCTTGGCTAGGCCTGTTCAAAACATTTACTGCTCGTGTGTCGCTCGACATTTGATCGACGCTCTGCTCGGTTCGGTTTGTAAGTGAACCAAACATGAGCAAAGTTCGTTCGGCTTGGTTCGGTTGGTTCGGCTCGAATTTTTATTTTTAATTAGTATATATATATATATAGGGGCATGATTTAGGGGAAATTCCAATAAGTGTGAAAACGATGAGAACGCCCCTCGTCCGTTGGATCAAAACAATCTATAGATTAGATTGGCCCGGTGGCATTTTTCGTAAATAACATCAACTTTATTACGTGTACGCGCTTCATTAAAGGTAAAATGGTCTTTTTACTGTTCAATACAAAACACTAAGGTCATAAGTAAAATTCCATTAAAAATTCCCGCCTTGAAACTACAAGCCATACAGTCCCCGTTCCAGATGAAACGCCATATTTATTACTAAAACTTTATTAATGAACATTTATTATAAAAAAATTTCCTCCTAAACGACGCGCCAAAACATCGTTATATAAATAACCTTACCATAACTTCCATTGATCATACTAAAAACGCCATATTTACCAAAAACGCCAAAATTAAAAAAAAAACCCTCTGAAAAAAGGCACAAATGAAAAACATCGTTTCATGGAGATTCAACACTAGAATCAATGGATTCGTAATCCTCTTTGACAACAGAAGAAAAGTGTTTGTGAAAACCTTCAAAGCCATAATGAATTTGGCCGAAGAAGTACAGAGGGGGATCCTAGCACATGATGTTCATGTTGATAACCTCTGTGAGAAAACACGGACGGTTATACGAAGATTAAGCAATTTGGATCGAACAATGCAAATAGAAATATGGACCCAGTGATCCAATCATGCGTTATGATGAAGACACTGACATAGTGACTGTTGTATGTGATAACGGGGAACAAGAAGACTACACGGTTGATAACATCATGACCAACCAGAGTCATGGGTTTCTAGAGGAGTTAAACAACGCAGCATGTTTGAACACAGACATGACCCTAAAATTGGTGTTGTTGCATGACAAATTCATATGGAGGTTACAAAATCTTCAAGGAAAAGAGCCGATGAAAGAGGTTTGGATGAGAAATTGGATGAAGAATCCAAATGAAGGAGACGAGGGAAGCGATGGATACTTCTCAGACAAAATTCCTTCGGACAAGGAGTTTTAATTTTTTTTTGTGTTATTTTCTTTGCTTTGTTATGTATTTTTTCCCTAATAAAACTACTTTATTTCTATAACTAGATATAAAACGCCAAAACACCCAAAAAGTTAGTTAAATTGTATTTTTGCCTTCTTTATCTAAAACGTTATTCATACAAAACGCCGATTTAATGATGGGACGCGTTACAGTTTTAACGGATAAAGCTGAACAAACAGTAACTAAAACGATGGAAACTTTATTACTAACATTTATTCTAATAAATTCCCGCCTAAACTACGCGCAAAAACATCCTATATAATCAACGTCTCAGGAGCTTCCATTGATCACACCAAAAATATCTGTATAAACAACACCATATTTTAATAAATACCATCCAATTTATAACGCCAAAAAATTCAAAAACCATAGATGGCAAACGTCGTTTCTTAGACTCAGTTTTGTTCTCAATGAAGTTTTACTGGATGGGTTTAACAACATTCTTAAAGTGAGGATTAACTCAATAACATTTTGCTGAATGAGATGGACAAACTCTTCAAGAAAAAGAGACTGATGACAGTGGGATGAAGAAGATACTGATGCCAACAAAAACAAGCGACAAGGCCCACTGAATGATCAGCTTCGTCTAGAGCCGGGGGTCTTGCCGTATAGGAAATCCTCATATATCTAAGGAATTCAAAAGTTCCGGCAGCAAAAACCTCAAGAAGAAGAGACAGATGACAGTGAAGATTGGGATGAGAAGAAGAGACCGATGATAGTGAAGATTTGGATGAGGAGTTTTAATTTTTTACTGTTTATTCATTTATTTTTTGTGTCATTATCTGTGGTTTGTTGTGTACTTTTCTACTAAAAATACATTATTTCTCTAATTAGTTATAAAACGCCAAAATGCCACAAACACCAAACACCAAACTATATATAATGATGGGACGCCTTACATCTTTAACAACATACTCCAAACTTAATGATGGGACGCCTTACATCTTTATCTAAAACGCCATTCAAACAAAACAGCAAACTTAATGATGGAAAACAAAACACCATTCAATCTAAAACGCCAAAAAATTCAAAAACCAAATATGGCAAACTTCGTTTCTTCAAAAACCTAATTTATTTGCTGAAAATTGTTCTTTTAGTTTGGAATTTAAAACACCATTTTCAAAGTTAATTTGTACAAAAGGCCATTGAAACAAGCTGAAGAAGTACAAAACATCATCTCTATTGCATATAATGCGACTAATTAGTGGAACGTGAACAATGACAATCCTACCCCATACATATAATTTAGCGGCCCTGCCACTGTTCGACCAGGATCCGTTCTCACCGTTTTCACACTTCCAATTGTTTTCTCCTGGTCCTGTTTCTATATATACATATACACATATACATACAGGGTTAGATTCTTTTGTGAACACTAGTGAACTAATCCAAGCCCTTGATTATCAATACACAAGTGTAAATCAATGGCCTGGATTTGATGATGTAAATACACTTGTGTATTTTACGATTTGATGATTTAAATCAATGGCTAGGATTTGTTCACTTAGTTCACAAATACACTAGTGTTCATTCTAGAACCTCACCCGACACATACATATATAAACACATCTATACACAAATATAAATCATACATATATACACACACATACATATATACATAAGTATAAATTAAATTTATAGTTTTATATATACCGCTCTATTAGATTTCTGTCCACTATATAATAATATACGTACTTGCCCAATCACGCGGCCCATGGCTTTATAGCCTAGTGGCATCTTGGGGGTGGGATAAGGCTTTAGAACCAATAGGTCCTGGTTCGATTCCCACCTGGGGGTTTTTCCAATATTTGTTGGGTTTCCTCCTGAATGGGTGTATAGCCATTATGCCTTGTGGAGATGGATATGATCGGGTGGTTCCGCTGGTGGCACGATGATACTCTAGTGGTCCATCAGTGATCAAAATTTGTCGTTCAAAAAAAAACTAGCCCAATCACGCCAATAAAAAAATTAACACAAAATCTAAAAGTTAAACCCTAAACCGTTAAACGACAGTCTACTCATCGCCTCAATGTCTCATGTTGTTATCTTAAGTCGATCATATCTTGCTCTCAGTGTCATTTTTCGTGCAATATGATCATCGTCTTATCGGTCACAACATTGTTGTTCATAAGAAAATTTTTATGCCATGAAATGTGTCATTTTTAAAGGCATAAAAACTTGAGACCCAACATTGTCACCATCTCTCTCTACAAATCTAAATCAGGTGACACATTTGTCAAAATAGCTCGAAATTCGCTTGAGGCTCGCTCTAAATATTCACTGAATGCTCTTTTAATTTGAGGCTCAATCTTAAATGAGGCGTTCGGTTCGGTTCGGTTTGTAAACGGACAAGTACAAGCAAAGATCCGCTCGATATGGCTCGACTCATGAACAACCTTTGCCCATTGCTCTCTAGACGTGTTTACATATCTAAAATGATTAATTAATTTTTTAAATATAGAAATATATGAGAAAAGTAAATAAATTTCTCAAACAAACAGTTTAAATAAATATAAAAAATATACTTTCATAAAGTAAGTTGATTAATTAGTTAATAAAGTTCTACTATGTTATAAAATAAAACTAAAAGAAAGAAAATAAAAAAGAATTATGAAAATTATAATTTTTGTCTTTAGTTTAAGGGTAAGATTACACATTTAAGAATTAACATAAAAGTCAAAATCAATTAGTTTAAAGGACATAAAATGTAACAACTTTTTCAAGGTCATACTAAAGGACATAACATAACATGTAAATTGGTCTATAATCAAGGACATAAAGTTACATATTTCATATTTTTTATGTTTAAATCATATATTAACCCCATATAAACATAAACAGTTTAGAGTTAAAAATCACGATTGTTCATAAAGTTAATTTTAACTTTTGAAAATTGCTTTTTACAAAAGTTTTACTTAATTTTTGAGTTGATATATTAAGAGCTCACTTGTTAGCTTGTTCAAATAAATATAGAAAAAGGCATAAAAGCATTTCAATCTGCAAAGTACAACTTTTTTAAATAAATATAAAAAAGGCATAAAAGCATTTCAATCTGCAAAGTACAACTTTTTTTGAACGGCCCAAGAAGAAAATATTTAATTAAAATAGGACTAATAGATTGTTAGTCCAAACCAAGATACACAATATCGTACCAAAAGCAACAAATTAATTAACTACATATGTTAGCTAAATCAAAGGCACTCCATTCTTCCCATGTGATTCCTTTCAACGTCGATTAGCTTTTGATCTAAAGAAAACTCAAATTTTTTATTCATGCCTTCATCCGAGACAGATTCACAGATTTACGGTTGAAAATCAAGTTGAAGGGGTATGGTCTCAAAAACCTTGCGCCAAGCAAGGGAACCATACCCACTAATTAATTGCCAAGGAGACCTTGCGCAGGCTTCCTTGCTAAAGAAAGACTCACTAGACTCTGCGCCAGGTATCCAAAAATGGAAAATATCATTTAACTTCCTTGCGCGGCTCGCGCAAGGTTCAAAGTTGATCAATTTTCTTGGATAACTCTTCACTCATAAACCTTGCGCAGACGTTTATATCAAAGCAAGAGCTCAGTAAACGTTGCGTCAACAGCAGAGAAGGGAAAAATATCATTTAACTTCCTTGAATGGGCTCGCGCAAGGTTCAAAGTTAACCTTGATCAATTTCCTTGGATAACTCTTCACTCATAAACCTTGCGCAGACGTTTATATCAAAAGCAAGAGCTCAGTAGAGGATCAGTTAACTACCTTGCGCCGCTCGCCAAGAAAATAGTTAATCCTGAAAGCTTTCCCTTAGCAAAAATCCTTGAATTGATGAAGAGGTAAAGGGAATCTTTTCTGTTGTAACAGAATGCACACGTGGCAAGCAACAGATAGATTACATCTGTGATATCTTCTAGAAGCCACTAACACCCAATCGTGCAAGCATCTTTTCGGTTATAACCAATTGTCACATGGCAGCATCTAGGACAATCGAGAGATCACGGTGATAGCATGCTCACATCAATAAAAGATAGTGATCTCATGACGACACGTGGCATCTCCCTAACCGTGGATGAGCTCACGATCCGTGTGCACTAACAAATAACCACAAATTAACGGAGTGGCGAAAGATTCCGTTGAGATTAACATCTCTCATTTTGGCGCCCAAAACCCGCTATAAATAAGTAACTTGGACTACAAGTAGAAGGTATTCACTATCACTTACTCTCTCCTCTTCACTTAAACTATTTCCGACTACCTGTACTTATTCTCACGCCGGAGGGTAGTCACGGAGAGAACCCCCTTCTCCCCGTGGCGAGCTGACGGTGTTCTGTTTTGCAGGATCAGTTGGAACATAGTTGCAGTCGCCATCATCTCGAAACCAAAACGAAGGATTAACCATTTTATGCAGAGCGCCAATCCATAGATCTACATAGATTCCGGTCTAGTTGATCTAGGGTTTCTTC
This sequence comes from Scalesia atractyloides, assembly GCA_947069175.1. Classification (NCBI taxonomy): domain Eukaryota; kingdom Viridiplantae; phylum Streptophyta; class Magnoliopsida; order Asterales; family Asteraceae; genus Scalesia; species Scalesia atractyloides. The sequence goes on from CAMTDV010000025.1 coordinate 91,352,989, forward strand.
ATTGGCGCCCACCGTTTTCAATTCTTTTTCTCATCTTTCGTTTCGTTTCACTTAGATCTGCAGCATCATGGCTGATGGATCATCTTTTCAAGGTCCTCGATCGGAGATCCGTCACGTCTTTGTCGGACCTCAGATCGACTGACAAATTGTTGAGGATTCTTCCGGCGATGCTAATGCTCAGTATGATCCTGATCATGCAAGCATTCCAGTAATCGCCGGCGGCTCCTCGGGTTGATGTTGCGTCGATTTTACCACCTGGAAAGACTCCATTATCGTGGTTGATCAAATCTCAAACGGCTTTAAACGCTATGTATGCTCAGCTATGTGCTCAAACTGGAACTCCAGCTTTTCAAGCTCCGATTAACGCTCCTCAGGTCCATGCTTCGCCGGCTCCTCGAGTGTTGAGTTACGATACTCAGATTCTTGCTCCTGCACCTTCGCATGTGTCTGTAGATGGAACTGAAATGTATTCTAAAACTAGGAATGATTCTATTCATTCCGGTAATAGACACCAAGAAGAAAACATTCACCGGCGCACCTCTATTCACTCACGTTTGGGCCCGCGATCTTCACAGAAGCGGGACACCCAACGCGATGAATACGACAAGACCTATGACGAGGGGGATAGTGCAAGCGTGTTTAATCGTCTGTCTGCAGATCATGTGAATTACAAGCCAAAAATACGTGCAGTGTACAATCCGGAGGCTGAACATGACTACAATCTGGTATATCGTCCAACTGAAGCAGCTGAACAGTCGAAGTTTACCAGAGAAATAGCATTAGCCCCGTTAGAACGAGCGAAATTGCCATCCAACGTAGGAAGGTTTAACGGTTTAACTGATCCTGATGATCATATGCGCCTATTCACTGGCGCAGGGCTACTTGGATGCTGGACATTACCAATGTGGTGTCATCTCTTTGTACAAACCCTTACTTGGGGTTTGCGCGCCTTTGGTTTGATAATTTACCCACAGGTAAACTTTCCTCTTTGAATGACCTAAAGGAAAAATTTTCTTACACACTTCATCAACAAAGGCGATACGTGCGCGACTCCTCAGATGTAATGAACATCTGGCGGAGGGATGATGAGAACCTTGGAGATTTTATTACTCGTACAATAAAGAGGTTTTGGAGATTGGAGATGTTCACGAAGACCTTATACACGTGCAGTTCAAATACGCAGTATGGTGTGACGAAATGATAAAAGTGTTTTCCAGTACAACTAGCCTTCCAAAGAGCTGGGATAAACTCATGGCGGCAGCCAAGGTCTACGCCCAGACTGAGCGCAACTTGAATTCTAACAGGCCACCTCTACCTCAGAATCGTCCGCAAGACCTGAGTAAAGGTAGTCGCAAGTTTAAAGAGAAATTGGAAAGAGTCAAGTCAGAATTCGTATTCTCCTTATTCACCAGTTGATGCTCGAACGAAATCAACAAGATCTCACAACTCAAAAAGCAATTAAGCAAGAGAATAGGGAACGCCAGTGGACCCCTTGACGAAATCTCCTGCTGAAGTTCTCAGCACTGAGAATTATCATTTCAAGCAGCCAAACCAATGAAAAATAAGAAGGGGCAAGACCCAAATTTATTCTGTGATTATCATAGAGACACAGGCCACACAACAGATAACTGCATCAGTCTGCGCACGGAGATTGAAAAAGCATTAAAAAGTGGAAAGCTTACACATCTGCTCTAGAATGTGCGCAAAGAGATTAAACAGATTACGCGCGGGGACGAAGGACCTAGTAATAAGAAAAAGAAGCAAGTCGTTATGATTCAGGGAGGTGCGCCGCGCAAGCGTAGCCTTCAACACTTTCGAAACAACACATGGCTCGAGCAGCAAGTCATTTTTCCTATCATTCCAGGAGGTCCTCAAGAGGACCGGCCAGTGGTTATCACAGGTATCTTTGGACACTATCAAACAGATTATATGTTTATAGATCCTGGTAGTTCCATGGATATTATGTATGAGCAGTGCTTCAAGCAGCTAGATCCTGAGGATAAGGCACGCCTGGAACCAGTTGATTTCCCGTTAACTGGATTCTGCAATGAGACTGTCTTTCCTCTAGGACAAATTCTTTTTCCCGTTACTTTATCTGATGGAAAGTGTTCTCGAACGAGTAAAGTCAACTTCATGGTGATGCCGACAAATCCCCGTCACGATGTACTATTGGGACGCCGCGCGCAGCGTGATTTTAGTATGATTACCTCCACTCCACATGCTGCTTGTGGTTTCCAGCATCAAATGGTATAGCTATACTTTACGCGCGAAAAGAAATCATGTCTATTGAAGAACCAGTTACTAAGGCTGTCAAGACATTGCCAAGTAACGAACCAGAAAAATGGGTACTCAATAATAAGTATCTCGAGCAAACAATCTTGTTAGGGCCTGCAGTCAGTACTAAAATTGACGCAAAGCTTAAGCTACTATTGTTTCACAATAGGGACATTTTCGCCTGGACACCTGCTGATATGGTCGGTGTCCATGCGACGTTGCGGAACATTGTCTGAATGTATTTCCATCAGCAGAACCAGTTATATAGAAAAAGTGCAGCCTCGGGTCTGAAAAAACAGAGGCGATGAATGAACAAGTCACCGAGTTACTTAATGCTGGTATTCTGCGCGAAGTCAAATACCAGACCTGGGTGGCAAACCCAGTCATGGTAAAGAAACATAATGGCGGATGGCGGATGTGCATAGATTTTAAAGATTTAAACAAAGCGTGCCCGAAAAATTGTTATTCTTTTCCTGAGATTGACAAGAAGGTTGACTCATTAGCTTCCTTTCGCCGAATATTCTAAATGCTAAAAAGGTTATCATCAGGTCTTGATGAAAAAAGAAGACGAAGATAAGACAGCTTTTCGCACGGAGAAGGGCATTTTTTGTTATACCAAGATGCCTTTTGGTCTCCGCAATGCGGGAGCTACTTATCAAAGATTGATGGATGTAGTTTTTGGAGACGATATCGGGAAAACTGTGGAAGTCTGCATTGACGATTTGGTCATTATGAGCAATTCAGAAGAAACTATGCTAGATAACATACAACGGACTTTTGATTCTCTACGAAAGGTCAGTTTAAAGTTAAATCCAAGCAAGTGCTCCTTTGGCATGGAAGATGGCAAATTCTTGGGTTTCATAGTCACCAAAGACGGTTTCAAGGTTAATCCTGAGAAGGTCGAAGCAATACAAAAAATGTCTTCTCCGGCTACTATCAAAGAGATGCAACGTTTGGCTGGAAGGTTAGCTGTGCTAAACCGCTTTCTCGCCAATCAAGCTGCAAAATCTTATCCATTTATTCGAACATTGCGCAATTGTACGAAGAGCAAAGAGTGTGCATGGACTCCTGAAGCTGATCAAGCTTCCAGCAGATGAAAGATTGTTTAGTTCAACTTCCCACACTTACTGCTCCTCGTGAAAAAGAACCCATGGTCTTGTATCTTGCTGCATCTGAGGTAGCAGTAGGTGATGTCTTGCTGGTAGAACGCGAAGGAGTCCAATCTCTAATTTATTATATCAGCAAAATGTTGAATGATCCAGAAACAAGGTATTCAATTATGGAGAAATTGGTTTTGGCATTGGTCCACGCCTCACGCAGGCTGCGAAGATACTTTTCAGGACATATCATTACAGTTTTAACAAACTTTCACTTGGCCAAGCCAGATATTTCTGGACGACTTGCGAAGTGGGCAATAGAATTGGGGGTTATAACATCTGTTATAAACCTAGACCAGCTATCAAAGGCCAAGTTTTGGCAGATTTCATCGCTGAAATTCCTGCTGATAAAATTGAAGAGTGTCAAGCAATTCAAAGTCCGAGTCCCAATCATAGACGATAGAGCTTGGATACTGTTTACAGATGGCGCATCAAATAGTGATGGGGCTGGAGCATGTCTTCGCTTAATGAGTCCAGAGGGAGCAGAGTGCACCTATGCAATTCGGTTAGATTTTAAAAGCACCAACAACGAAGCCAAATATGAAGCTTTCCTAGCAGGCTTACGCCTCGCTATCAAAATGAGTGCAACAAATTTAGAAGCCCATGTTGATTCACTGCTAGTTGCTGAGCAAGTAATTGGGACGTACGATGCAAAAGGAGATATCATGGCTTTATACTTAGCGCAAGCTAAGGCTCTTATAGCTCAGTTCCAACAATTCAAAGTCACGCACGTAAACGAAGCGAAAACAAACATGCTAACGCTCGAAGCAAACTAGCAGCAACTAGTTTCAAACATTTGGCAAAAGAAGTTCGTATCGAAGTTTTGAGTAACCCATCAGTCCCTCTCAGACAAGTAACAATGGTCGAAGTAGGAGATCCATCATGGATGTCTCCAATAATGATGTATTTGTTACATGGTTCACTACCAGAAGATAAAGCGCAAGCACGTAAGTTACGTTGCAAAGCCCTCAATTACGAGATGGTCGACGGTATCCTGTACCGACGCTCTTACATGGGTCCTTTGCTCCGCTGTGTTAACAAACATGATGCGCAATACCTGATCAGGGAGGTTCATGAGGGGCTGTGTGGTATACATTCTGGGCCGCGCATGGTAGTAGCCAAAGTGAGAAGCGCAGGTTATTATTGGCCCGGAATGTACGTTGATGCTGTGGAGATTTTGCGCAAATGCATGTCCTGCCAAAGGAATGCCCCTAAAACGTTGCGCCCAAAGAACCCGTTGGTACCCGCCACAACAGCTTGGCCGTTTCAACAATGGACCATTGATTTAGTTGGACCATTTCCAGATGCGCCCGGCGCAGTTAAATTCATCATTGTTGCGCAAACAACTATTTCACCAAATGGGATGAAGCTAAACCCTTAGCTTCTACTACAACAATGGTAATTCGAAAGTTCATCTGGGAATAATCATTTGCCGGTTTGGTCTGCCCATGCGCATTGTTACAGACAACGGTCCAAATTTAACGGCTGAGGATTTGCAAAAGTGGATGACAGAAATGGGAATCCAGCATGTCTTTGCTTCCGTGCGCATCCACAGGCAAATGGTCAAGTTGAAAGCATAAACAAACAGTTGGTTGACGGTATCAAAGCCCGCCTTGGCACGGCACGACGAGGGTGGGTTGATGAATTGCCTAGCATCTTATGGTTACACCGAACTATGCCCAAGACTAGCACTGGAGAAACCCCATTTAGCCTTGTATATGGCATGGAAGCCGTGATTCCTGCCGAAATTGATTACCATCTCCAAGGATGCTAGCTTTGGAAAATCAAGATAACGAAGAACAAAGGCGCATCGATTTAGACCTTTTGGAAGAATGATGCAGTGATTCGCGAAGCTAAATACTAGTCTCAGCTTGAAAAGTATTACAACAAAAGGGTACGCATCTGCTCCTTTTTGCCTGGTGACTTTGTTCTTCGTGATAATGAAGCATCGAATGCCGAAAAACCGGGGAAGTTAGCCCCGCGATGGGAAGGTCCATATGTGATAAATGAAGTATTGGGAAAAGTCGCATACACTCTGAAGCGTATGGATGGATCCAGCGTTCCTCGAACCTGGAACGCCCAACAATTACGCAGATGTTATATGTAATCCCAGTCCTCTGAGCAACTCCTGGGCGTTGCGTAACGAGACTGCTTACTATAGTTTTTATGTAATCTTAGTGACAGCTAAAGCTTTACGCTTTATCAGTTTGAATAAAATACTCTGTCACTACTTACAGTCTTTTATATGTTTATTTACAAATGCATGCAATTCCTTTGGATAAACAAAAAACACAAACTCATGAGCCACAAGATAATTTAATACTTACGCTCACACATGAGGTAAGAAATTGTTCATTTGTCTATCCTACACAAGTAATTGGTCACATGCAAACATTGTAAAACTAAAATATATCATATTCACATCAAAAGTACTTGCGCAGCAGCGCAACGTTACAAGTAATTACAAAATAAAGAGTTACGAATTTCCTACTCTATGGATTTCTTACCCGCCTGCTTTTCTGTTGTGAAGATTTCCTTTAGTCTATCGACAAAGTCATATTGCTACAGCGCGGCATCCACCAGGTCCATAATAGGAATCTGCAAATGATCATATTTCTCCTTAGCAGCAGAATAAATGGCAGCAGTATTTAAACCATGCGTGGCAGCCTGGCTTGTATCCCATTTGGTTTTCAGCACGTGTGCCACATGCAATGTGCACTCTTTATAGCCCTCGGCGTGCTCGTCGCTGCGCGCAGCCATCATTAATTCTGCCACTCTCTCATCCAACTCCGTAGAGTTAAGGATGTGATTTGCAATCTGTATACAAATCAACCAGTATATGTTATAATTATTGATCCATACATGTACAAGGAAAAGGGAATATTACCTCAACAATCCCATACTCCCGCAATCAGGTGAGCTGGTTCATCAGCGATTCTGTCAAGCTCTCAGCTGTAGCACGAGCGACCTCCGTCTCATGAAGTTTTCTTCGCCTTCGGTCAAGCGGCGCGTCAACTCGGCTTTCTCGGTTAGGTGAAGCTTGATATCCTTTTTCAAGGAATCTGCTTCCGCTTGAAGTCGCTCCTGGTCAAATAACATAGAGGTTAGCTCATCAATCTCTTTATTCTTAAGGAGGAGGGTCATTTTGGTCGCTACCTCATTTTGCTCGCTTCTTTCCCTGTGAGAACGAGCCTCTTCTGCAGCAGCAACCGCATCAGCTCTCTTTTTTAAGTTTCTCAATTTCATTACAAAGAGATATTTTTTCATTGTTATCACGATCATAAGCCTCCACAAAGCGCTTGCAATCTTCAGCGTGCTGTGCAGAAACGTTTTCATACTTGCGTTTCCACGCAAGCGCAGACCATTCCTCGGTCTTTTCTCATACTCAAACTTACTTTTCTTCGCCTCGAGCTCAACCCTCATCTTCCCCAACTTCTCACTCTCGATTCCAACCTTGAATCGTTTGGACTCAAACTCATTCCAGTCCTTGTTCATGCTGCGCCACTTGCGCACGATTCGTTGAGTTACAAATGAGGCCTGCGCTGTCTCCAGAAGATAAGCTTGATAAATTTGATCATGAGATTTGTCTTCTTGGCACTTCACCTCCGCCGGTGGATAAATTCCCTTATACCATTCACTGCAAGCATGCAGGTCGGTAAAGGTGTCACTTTGTTTCAACTTCCACACTGGCTCATGAACGGCGGAGGCTCTCTTAGCAGAGTAAGTTCGGTAGTAATAGTCCCCAAGAGTTTCCTCGAGACGAATAGGCGACTCCTCTTCAGGATCGTCAGAAAACGAGAAAAACCCTTGGCTAGCGGAGGGATCCACTCCCTTAATCGTTGACGCTATCTTTTCAGCATGAGTAGGAGAGACAACCGTCTCTTGCGCCGCAGTTTCAGCCTCCACAGTTGGGGGGCAGTATCTTTTACCTGCTTGCCAGCAGGATTCTCCGTGGCATCAGGAGCAATATTTTTAACCTGCTCGCCAGCAGGATCTTCAACAACTGTTGTTTTATTTTCTTCAATTGCAGCCGTCTATGGCATGTCAAAAATGATAGGCTCCGTAACTGGTTCTTTTTCAATATGCGCCTGCTCTGGCGCAGAGGTTGTTGATGACGGTGGAGTTATCTTCACAGGTTTCTCTGTGATCAGACATAAAGGTAAGAAAAATAGCGAGCAAATAACTTGCAAAGAAATGTTTAAGCAAACCTTACCAGGAGAAAACTTCTTCGCAAAAGCTTCTAAATTGCTTCTCTTTCCAATGTGCAGCCGCGCAGACCTTTTTTGGTGGAGATGGTGGTGCAGTCTCAGATTCTTTCCTATTTTGGAAGCACGCTTCAGCGCCTCTTCAGGGCTTGAAGGGATCTCCAAAGGATCATCTGGATCCGAGGCTGGACAGAAGATGTGTCAATAGGTTCTGGCTTTGGTTTCCTCAAACCTACAGGCGCAAGACCCTCTAGTGAGTCTGACACCACCATGTAATCACACCAAGAGTCAGATACGAGACGCGTACCTTTCTTACCCTCAGCTTTCGCAGCAGCTGATGGCTTAGTTTTTTTATCTGGTTTGGAAGGAGGAGGTGCAGCAGCTGCAGTAGCAGTTGGCTTCTTTTTCTTCTTCGAGTCAGGGCCATACAGCCCAAGTTTAGCATAAAAAATATGTTCAACAGTAATATTGCAATATTAACTTAGGCCTTGCAAGGTTTTACTTACCAGCCGCAGACGACGGTTGCGCCTCCAGCTCCTCCTTCTTGGGCAGCTCAAAGTTCCCCAGGATTTGCGAGAACCACGTATCCTCACCCTCAGCAATGGGCACGACGGCCATTTTCCCTATTTCTCTCTTGAAGGATATCAAGTAGAGCGGCAACTGTATCACAAATATTTTGCATCAGTACATATCTATTAAAAGGTATTACCAAGGAAGTTAAACTGTCACGTGCCAGTTCCGTCTTTAGTATACACCGGTTTTTCCCGGCGTTCTTACTTCCAGAAAATACTCATCCCAGCAGCGATGAGGGCCCTCTCCGGCAAAACAACATTGGGCACATCTTTAATGTCCTGGTACCACACCTCGTCGACAGGTATAGGGAGGGTTTCTAGCTCTATATCGTCACCGGCCCGGAAAGTCATCTTCATCGGGATCACTGCCGCCTTTATGAAGAAAAATTTCTGTTTCCAGTCATGGTAGGATTTGGGTGGCACTAACAACAACCGTTTCGCTTGTACACGTTGTTGAAAAGAATAGAAGCCTAATGTACAGTGGAGTTGATAGAAAACTCGAAATTTCTCCACTGTCGGAATTATGCCCATCGACCGCATACGAACTCAAAGTGTCGGATCCTCACCATCCCCATCGGATTCAGTTAGGAAATATGGAACTTATAATAATCAAAGATCTCCAACATGAAGTGGGTCACCGGAAGCCGGAAATTGCCCTCCGCAAAGTAATCATAGAATAGAGTAATATAACCGGCCGGAGCATCGGCCGCCGTGGCATTCTCTGCCAGAAAAAACGCCTTCCAAGACGGAGCAAACAAAAAGTTGGTAGCAAGGTTGTCAAAATCCTCCTTCTTCCACTTTAACGGTGGTAAACTTGACGTCGTTGGCATATCAGCAGAGCTCGAACCGGTGGCCATGACACGGACTTCGAATAATAATCGGAAAACTTTGAAGGTCACCGGAATTTGTGAACAACTATTTCTCTCAAAAAACACAAAGGTGTGAGGAATGGAAACGACAATTCCCTTTATATACCAATCGCAATTAATGCTAGACGTGACAACGACTTTTTCAACCATTACACCTTTCCTGGTAACTGAAAGGGCGAGTGGGGAACAGTACTTACCCCCACGCGCGCGAGTGTCCCGAATTATCATTAATGCAGTGGGACACGTACTGTTGACAACCTGTCAACAGTACCACCATGTCTCAAGAACGTGCGTTTACACCAACTACATTATTTGGATGAGCGACACAGGTGTCCAGATATATTTGAATTTCAAAAAGTCTTCAAATTTCACATACGACACGTCACCAAGAAACAAAAAACACTAAAGGACCAGCACCCATTCAGCGCAGCATACTTATATTAAGTCCAGTGCTCCACCTACTTTTAACTTTTACATAGGAGCAACACTGGACTGGGGGGACTTGAAGGGGTATGGTCCCAAAAACCTTGCGCCAAGCAAGGGAACCATACCCACTAATTAATTGCCAAGGAGACCTTGCGAAGGCTTCCTTGCTAAAGAAAGACTCACTAGACTTTGCACCAGGTATCCAAAAAGGGAAAATATCATTTAACTTCCTTGCGCAGGCCGCGCAAGGTTCAAAGTTAACCTTGATCAATTTCCTTGGATAACTCTTCACTCTAAACCTTGCACAGACGTTTATATCAAAGCAAGAGCTTAGTAAACGTTGCGCCAACAGCAGAGAAAGGGAAAATATCATTTAACTTCCTTGCGTGGGCTCGCGCAAGGTTCAAAGTTAACCTTGATCAATTGGATAACTCTTCACTCATAAACCTTGCGTAGACGTTTATATCAAAGCAAGAGCTTAGTAGACGTTGCGCCAACAGCAGAGAAAGGAAAGAGGATCAGTTAACTACCTTGCGCCGCTCGCGCAAGAAAACAGTTAATCCTGAGAAGCTTTCCCTTAGCAAAAATCCTTGAACTGATGAAGAGGTAAAGGGAATCTTTTCTGTTGTCACAGAATGCACACGTGGCGAGCAACAGATAGATTACAACTGTGATATCTTCTAGAAGCCAATAACACCCAATCGTGCAAGCATCTTTTCGGTTATAACCAACTGCCACATGGCAGCATCTTGGACAATCGAGAGATCATGGTGATAGCATGCTCACATCAATAAAAGATAGTGATCTCATGACGACGTGGCATCTCCCTAACCATGGATGAACTCACGATCCGTGTGCACTAACAAATAACCACAACTTAACATAGTGGCGAAAGATTCCGTTAAGATTAACTACTCTCATTTTGGTGCCCAAAACCCGGCTATAAATAAGTAACTTGGACTACAAGTAGAAGGTATTCACTATCACTTACTCTCTCTCTTCACTTAAACTATTTCCGACTACCTGTACTTATTCTCACGCCGTAGGGTGGTCACGGAGAGAACCCCCCTTCTCCCCGTGGCGAGCTGACGGTGTTCTGTTTTGCAGGATCAGTTGGAACATAGTTGCAGTCGCCATCATCTCGAAACCAAAACGAAGGATTAACCATTTATGCAGAGCCCAATCCATAGATCTACATAGATTCCGGTCTAGTTGATCTAGGGTTTCTTCACAAGTCATTTCTATTTCTCCATATCACCGAGACTACACTTTGTATCAGAGAATATATCAGTTTTCCACTTTGTATCCCCACTAACCAGCAAGTCTTTCAGGTTGAACGCATATATATGGGATATTTTACACGATTGCGAAACAAAGTCCCACACCACTTGAGCTGCCCCACAACTAATGAACAAGTGTTCCACATCCTCATCTGCATGGTCACAAATTCTGCACTTAGTGGACCCCGTCGACACGTTTCTACAGGCATGAACGACCCATAGCCGGTACCCAGTCCAATGAAACCCTCCAAGCAAGGAAATTAACTTTAGATGGAATCTAGTTATTTCAGTCAAATCATTCCCCAAGTCTGTAAACTTAGCAAGCTGAAGAACATTTTTAGGCTTTTTACCGAAAACATACCCATGTGGTCCAGCTCCTAAGCTTAGCGATCATCTCCCCCAATCCCATTGTTGCGCTGAACACCTCCTGGGACAGCTGTTGTAGCTTTGCAGTTTCAGTCGTAAGGGTTGGTTAACAAGTCTATTTGGTAATCTAAAACGGCTTCCCCATTTATGAACTTTACCTTCTTCGCAATCGTTGCATTTTTTACCGTCTCCAAACGAAACAGAACTCAGAACCTGATGTAAAGTGGTTTAGTTCCAGAACTGTGATGCCCCATAAAAATTCTCTTCAAAGCCTTTCGAGATGATCAGTGACTTGCAAGGGAGCCTTATACAACGAGAAGTAATAAGGTTGCAATGCGTTAAGGACCCATTTGATTAAAGTTAGCCTCCCCTCAAAGGAAATCGTACTAGCTTTCCAAATTGCCAACCGCTTTTTAAACACATCTATAACCAGGCCCCAATGTTTTGCCAAGTTCATATTTGCGCCTACTTGAAGACCTAGGTGTTTGAAAGGTAAGCTACCCAACCTAACCCAATAGTACTCGCATATTTTGGAGGCGGGCATACATTTACCCTGAACATGCTACTTTTTTCCAAGGTTTACCCATAACCCCAATGCTAGGTAGAAACACCGGAGAATTCTATTCAAATTTTTTACACTCGCCACAGACCAATTCCCAACAAAAATCACATCATCGGATACAGAAAGTGCGATAACATCGAACCATAATTCCCAAAATGGATCCCTTCATATAGCCCAAGTGCGCATGCTTTGTTCATGACTCCCGTCAATGCTTCCATTGCAATGATGAAGAGAAACGGTGACAAGGTGTCCCCTTGCCTCACTCCTGGTGTTAAGGTTGGAATAATCTTGGCAACTTATTTTGGTGGTGGTGAGGGGAAGGTTAATGAGGATTTGGGAGGAGTAAATGAGATAGATGAGGATGAGGGATAAGAAGAGGAAATGGAGGGAGGATCAGAGGGCGATGTGGGGAGGAGGAGGTCATTGTAGTGGTGGTTATGATAGGATGTGAAAACGGTGAAGGTGGTGGAATATGGTGGTTGCATGGTGATCCATAGTTAGAGCTAAATTTTAGGGTCAATGGTGTTTGGGTGGAAAGAATTGGTTTATTATGAGTGATATTCGGATCATGACTTGTTACAAAGTAAAAGTTATAAAATAAGTCTAGTATGTCTCAAAATAGACCTGCATAATATATTGAGTAAATTACTATTTATCTACTTTAATTAATTCAATTTGCAAGTTATGTCATTTAGTTTCGATAATTACATCGAGTGTCATTTATTAAATGAAAAGGTTGTCTTCGTTCTATTCACTAACTGGGTTAACTTTTCCTATTAGTTTTTTTTAAATGTGTAAATTTCATTATTCTTTTCTCTCTACCTTTTTATCTTCTTTCTTTTGCTTTTACTTATCATCACATTTATTTATACCTTAATTTAAAATATTATATTTATTAACTAGTCAGTTTATTATTATTATATTTAAAACAAATGAATTGATCATGTTAGATTTGTAAACGAGTTTAGCGATCCAAGCCTAATTGTGCCTACCCTCGATCTTAGCTCATTTTAACCTAAGAGATATTGAGCTTAGCTCATATACGGGTAAATGATTTAACAGATAAATACACCAAAGGCAATATAATAAAACATTTCTTAAAAGTTTGATAAATATTCCATTATTTATATTTGTTTTTTTATATGTGTGATGTATTGCAAAATACATCTATTTATTGTGTATAGTTTTATAGTTTTCGTATCGTTTTGTTTCGTTTTCGTAGTTAGATTAGTTTCTTTTGATAGTTTGTAGTTTTACAGGTCCCGGTTGCTGAAAAGAGCATTAAAAGGTTGAAACTGGCTGGAAAAGAGCTAACAGTTGGATTCGGGACGAGTTGGAGCTGAACGAGAACGAAAAACGAAGAAATCTGGCAAAAGAGGGCCGTCGCGCCACGCGACAACCAGGGGAATTTAAAAATAATTTCCGGATTATAACGCGCCGCGCTACGCGACTCTAGATGTTTATACTTGTCGCGCGACGCGACGAGGTCTGTTGTCGGCCCAGAGTTTTTATGGCTGCAGAATTCTTGCTGAACGATATAAAAACACACTTAAGGTCAATCTTTGACCTAGTTACGAATTGAGGAAGTTTTGGACCAATTTTCGAGTTCTTTGCAAGCGTTTTCAAGTGCTCAGAGCTGCCGGTTGAAGATTTGAAGCTTAGGGAATCATTCTTGTTGCAATCTAGCATTTGGGTGTCTTTTACTTTCGTTTCTTCTTCAACTGTGTTTTGTTTACTTGAAAATAATTTGTTTAAAATGTTTTTGATGACTTTGTTTGGCTAAATTTTATAAACTACCTAGACGGATGAATGGTTTGCTAAAGTTTGGTTTTTATAATGGATATTTAATATTTATGGATTATTTATGAATTGTAGGTGACTTGATTATTGATTAGATGTGTTTGCATGCTTAACATTGTTTAAAACTGTTTATTGCTTCGTACAATTCTTGGTGACGGTTTTATCACAGAATAGAGTCGTGCTAGGTTTTAGATTTTGGTGAGTGTCTATATCACATAATAAATCTTTAATCTTTAGGGTTGAATTACGTAATAAACCTTAGAAGTAATATTCGGTAATCAAATAAGTTAAGTGTTCTACTAATTCTCAATAGCTGTGAGGTGTGAGATTATTGTTATGTCTAAGTCATTAAATCGTAAGGTAGGAGCTTCGTAAGAAGTAAACCTTTTGGCTGCTGTCTAACAAGTTTAATCAAGAAACCAAGTTTACCCTAGATTTAGGTCCTGTGAGGGAGTGAATCGTGTAGGGTACTTTCGTAAACCCATTAGACGTCCTGTGAGGGAGTTTAAGCAACCGGTGTTCATAATAGCTTCAAGGGTGCCATAACTGTCTCTTGAGAAGGGTTGAGGGTCTTGTTCGGTATCCAGAAAAGTGAAAATTTTAAGATCCCGGTTCCATAATAATTAATATCCTAATAAAATCCGTTACTAAAAGCAAACCAGGATTCTAGTCTAGGTAGTGTCTTCACCATCTGAGTAAAAGTCCAAAGTAATTCGCTTTAGTTAATTTCGTTAATTTAGTTAATTTTATTGCATTCTTAGGATTTTTAGAACCCCTCCCCCACTCAAATAAACAATTAGTTATGTGAGTGCTAGTCCTAGTCTAGATAGAGTCATTAGCGTAGTTCAATCGAGTCTCGTGAGTTCGATATCCGGACTTGCGTTAGCTATACTAGAGTCGACCGGTTCACTTGCTGGTTAGTAGTTTTAGTGTGTCTTAGTGAGTTTAGAGTGTTACTTAACGTCTAGAATTAGGTTAATTTAATTACTTTTATTAAACTACTTTTTAGCATATCAATGTGCTTATTAATGTTTGTCCATTAACAATATAAATGATCGTTTACGAACATAGATGTAACAAAGTTTGTATATGTGGGTTATAACTAAAAGTTAGGGATGTTTGAATACTATGTTTCTTAGGTTGTAAAAGTTTTTATAATCTCATTTAAGAGATATTGACCTTAGCTCATATACGGGTAGATGATTTAATAGATAAATACACAAAAGGCTATATGATAAAACATAATCTTAAAAGTTTGATAAATGTTGCACTATTTATATTTGTTTTGTTGATATGTGCAATGTTCGTACATTACCATATAAATGATTGGGTTACGAACATACATTTAATAAAGTTTGTATATGTGGGTTATAACTAAAAGTTAGGGATGTTGAATACTATGTTTCTTAGGTTGTAAATATTTTTATAATCTCACTAATTTCATATTATGTCATGACTAAACTACGAGGATGTTTGGGATTGCTTGTTTAACTCTAAAAGTGCTTATTGACTTATAACTTTTAAATGGAGTTTTAGAAAAGTGTTTTTTAGCTTTTGTGATAAGAAAAATAAAATACTAAAAAAGATGAAATGAGTTTTCATGTTTAGTTGTTATTTTAAAGGGATGAATATATTGATAAATTTATGATAAAAAGCCAAAAGTCATTTAAAAAGACTCTTGTGCCTTTTGAAAAACAATCTTTTCTTCTTTCAAAAATTCAAAATAAAAAGCACTTTTAGTATTGTCAATTTTTTTATCTAGGTTGTTTTTCAATAAGTTATTTCCATACTCAATCCCAAACATCATCTAATTAATTCAAGTAGAGAAAAGTGCTCGGATAGTCCCCGTGCTTTGCTCCAATTTCACCTTTAGTCCCTACATTTTTAAAATTAAAGCTATAGTCCCCAACTTTGGCAAATTCGTTCTCGGATAGTCCCTGAACGGATGGAGGTTGGTATTTGGTGTTAAATGGGTGTGAAATGACCTAACTACCCTTACTAACTAAAAACTTAAAAGAAATATAATTAAAAAATTATATGTTTCCAAGATTTCACTCACCTCGTCGGAATAACGCCAAAGAAATCATTAGTTTTAGTTACATGTATCAGTCTATCAATCTTCCAAAGATTTCACGCACCAACAATCTTGAATTCCGGCAACACGTCTGCTTTCTTTAACAATATGGCTACATAGCTCATGCTTAGGCGCTGGGCATAAGCTTTTTAACTCGGTTAACGGATCTCTAACCTCGTATTTACAATAAATCTCCTTTCAATTATCCTATATGGAGACCCCCCGAGCCAATTGTCTTCTCGATTTAACTTCCCACGAACTTGAAAATCAGGAAACTTGACGGAATTTCAGGTTATTAGTTTATATATTTCAAGTGCTTTTTCTTCTTTGATGTTGTTCCAACAAGTAGCCAGGTTTCCGGTGAAGGGTTCGACTTTCTGTTGGGGCAAAAGCCGACGGCTTGTACGAAAGTGCTTGCTGTCAGCTTATGTTTTCTTTGTTCTTGCCAGTTTTTGAATCGCCGGTGGAATAGGGTGGAGGTGGTGGTGGTGTTTTTCGGCGGGGTGAGGTGGTGGTGTGGTGAAGATGAAGAGGGTGGGTAGTAGTGCCGTAGGGGGGCCCACATAATATTTTAATTATATTTCTTTTAAGTTTTTAGTTAATAGTTAGGGTATTTAGGTTATTTCATACAAATTTAACACTAAAAACCAACATTCATCCACTTCAGGACTATACGAGAACGAATTTATCATAGTTGGGGACTATAACTGTAACTTTGAAAATATAGGGACTAAAGGTGAAATCGAAGCAAACCACAGGGACTATACGGGTACTTTTCTCATTCAAGCAATTGACTTTGAATCAATGTTTTAAATACCGGTAGGAACCGGCTGGTTATACCGGTTAAACCGGATATCGAACACGAGTCCGATACGATAAAGGCCGGTACAACCCGAATACGGTATGACTTATGTATCGGCGGTAATCCGGTTCTACCGGTTCAAATCATTGAACCGGTTTGCATTAAGATTTGATTTCTTACTTTTAATTAAATACAATATTTTGGTAATATTGATCTTCCATATTTCCGGTAATTAACCTAGTACCTTCTATTCCAATATTTCATCGTTGTTGTAATTGTTACTCACCTCGTACAATGCAATATTGTTTATAACTAATAACCGTATTCTTAAAATGCTTAATAGTTTACAATAAAAATAATTGTTTTTAGATAAACCTACGATCAGTTACATAAATCTTAGTTGGGATTGGATCGTTATTTAGATGAATTTGTATTTTATGAAAATTATAGGGTTAACTAGGAATCCGGTTCAACGCCTGATACAACCTGGTTCAACCGATTGAACCATTTTAGAGTCTAACCTGGTATGACATAAAAACCAATTTTTAAAACATTGCTTTGAATACAATTTGGATCACTTTTCCGCACTAACTATTTTTTAAAATATAGGTTATTAAAAGTTAGTTGTTACATATCTGTTTCATCAACCTATACTTTTTAGTATTAATGAACGAGTATAAACAAACAATGAAACAAATATAAGTACTACAATATTTGTATATTATTTATTATTTTTAAAGCTTCTATGAATAATCAATAAAATCATTTACCTACAACAAAATCATTTATCTACTCGTGAGCTGAGCTCAATAATCTTAAGGTAAAATGAGGTGAGATCGAGTGAAGAAATGATAGGCCTTGGCTCTCTAGGCGTGTTTACAATTCTAAAATGATTAATTAATTTTTAAATATAAAAATAATTGAGAAAAGTAAATAAATTACTCAGACAAACGAGTTTAAATAGATTATAAAAAATCACTTTCATAAAATAAGTTGATTAATTAGTTAATAAACTGATTAATTAGTTAATAAAAGTTTAAAAATATATAAAATAAGTTGATTAAAATCACTTTTCCAATATTAAAATAAAAAGACATAACTCGCAAATTAGTCTAGGACATACATATATTTCACATTTTTTATGTTTAAAGTATAACCTAATATAAACTGTTAAAAAAATATGGGCTGTTCAAATAACTCATGACTAGGTCGAGCTAATTTTAGCTTTCAAAAATTGTTTTTACAAAACTTTTAGTTAATTTATGAGTTGATATGAGCTCACTTGTTAGACCAAGCGGTGTGGCAGCGTTATGGTGGCATGGAGGGGAAGGCATGGAGAATTCCACCAGTCGTGGAGGGGAGAAGGTGGCTGACATGGCGGCTCTCGATTGATGGGGGTGATGTTTAGGTTTGTTTTTATTGGATGGATTTTATTTGTTCATTTATTTTTCTTAAAACGACCCCCTTTCAAGCTATTTCTCCGTGTTTTTTTACCCACCCTTTGACGTGGCTGCCACATGACGCTTCATGCCGCTCCACACCGCCCAGTCTACATTATTCAAACAAATATAAAAAACCATAAAAACATTTCAATCCGCGAAGCACAACTAAAATGTCTAATTCTTTTTAATTATTTTGAGTTGTGATAATGACTTTTTGATGAACCCTTATTAAGCTACCCGATGCGTGTTCCATTCTCATGTTCGTTCTCCATCTTCCCAGAAGTACTCAGGTTTAACAAGCAGTGACGGCAACACTTCACAATCGTCAAGCGGCTCGAAAAAAACCAAACTTGCAATGATACCCCCCCCCCCCCTCTTCTATGTTTACCAATCTCGTGTTAAAAAAATATGTATCTTGTCTAGTTATAGATGTTTTCTGCACCACCAGCTTATGATATAATCACATCTCCTCCCTTGCACAACTCATATTGAGGAGCCCTGCAAACAAATATCATATGTAATGTGATCTAACTTTACAGCACGCACATCTCTAATATTAACATTAGACACAAAAAGTCGTTCAAATACACAACCAGATTTAAGTAGAAAATTGTGAGAACCGCATAAACACATGTACTTGTTATCTTAACTGTGATACATACTATTACATAGTTACATACTCATGGGCGGACCTAGGTTATAGCCTAGGTGGGCGGGCGCACCTCTTGAAAAGAAATTTTTAGTGTATTTTATAGGCAAAAATCCCGACCGCATCCATTGAAATGTTGGTTAAGACCCACGTTCGTACCCCCAGTGAATAATTTATGGGTCCGCCACTGTACATACTATGCCTAGTAAGCACTATCTACAAGTGCTTATGCGGTTCGCAATTTTCTACTTAAAACTGATTTAAGTAGTTTACAATTTGTCATTTAAGAAAAAAAAAAGTAAAATGTCATTTTCGTCCCCGAGGTTTGGCCACTTTTGCGACTTTCGTCCAAAGGTTTTTTTTTCGCATCTTGATCCAAAAGGTTTAAAATCTTGCCATTTTCATCCGACTCGTTCAACTCCATCCATTTTTTAACGTTGAGACGGGTATTTTCGTCATTTTAGGTATTTCTTTTGTTTATTTATTATATCAAAATGGCAAGATTAAATGACGGAAATACCCCTGACTTGACCTTAAAAATGGTTAACGAGTCAGATGAAAATGGCAAGATTTTAAACCTTTTGGATCCAGATGCTAAAAAACAAACCTTTGGACGAAAGTCGCAAAAGTGGCTAGACCTCAGGGACGAAAATACGAAGATGAGATTTTACTAAAAAAAACTGATTAGGTATTAAAAGAGCAGCTATATGTGTGTGTTTTGTAAGTGTACCTTTGTTTAACTCCAATCATTCCAGTGCCTGTCTGTATTGGTATGCCCATGATAATACATTCACTAACACCTTGAATCGTGTCTACTTTACCATTCACAGAAGCGTTAAATAGATGATCTTGTGATCTCTCAAACGAAGCCAACATCAACACACTTTCTTTCATTTTTTGAATTCCAAATCTCGTCATCCCCAGGATTTCCCCCTTTTAATCACAATTCCAAAAATAATAAGTTAGAATAAAAACTAAATGGAATATTTTAGCAACAAGGTCAATATTAACATAAAACTATTACAGAGGCAAAATGAACGGGTCAGGTGGCTTGGGTAATGTGTCAAACTGGTAATTTTCTCTGCCGGTTGATACACAATGCGTCAGGTTTGACACTCTTTAAGCTTTATTTTTACAAATAATTAATATGTCAATAAAAAATAAAAATGAAACACATTGAGTCAGGTTTGACACTTGTTAAGCTTTATTTTTCACAAATAATTAATATGTCAAAAAAAAATTAAAAAAGTATACAGACTCAATAAAATCTGTTTTTTTTTTCCAGCAAACATAAACAGGTTTGGGTCCTATGCAGTTATAGCGTCCAAAATCAACATCGGTCAAGGGTCGATCTTTGAGATATAGGTTATTCGCTGTGGGATGTCAGTTAATTTTATTATCATGCAAAATTTATAGATACACATATATAAAACGTAAAACATAATATACTATAATATAATATTAATAGTAATATTAAAAGTCAAAACTCAAAAATGGCAATATTTGAAACATGTTCTAATCGTAAGCCATGAAGTCTTCCTCTGAGTCCACATCAACCAAGGCATCCAAAGTAACGGTCAATATCGGTCAAATATTGGTCAATATCGCCGATAAAATCGGAACAGATATTCCAGACTGATATTTGACACCGACATTTTGTAGAGGGCCAATAAGCGATATCCCACCGATATTAACTTCAAAGGTTTGGTCAAAGCAGGTATTATTTTACAGTTTGAAATAATTTTCTTTTTTTTTTTCTTTTTTTTAATGCAAACCTTCTAAAGTTAAAAGAAAACATTTCGTGTAAAAGATAACTACAAAATGATCTTATGCCAACTATAATCTAACTTTTTGAATAAAGTTATTTACAAAGTTGTATGAATTAAAATACACTTAGGGGGACTTTCCAACCGCTTCCTATTTACCAAAATTGTAATGTTTTAAATAGAAAAGGGGTATTAGAGGGTACCTTATATGTCATGACATCAGCTAAAAGCATCATATGTCGAATATCAATACTCATTCCATGACTTTCCATTGTGTATTGGATCTCTTTAATAATCGACCGTCTTGCAGCTTCAATCCCGAGCGTGTTTTGTACTTCGAAAATATGATTACTTGTCGTTTCATGTCCGTTAATTCCTTCCATGCCCATAACCGCTTGGAGGCCCGTTCTGAACATAACACGTATTTCCATAACGTTAATATACCGTCAAAAGTGGTACAAAGATCAACGGATTTCAATTGTCGAAAAAGTAAATTCGATTAAATACTCACCCTTCAGCAAGCAAGTTAAACTTGTCCTGCTCCTTCTTTTTGTTTATCACCGCACGTTCAATCGTACCAATGCCCTGCCAGTAAAAAAAATGTATCGGTTTGAGTTCGGTTGACCAAAACACCTTTTGTCCAGTATTTATATACATGAGTATCACATATGATTACAAAATAACATTATTTCTGTAAGAATATAACTTTAAATAATAGAGTAAAATGTCATTTTCGTCCCTGAGGTTTGGCCAGTTTTGCGAATTTCGTCCAAAGGTTTGTTTTTCCGCATCTGGATCCAAAAGGTTTGAAATCTTGCCATTTTCACCCGGCTCGTTAACTCCATCCATTTTTCTCCGTTAAGCCAGGGTTATTTTCGTCTTTTTTGTTAACATAAAGGACAATTCGGTCTTGTACAGTATGCTAAACGCTTGTACTAAAAGTGAAGAAGACTGAATTGCTGTTTAAGTTAACAAAAGAGACAAAACATGCCCCTGACTTAATGGAGAAAAACGGATGGAGTTAACGAGCTGGATGAGAATGGCAAGATTTCAAACCTTTCGGATCCAGTATCGCTGAAAAACAAACATTTGGACGAAAGTCGCAAAACTGGTCAAACCTCAGGGACGAAAATGGCATTGTACTCTAAATAATATGATTAACGAGACGTGATCTATCCAAAAAAAAAAAAAAAACCTTAATGCGACATTCGGTTCCTTTCACCTATAAAAATAAATCATAATCCAAATCAACTTGATAATAAGTTACTTTCATTGTGCTTGTACCTTAACAACAATTGTTGCGAGCCTATTTCTGAGTCGAATGAAGATCGAAGTAAAGTTTGTTACGGTCAGATGGAGGATTAATTGCAAGTTTCCGAGCATTCAAAACCTTGATATGCTACCCGTAAAACAAATCATTGCGGTAAATCAGTAATTATATAAGAAGTTAAAAACTACTTGGAAAAATCATACTTGTTCTTTGAGTTTGATTCTAGGAGTCTTTAGTATCGATTCCCTCACAGTATACGCATCGATAGAGAGTTGTAGGGCTTGAATTGTTGATTTGTCGAGACTAATAACAATAGAAGCAGACCTGTTTCCCAGTATTATCTTTATACTCTTTGCAACCTATATTAAATAACAAAGATATTTGTTACGACATTTCATATGATGGGCACATGTGCTAACAATTGCACCTATGCAAGACGAAGTACCATAGTTGTCAATAGCGAATCATAGCGATCGCTATAGCGTGCTATGTAGCGTATAGGTATAGTGTCGCTATTAGGGTTGTAGCGATGGATAGCGAGAATAGAGACACCTTAATTTTTCATAATTTTTTTAATATAAATAGCAATTAATTATAGCTATAAGGCGGATTATAAGTTTTTGCTAAATATCCATGTAAAATAGCACATATACCAGGGTATTTTGATATAATATACATATGAAAATTAAAAAAAACTAGTGTATCGCTATTTATAAAATAGCGCCCGCTGTTTATCGCTATTCGCTATGTAGCATATAGGTACCTTATCGCTATTCGACATTAACAACTACGCGAAGTACTAGAGATAGCAATATAGGCGAGTCAGGTTGGGTAGCGCATTGTTTTGTACGGGTCAAAATGGGCCCCGAATGAGGTTGGGCTGACCCGCAAACACACTTTTTATCTGAAGTTGTTAAAATAATAAATTGTACGTATTTTATTTGGAAATCAATATTTTCACAATATCAATCTAATGCTTACATCTATATATATTACATTACCAACATTCGTTAAAAGTGATTTTGACTTTTTTCGTCCTTTTGTAAACGT
Organism: Scalesia atractyloides; assembly: GCA_947069175.1. Lineage (NCBI taxonomy): Eukaryota > Viridiplantae > Streptophyta > Magnoliopsida > Asterales > Asteraceae > Scalesia > Scalesia atractyloides. The sequence goes on from CAMTDV010000025.1 coordinate 91,375,553, forward strand.
TTACCCTTCAACTTTTAGCATTGACACTTACAACCCCTTAACTTTCTAAAGACTTTGTAATCGAGTTTTACGTGTTTATTTTTATGTACGTATGGATATAAAGTCAAGTTGATTTACGTTTCTCAAATATGATATGTTCTTTTGTCTTTTTGTAGTTTTGTATACTTTTACCGTTCAACTTTCAGCATCGACACTTACAACCCCTTGACTTTCTAAAGACTTTGTAATCTAGTTTTATGTGTTTATTTTTATTTACGTGTGGGTATAAATTCAAGTTGATTTACGTAATTTCCCCGTAAATGAGTCGGGTCAAATATAATATGTAATTATGCTATTATTATGTACATTTTCAGTTGGTTAACGTTTTGACGTAAATTCCGGAAATGAGTCGGTCAAATATAATATGTTCTCGTACTTATTTTTATGTGCGTTTTCAGTTGATCTACGTTTTGACGTAAAAAAATCAACATTGTGGCAACACGCAAGACAATTTGCTAGTTATGTAAAACTTGAAGAAAATAAACAATATCTAACCTGACCCAAAAGAGTTCTCTCCATTTGACTTTTGACAAGCTTAGCAAACGATAAGTTATCGTTAGATCTAAGTTTTGCAATAACGACAGGCGTGCTGATTTTCTTGGTTGCGCTTAATATTTCCTTGATTCGAGGGACCCCAAGAGTGACATCTATCAAAGAGTTAAGTAGTACACAACTCTATACACCTCAAGTAAGAATAAAAGTACGTACTATGATTAAAATTTAAACAACATAGATTAAAAAAAGGATACTCATGCTTGCAACTCCAGCAAAATGAAAGGTTTTTAACGTCATTTGTGTTCCGGGTTCTCCAATACTTTGAGCACCAATTGCACCAATATTTGTTCCAGCGTCAATCTTTTTTGATGGTAACGTGAAGTACATGTATTTAAGAATACCTATTTTTATGAAGGTTTTAACATCGAAAACAAGAAAAGAATAATTAGATTGTCACCTCTACTTTGATATATAGAATAACGTAGTCAAGTAGTCCATATATTTCTAAATTTACATATAAATATAATAAATAAGTAAACAACCAAAACTTTTGACAAATGCCATTTTCGTCCCTCAGGTTTGACCAGTTTTGCGACTTTCGTCCAAAGGTTTGTTTTTCCGCATATGGATCCAAAAGGTTTGAAATCTTGCCATTTTCATCTGGCTCGTTCACTTCATCCATTTTTTTTCCGTTAAGTCGGGGGTATTTCCGTCTTTTTTGTTAGCTTAAAGGGCGATTCGGTCTAACAGATTCGGTCAGGGTATTTTAATTGCTATTACATAAAGTGAAAAAGATCAAAATGCCCTTAACGTTAAAAAAAGACAGAAATACCCTTGACTTAACGGAGAAAAATGGATGGAGTTAACAAGCCGGATGAAAGACGAAAGTCGCAATACTAGCCAAACCTTAGGGACGAAAATGGCATTTTAAACCTATTAATATATATATACCTGAAGCTGCTGAGAAGTGATGCCACATATGCTTTGAGCAACGTTTTCCATAATTTCAGATTGTTCATCGTCAAGCTGCCCATCATGCGGTTGAAGTGCTAATTTAGTGAATTCTAACGTTGCAGCATATTTTTCAATAAATTGTCTCAGTTTGATACTAAAGTCCTCAGAGCAACCCCCTTCCGGAGTCGTATCGTGCATTGAAAGATGATCATCGACCAATTGACGTATCTCTGAAGAAGATATGCCTTTATGTTGCCCAGCAGGGCATGTAGCCTGTCACAAAACTTTGTTAGTTTTTTAATAAATAGGGGTTGATATAATCAAAGTGACATTAGGGTCAAAGTCAAACCTTGACTTTCATCAATAGCCTGTCAAAATTGAGAGGAAATCCAGCCTTTCCTTCCATCTGAGAAGGGTCACGCCCGTCACCACCGTAGGTAAACTGAACAATACACGCACTAGCATCCCGTACTGTGTTGTCATAGTAAATTGATAGATCTTCCAATCCCTTTATTAGTTTACGGGACAAATAACCCGTGTCAGCTGTCTTAACCTGTCATGAAACGAGTCGGGTTAGACCAACCCACGGACCTTTATGTCCTTTTCTTTTCTTGAATTTTATAATTAGCTGGTGTTATATGAATACAAAAAAATTGATATTTTACCCGTTTACCGAAAATCTAGTAAGTGCTAGTACTAACATTGATGAACTTCGGAAAGAACTTACATATGTTATCATCAAGTAATAACAAGGGCACAAAACTATCAAAATTTTATCCTCAGTTTCCATATTGTACAACTTCTGAATAATTATTTGTTGAGTAACATACCATTTTCGCCCCTGACGTTTAGCCAGTTTTGTGACTTTCGTTCGAATGTTTGTTTTTCCACATCTGGATCCAAAAGGTTTGAAATCTTGTCAATTTTATCCGGCTCATTAACTCCATACATTTTTCTCCGTTAAGTCATGGTTATTTCTGTATTTTTTTCACTTTATGTAAAAAGACCAAATACCCCTGAAAAAGACCGAATTGCCCTCTAAATTAACAAAAAAAGACAGAAACACCCCTAACTTAACGAAAGAAATTGGATGGAGTTAACGAGACGGATGAATGGCAAATTTTCAAATCTTTTGGATCCAGATACAGGAAAACCAACATTTGGACGAAAGTCGCAAAACTGGCCAAACCTCAAGGACGAAAATGGTATTTTACTCATTCTTTGTTTAAAGTTTAGAATCTTACTGCTGTATCCACAAGCCCTTCTCGTCCTCCCATCGTGTGGAAGAAAAACTCAGTAGCAGTCAAACCACTATAAAACGAATTTGCCACAAACCCTTTTGCCTGCATTGGAAAAAAAAGAGAACAAAGTAAAAAGTTACAACCTATTTTTTACAGTAAATCACATGACCCTCGTTACACTAGCGAAACATACAGCAGGGGTTTTTGAGTCTGGGGAAATGTGGAAGACTCCGGTCCATAAATCCATTGGGCGCACGTTGACCTCCAACTGATTGTTGACCAACACACGCAATCATTTGACTTATATTGATTGGAGATCCTTTTGACCCACACTGAGACATAATTAACGGCTGTTCCTCCAATGTAATTTTTCCATACAAACCTATAAAGAATCGATAACTTCCATTACTATAAACACTTAAGAAGGGAACACTACAAAATGGAGAAGGGAAAAGTAATTCTATCTCCCTTTTGAAATTGTCGCATATACTAATAAAAATGCATATTATTTACAATCCAAGTTGTTGCTTGTATAATTATTTTTTACTCTTGTTTATCTTCACCTTATGCATTAGATATTATCTTTTAGTTTCAAATACACAGTCAATATTTGAAGCAGATAATTAACAGATAAAAGCTTTAAACATTAGTACTTGATAAAAAAACAAACGGTGCTTTACCTTTCCAGTCTCATCCCTGATTTTATTTAGGACACCTGTTATCTCGGCTTCAAGGGTCTGAGCAGCGTTACAACCCGGTTGCAACTTGAGCTTTCCTTTATTGAAATCGAGTATGAAATTATCGCATTTTTTATTGCCTTCAGAAATGATTTTTATCGTGTTGTCATTCAGATTATCTCCAGGTTGAACATCATCAATTCCAATTGAGAATCCATGATTTCCTATCCAACGTGCACTTCATCAAAAAAAAAGATCATTAGTCGCGAATCTTTAACTCAACGAGTGATATATAGTGCTGCGAAAACGTACCTTAGTTTTGCTAATCGGTTCATACATGCAGCAGCAGCGTGCATATTGTAATCCCGAAGAAGAACCGAGTAGAGTCCATCCTTGTTTCCATTCCCTGTAGATTTCAGATAAAAAATTATTGTATTTATTGAAACATATCTAAATAAGAATCGAACTCCATGCAGATAACATGCGTATGATTGATAGAATCGATATCACTTATGATTGATTTCCTTATAAAAAGTCAACTCGGGTTATGTTTATCTCTATCTGGTCAAATAGGTATAATTTAAAAGAAAAACTAAAAAAGAAAATGGGTCAAGGGCAAAACGAGTCAAAAGTCAACGATAACCTAGATTGTTACTGAAATAGCATTATTGGTGATCATACTTGACCCTTGTTAAAAATATGAGGACAGAGAATGTTTCAGGTCAACCCAACTTGTTTCAACTAGTTTAAATATAAAATAGAGCAAATTTACGTTTTTCGTCCGTGTGGCTTGTTGAAAATAACAATTACAGCTCATTACTTCATTAGTTTAAAAATTACCCAAACAGAACTAGTACTTTCACTTTTCTAACAATTACAGTCCACCTCCGTTAACCCCATCCAATTTACCGTTAAGTTTTTGGTGAAAAGACTAAAATACCCCTAACTTTTGTAACAACTACAATCCACCTCCGTTAATCCCATCCGGTTTTGTCACATTGAATTATTGGAAGAGACAGAAAACAGACCTAAAGTAGCTTTTCCAAGCTGGCCACTTAAAAGTTCACTGTTGTGAACGTAAACATATCCGTCATTAGGACACATCGTCTCGTAAGGCTTGACCCGTTTTCCACTCGGTTTGGAGTAACTCTTTTCCGTAACAGTCAGATTCAAATAAACTTTCATATCTGCATGTGGTCGCAACAATACGCCAAATAATTGCTTACCGGTCCAAAGCTCTATCGGCTGCAAAATAAACAGTAGAATAAACTTATAATAAACACGTAATAGCTTATAAAATCCAAAAACAATATTACCTTAAGTATAGCAGGAGTTGGCAAATCGAGTATATCCATTGCATCACCCATATAACAACACATAAGTGAAAATGAAGCGCGATCGTAAAATGTGTCTTTTCTCGTTATAAGAAACGAAGATGTCAAAAAATCTTGAGTGGATGCAACCAAAATCTCCCCATTTTTCGGAGTGCATAAATTGTTTTGAACCTGCATAATTAAAAATATAATTGAAGTGGCAATAACGGTAATAAGTAATAACAATAATAATATGTCATATCACAAATAATCTAAATTCTAAACAAAGCTCTTCATGTGCTAAACGGATTGGGTTGGTGGGTTCAACCCGACCCGAACCTGAAAAATTTTAGATGAACCCGAACCCGAACCCGAAAATCGTGTCATACATATGAACCGGAACACGACCCCTTCAATCTGATTTTTTTTTTATTTTTTTTTCTGCAAATCAATATATTAAAATTGAAATTTACTACAAAAACTACAGATGTATATAATACAATTACATTTAAATTATAAAATTTTATGAATTTCTCTTTTTAAGTTATAATAAATACACACCCAATTTAATTTACGATATAGAACATATTGTAAGAAATATATAATATAATATAAATGGGTTAAACGGGTCAACCCGCCAACCCAACCCGTTTAAACTAAACACAAACCCGCAAATTTCGTGTTAGGTTCGTGTCGTCTTTCTAAAAGTTTAAAATTACATATCTCCTCCTTTGAATTGTATAATACTCGTTTAGGCATGTTTGATATATATTGAACTTACATCGGAAAACATATAAATTTGGACTTTATAAAGAATAAATATTATATTATGAAATGTGTATGGAAAAATACGCAAGTCAAGTGTTCTGTAGAGATGATTACCCCCATTAGCGTTAGAGCCTCTGTTCGGGCCTCCTCGGTTTGCGGAACATGCATATTCATCTCATCACCATCAAAATCAGCATTGTATGGATTACAAACAGATTCATTAAATCTTAATGTCCTCCAAGGCATAATTTTTGCCTGCATAATAAAATTATCAAATAATAATAATAAATTCAGAAACTTTTATTAAAAATCAAAGTTCTATCAAACTAAACTCACCCTGTGACTCATGATTGACATACGATGCAAACTCGGTTGTCGATTGAAAAGGACAACGTCACCATCGACTAAGTGCCGGTCAACTACGTCACCGAATTTCAACTCATCAGCCAAACGCTTCCTAGCATTAATACTCAACGACAGCAAGGTACCATCTGGCTTTCTGATATGCTTCGCACCAGGGTACTTAGACGCACCATTACACACCGCCTGCCTCAGTCTCTCGATATTGTGATGTGACACGCGCTCCGGGTATGTCAAAATCTTCGCCATTAAGATCGGAATCGCCACCTTGACCGATAATAATCTCATCATAAGAAATCAAGTCTCATAAAATGATTCAATATCACAAGTCAAAAGAGCCATATGTAGGGCTGCAAACGAACACGAGCAACACCCGTTTGTTAAGAAATATATTTGTTCACAAAATGTTCATGAACACTTACCGAACGAGATTTTATGTTCGTGTTCGTTTGTTAAGGAAATAAACATGTTCGTTTGTTAAATTTAGGCAACAAACGAAAACGAGCGTTGATGAACACAAATTAACACAAACTAATGTTCATGAACACAAATGGAAATAAACGAACACAAAAAACGTTCATGAACAGAATCTAAAATACACAATGATTATTAAATATTTTATTTGTCGGAATTTAGATTTATTTAAATAAAATATAAAAACTAAAATCACTAATGAACTATCTAACATAAACGAACACGTTACCAAACGTTCACGAACATAAGTCAACGAACAACGCCTCTGTTCATGTTCGTTCATTTAACTAAATGAACGAAATTTCTTGTTCGTGTTCCTTTGTTTAATAAACGAACACAAACAAACTTCCTGCCAAACGGTTCACGTACTGTTTGCTGAACGTTTAGTTCGTTTGCAGCCCTAGCCATGTGTCCACACTAGAGGTTGCGCTGTGGCAGATCGACTAACACGTTAAAACGGTATTTTGTGTGCATGTGAAAACGGGCCGGGCCTACCTGCGAAACCTTTTTTCTATTTTTTTTAAAATAAATTATTTAGTTTGTTTTATAATATTATCAACCATATGCAACACGAATTGACTCATTTTCATATAAACGGGTTTGAATTTCCATACCTCAGTAATCTTTAGATTAGGATCGGGAGAAATAACAGTTCTGCCGGTATATTCAACCCGCTTCCCAGATAAATTCTGACGAAAACGCCCTTGCTTTCCTTTCAAACGTTGAACAAGACCAGCCATTGGTCTTTCAAGAGCAAAAGATGAGGGTACTTTTACATCAGTGTTTATATATAATGCAACCTTATGTTGCAACTCCTCCCAAATATTCTACAAAATCATCATTAAAAAATAAAGCAGAGTTAATATAAGAGGGTGTTTCAATAGAAAAAAAAAATAAGTTGAAAAAAATTAAAGAATTTGAATGGGACTGAGAACAAAACCATACCAGATATTTGTAAGAAGCACTTGTCTGTGATAACACTTCACGAACTGCAGCGTTTGATTGTATAACCTTACCCAATAATACGGTAATGTCATTCTCATTGCTGCAAAATGTAATAATAATGTAAGCAAACAAGATGCCAACTGAACAATTGAAAGTTAACTAAAAATTATTATTTTTATTATCATTCAAAAACTCATAAACTAAGTAACTAGTAATTACACAAGTGAAAATTAACTAAAAAAATTTCAGCGTATAAATATACATAATTCTTTAAACTACACATGTGTATCCTACCATTTTTTAACGTGATATTGGATTTAAATGACCCAACTTTCACCAATTGGCCGATAGCACTCTCAACTTTTGATTTGTACAATACCACTCCCAACTTTCAACTTATTTTCCAACATTATTCCCAAACTAACCCAACACTAACCCAATTTGCTGAAGTCGGATGCCATGTCACCAAACAAGTGCCACATCAGCTGCCACATCATCATAAAAGACAAGTTAGATGCCATGTCATATAAAAGCCAAATCAGCTGCCACGCCACCACACAAGTGTCACATCACCACACAAGTGCCAAATCAGCAAAAGACTAATTTCAGTTAGTTTGGGAGTGCCAGAGGAAAAAATATTGAAAGTTGAGAGTGGTGTGGTACAAATCGAAAGTTGGGAGTGCTATCGGCCAATTGATGAAAGTTGGGGTTATTTAAATCCAATATCCCTTATTTAACCTTACAATTGTAATTATGTATATGCTATATTTGTAACCTACACCTAATAAATAAGTAACCGGTTGCGCCACGTGTCAGTCGTTTTATAATTCCTAAATGTTCATTAATAATTATATAATATCTACTTTATTCAATTCAACCATTGTAATACATGGGTTTCTAACCTAGTTAGAAATAAAATATGGAAAAAAATGGACTTGAAGTTAACCTTGTTGCTGCCGCGTCAATTCTGACAGAAGGGCGAATAGGTATTGGAGGAACGAGTATGACTGATAAAATGAATTTCTCGGGCCTATCATCAAGGTAAAGCAGATAACAATCCTGTATACAAACAAAAAAAAATCAAATTATTAACAAGTAATCAATGTTTTCAGGACCGGACCGGACGTCGAACCGGTTAACTGGTCGGGCCGGTCGGACCGGATGTAAGAACCGGATGATGTCGTAAATATTATAAAAATAATATGTTAAAATTGAATTTTTTTAATGGAAACCCGGTTCTGCCCTAAAAAATCTGGTTCAACCGGCCAGTTCGACTCAAAAGTGGTCCGATAGGGTGAACCGGACCGGTCCACGGCAAGTAATGATCGATATGTATACACCGAAATTTTAACAATAATGAAGCGAAGTCAACTATACCACATCTAGCATCTTCTTAAAAAGTTTAAGAACTTTGTCAGGGTTTAGCATAGATAACAAATTGACGGGTGACTTCATCTCCTTCGTGCTAGAAGTAGCACCATTTGATTCCCTTGAGGTATTATCTTGAATTTTGCTACGATCATGTATGACTCCCACTAATCCAACAGCTTTTTTCACTATACCTGTAATATTTATTATTAATAAACAGTTGTGAAACAACCACATTGTAAACAAGAAACAGAAAAATGAAAAGGGGTAAGTTTTGAACCGTTTATATAACCACATCTGGAGCATGTTACCGCCTTCTTACTACTTGCCATTGCAGTGCACCTTTTAACTATGCTTTTGTTAAGTTGTTCCTTCTTCAAATGATCCTTTCGGTTTCTCATCTTCTGTAAATAGTCTACACGTTCTTCCTCAGACAACAATATACGGGAACAAAACTGGAAAAGAAAAGCAATGGTAATTACAAAAATCAAATTAAATATAACTCATATATGAAATCTGCACTACCTTGCATATGCATTTCAAAACGTTCACAATATGAGATATGTATCCAACATTAAAAACTGGCAACACGAGTTTCAAGTAACCGAAGTGACCAGGGCATTCTTGGAATTTCCCGTGACATGTCTCGCATGTGCTAAACCTGTTTGGAGGACCCTGAAATACCAAACAACATGTCTTTCAAAACTTTAACGACAAAAGGTTAATTACAGTTAAAAATGACCAAACCATCAAAGTAAATCGGCCTGTTTGAGGTTTATATGATTCAATTCAAGGTTCATGGTTCAAAAACCTGACCCACATTTAACGGTTTGTTTTACAGTTTAAACTTGCAGTCGGCCGCTTACCATTATCATACAACTTTTTTTTCATTTTTTGAAATATGTCACGAACCATCTTTACCATATTTAATTACTTAAAACAAACTAAAGAGTTTGAAAAACCTAAGTAGTTAATGCGGTAAAATATCGGATATCGGTCAAGGACCGATATTTGAGATATCGGTTATCGTGGTGAGATATCGGTGGGATATCGGAAATTTTAATATCATGCTAAATTTATATATATAGCAATTTAACACTAACAATTAAGTATACTTCCTACCATTAACAAATTAACCTTTTCCAACTTTCAAAACACTAACAATTGAAGTAAGTAGGAATGACTAAGACTCAAGAAACTAACATTTAACAATAAAAACTAACAATTAAGACTTAAAACACTAATAGAAGCATTAAGAAGAAAGGCGAATAGTAGAAATAAGAAGAAAGGTAATGATATCGGGAAAATCGGTGATATATTGGTCAAATATCGGTCCAATATCGGCCAATATTGCAGATATTATCGGTACTGATATTCTGACCGATATTTTGCAACGTTATCTCGGTAGGGAACCGATAACCGATATATCACGGATATATCGGTGATATATCGGGATATTAACTACATAGTGAATAACAACAAAAATAACAAATTCAACCCCTTGCAAATCACACGAACCGCTTTCGCTGGCGTGGACGGTTTGGCTGGCCCACCAACCCGGCTGGTCTGATTTGGTGTTTTTATTTGTCTTTTTCTAGTTAGTGCTTCAACCTAAATTTGTGTAGAAATGGTCAGACGGTGAATATCCTCCTCGCAATATAGGGGTGTCAATCGTCTCTCATTGTAATTTTAAAGGATTTCGGGTTGGCAGGTTCACTGTTGACAGGTTGAATAAGTGAATCGAAACACAACCCATATACTTATTCATGTCAAACACATCAGCCTTAACTCAGGCACACTTAAAATTGTGTCTTGTTCTTGTCATGTTTCGGGGTGACCCGTCGATGTTCATTCAAAAATCTAAATAGTAATTTTCGAAACCCTTCCAACTTTAATGAGTTAATAGTTCACCCGTTTGCCATCCCAGCTTTGGCTTGGTGGAGACTGGAGAGACAACCAGGGTGAAATTAATGGCATGGTGTAAAATTAAGAATATATTGTCATAGTTTAGGAATATGAGTATAGTAACACTCGCAGTTCAAAAAAAATAGGTCAACCCAATTATTAAACTGTTCATGTTTGAGTTGACCCGTGTTTTAAACTTATCATGTTCGGGTAAACCTATTTACAAACTGATCATATTAATCAACCAGAGACCAATCGTAGTAAATAATAATAATAATAAAAATAATAATAATAATAATAATGAATGATATTATAATAATAATACCTAACATAATAAACGCCACGTATAAGTATGTTTAATGGCGAATAGCGACAAATAGTGATAAGGTACCTATATCTACATAGTGAATAGCGATAAATTGCGGGCGGCTATTTTATAAATAGCAATACACTAGAAAAAAAAACTTTTAAAACTTTTTATTTAAATTATATCAAAATACCCTGGTATATGTGCTATTTTACATGTATATTTAACAAAAACCTAAAATCTAGCTATTTTATAGCTATGTTTAATTGCTATCTCTATTAAAAAAATAAAAAATTAAGGTGCGCTTTTCTCGCTATTCGTTGCTATGACCATAATAGCGACACTACATCGCTTCGCTATATAGTGCGCTATAGCGACCGCTATACTCGATATCGACAACTACGAAACTACTACTTGCACGCCGCGTGTTACAATTCTATGAACATAAAATTCTTTCCCGGCTTCTCATATTTTACCCATCCACATAGTTGTTAATGGCGAATAGCGACAAAATTGCGAAAAGGTACCTATATGCTACATAGCAAATAGCGATAAATAGCGAGCGGCTATTTTATAAATAGTGATACACTAGAAAATTTTTTTCAAAAAAGTTTATATGTATATTATATATCAAAATACCCTGGTATATATGCTCTTTTACATGTATATATTTAACAAAAACCTATAATCCAGCTATTTTATAGCTATATTTACTTGCAATATATTTAAAAAAACTTGTCGTTATTGTCGCTATCTATCTAGAACCCTAATAGCGAGCTAGACCTATACACTACGTAGATCACCAAACACGTAACAAAACAAATTACCATGCGGGATCCAACAATCCATTCACAATAGTGCCTTTAACATCATCACCTCCATAACACTTCGAGCTATAAACTTCAACTTCCCCAATATTAAGCACATCCGCATCCGACAACATCGAGAACTTAATACTCTCACTGTAACCACCAAACCAAACAATAACCAATATGACCAACACATTATCATAATATCATCAAAATTATAACAATTATTATCAACTATCAACAACCTATCGCATAACAACGACTAAAAACTACAAAATTGTACGAAATAAGTACGAAAAACGCTTACATTTGTCGAACACCAACATCTTCGACGTAAGGATGTTTCGTAAACGAAATTGAGGTGTCTTGTTGCATAATTATGGTTCTGTGGATCGAACTAGCCGTTGATCGCACGTTGAATGAGTTGATTTGTTGTTGGAGAATTTTAGGGTTTAGGGTTTTGGAAAAGTGGAGAATTGATGAAAGTGATAGCGATTAATCACAGGTTTTGTGTTTGTTTCGTGTTATTTGCGGGAGTCGGTTGTTATGGGGTTGATTGTGTTTGTGGGTTCGGGTATGGGGCTCCGAGTATGGGTTGCGGGTCGGGTTAGATCCGTACAGGTTTAAATGTTTGATGGTTGCTCGTATACGATTACGGTATTTTTTTTTTAACCAAATTAGATTCTTTACCATAAACACAATCAACTAACGTGCCAAGTTATATCAAACAGAAGGTAGACGAGCAACAAGCTGCGCTACAACCTTCTGAATTGCAAACCCTAACCTTCCAAACACAAACCCCTGCCCCTCTATCTCCAAATGCAAACCCTACACTTTTAAAACTTTTAAAAGTGTATCTTGAAGAATATATGTTTATAAATAGACTATAAAGAATCTGATTTGGAAATAGAAGATATACACCAATAACAAAATGTTTTAAGTTTGCTTTTTGAACAGTGTATATTTTGTAATTTCTGTCGTTGGTAGGATTTGAATTTTAGATTTTCTTTTCTCCAAACCAAGATGTTTAAAGGGTTTGTCTTTATCAATAGAACATCATCCCATTGGTTGTTTTAATATTAGTTAACTTATACGAGGCATGTACGTTCAATGGTTGACCCGCTTCACCTATCTTTTAATTTTTAGATTTTTTTTAAATTCATTTTATATAATAATTTGGGAATTATTTATGTCAATGTCTAAAACTAAATCAGTATTGTTTAAAGGTAAACACTTGACTTTGAGATAGAGGTCTTGGATTGGCTATTAATTGAAGTTTGTTGTTAAAAAAATGTTACTTTACTTAACGTAATAAATGAATATGTAAATTTGGGCTTTAGAAAAAAAAATCAGATAATGGTTAAACGGATTGTCTTCATGTCACCTACAAATACACATGTCGTGTTAGATTTAGGCGTGTAACGATGTCTGGGTTCGTGTGAATTTTCAGGTTTATATTAGGTTCGACCTGTCAAAGTCGATCAACCCACCAACACGGTTAGTGCCCGTTTAATAGCACTCCACAAATCTACATAAAATATTGATTATTGAAACTTCAAATATCCAATTAAATATTTGGGTGTTTATGATCGTTGATTTCTTGCCACAATGTTTTTTTTTTAATCCGTATGCGATGTTGCTATTTAAAACAACCTTCGACGGGGACAGTTCCACTGTACCGGCAATGATGGTGAAATTTCACCGTTTTTTTTTCCATCCCATAAATAATGTTTAAAAATCAAAATTTTAGTTTTTTTAATTTAAAGTTGTATACACATTATCTTATCTGACATTTTAATAATCAAACAAGCTATTACCTTATAGTTTTAATTTAACAACCATTAACTTCTTTTTAACTAAGACATCATTTCTAATTTTAAATTATTCTTTTTAGCTAAGACATCATTTCTGATTTTAAATTATTCTTTTTAGCTAAGACATCATTTCTACTTTTAAATTAGAAAAAAGGTAACCGAAGAAGGAGGCTTTAAGAATATGAGTTTTGAAGAAAGGAATGAGTGATGAGAAGAACCACCTTCACATTCTATATATTTGCATCTTCAATTATTATGTTATCCATATGTTTCAAGCTTAAAATATATCTTATGTCCATTTTATTAAAAACAAGAAAAAACCCCCAAAAAATAGAATAAAAAATCATGAATTACAATTTCGAAGGCCCCATCATTGTGTTCTTGATTGTTGCTATTCATGTTATGCTTCCAAAACATTTGGCAATGGCATCAAGGGCCACTCTCCCTCTTCATCTAAACAATAAGGTAAATATCAAATTCTTGATTTTTATGTTTTTTACACTACTAATATCTATGAATTCTAACCAACCAAAAATGTTTATCACCGCGTCACAGAGAAATTGCACGTATGCGATTACAATACAAACAACTTGTACAAAGGGTGCAGACACTTCCAACCATGTGAGCATACGATTCGGGGACTCAAACTCAAACGACGTCTTGGTGCATCGTCTCAACTCGAAGCGTGTGAAAAGGCTTGATCCATTAGAGCCACAAGTCCTTGATGATGTGCCAATAAAACCGTTTGAAGCTTGCACGGTAGACCAGTTTGAACACACAAGCAAGTGCGTGGAGTTACCTGTATGCTACGTATACCTTAAGTTAACAGGTGATGACGATTGGCGCCCTGGTTTTGCACAAATCCGAGTACTAGAGGGTCCACATCTCAGTTCAAATTACTTTTATTTTCGTCGGTATTTGCCAAGAAATGTGTGGCATGGTGTTGATGTTTGTGACAATAAGGGTACCCCTTTGCTAAAACACAAAAGGAAAGTGTTTGACTAATAGCTTTAGATCTTTTAATCAAGCAGCATGTTTTAAGCAGAGTTTTAATAAATATCATTACCAATGCTAAAATTAGGATATAAAACAATATTGTTTGGTCATATGTTACATGCACCTTAAAATATACTCTATGTTTCTAATGTCGGTTCGAAATATAAGGCTTAATCTACAAGTTCAAACAATCCAAACCTTGGAAACCAACCAAGAAAAGTTAAACAAATTTTAATTAATAATCTCTAATGATATTAGTTATTTAAATCTCCCCATAGAAAAACCTTAATCTTTATTTATCTCCATAAATAAATTATTAATTATCTTGCAAGTTTTCATCGTTTGATTGTATGTTTGACCTTTTAGTTCTTATAACTCTTCTGTTGGTGATTGTATTGTTATCATCATCATTTTATTACAACCGGATTATGCTTGAGAAAAAAAAATAAGAATAGATTTAATATGAATTACGAGTTGTGTAGTACACACTCGTTCATTGCTATTTTTATTTCATGCACCAATGAACCTGAGAGTTGAAGGCAAAAGCTCCCTTAATGGGGTCTTGGGGGAACGGCCGACATCCCTTGGTTGGGTCTTGGGGGAACGTCCAGTTAGTGAGTGTCATCCACGGAGAATTTTTTTTGTTACACTGAAAGTCGCTTCAGATTTGTATCATTGAGGAAAATTGCAAGAAAGCTTATTATTAATTGTAAATGATTATAAGGTAATCACCAGTATATGTTACTACTGTCTTTTGGCCATTTGGTCCCTTCGTGGCAACTGGTCGTCAATAGTAACTGACTTACTAATGATTGAGTTTCACTTTCCTCTAAAGAACTTTCAACAATGTAATTGTTTAATTATCAATTACAATACCGTCAACTAAAACGTTAATCAAACTTCTTGTTTTTATTATCCAAACATTTTAGTTACTTATACCAAAAATTGAAAATATTCTATTCAAACATCTTTATTTAAATAAGCTTACCAAGAGAAAAATAGTTAAGATTCTATTGTTAATGCCCGACATTGATCTGCCGGTGATACTGCCATGGTAAATGGTACTAACACCCGTTGAAAAATCCATTGCTATGGCGGACCCACATAGTCACATACTCGGCAACGGGTCGATCGACATCATCAATTTTCCGTATTATATGGTCGTGTAATAGAAACAAGTAAGAGTCATACCACTGTTTTTACGGGTGACACTATTGTTTTTTTTATGAGCAACATCACTGTTTTCTTATAAACGTTTTACATGATAAACAATTAAAATTTATAGTTCCAAAATTAAGCCCATTAGGTAATTTGTAAATAGTAAACTTTAAATCATTAAAAGGTCCAAGTTGTTTTTTTGTAACTTTTCTAAACCCAATAACTATTATATAACTCCAATTAGTTAAAATGTTTGCCGATGTGAAGATATGTCTGTACGATTTTAACTATAAAGAAAGAGATGATCTTATGCATGAGCTCGATATCTACATTAATAAGAGGCGATAAAATATTTGCCAACGTGAAAGATATATCTAACCTTGCAAAATGATGTAGGAAACAAATAAACATGTTGGATATCCATTGGCCTATCGTTTATTGAAATTATCATTAATTCTACTGGTTGCAACGACAAGTGTTGAGAGATGTGTTTCTTCTATGGAGCGTGTGAAGACGGATTTGTGTAATCAAATGGGTGATGATTATCTGATGATGCTTACATTTGTTATATTGAAAAAGCGTTCTTTGCGAAAGTTGTGATTGAAGACGTTATGAATCATTTTCAAAACATGAAACACATAGGAAGCAACTATAAAATGTATTTTTTTTTACATTTTAAATGACTTTGTATTTTTTATTTCGTGTTATCTTCGGTTACATTGTAATTTTATGATGATATTAATTTTTATCATATAACCGACCCGACACGATTCAAAAATTTTGACTCTGAGTTATTACAAACCCGGGTATTGAAAAAAAAAATGACACCATAGGAAAAAATTCTTGGCTCCGCCACTGATTACTGATACTCTCGGTTATCCGTTGCTAAATGCATATCCAAATATTGTTTACAAAAGACTTATGATCGATAGATTACCGACGACCAACCTTCAACAACGGTTTTTTGATGGACCTTTCAGTTGGAGACAGTCATACGTTTTCATGGTGGAACGAGTACCACGTATTAAGAACAAGTTAGAAGTGTAAAATATAATACGGGTGAGAACAATTTTGAGTCGGAACACTTGTTTTGTTTTTATAAGCATATATTCTTATAAAACAATAGTGATTATTATATTGTATTATATATTGTATATTATATTATATATTTTATATAAAAGTTGAACGATAAGAAATAGTGTATCACAACAGGGCGTTATACGTATTATATTATATCTATATGAAAGTTGAATGATAAGAAATAGTGTATCACAATAGGGCGTTATACTCGTTCAGTATACAAGGGAGGAATTTTCAATCATTATGGTTTGTTGGATTTAACTAGTTTAATAATATTTAAAATAAACTATAATATAATGTTTCCACATTTTACGAAATAAACTAAATCCACCTCTTATCTGAACTCTTAAACAGCTAACTAATAATTTAATTATCTAAATATTATACGGTTTTGTCATATATAATTATTTAAATAAAGTTTATAAAAGAATGAAATTATTTAATTGAAAGTTACTACACGTGTACCTCGAAAGTAAAGGTTAAAAACATTCCTGTTGGATACGAATCATCACGATTAAAGTGGATTGTTATGTTCATTCAACTCTTTTTCTGATTTCATTTGAGGAAGTGTCATGTTGTCTCTCAATTCATTCATAAAGATCCATAAATAATTGAATTACTTCTATGTACCTTATTACAAAATGTACTAGTTAAAATATAATTTAATAAGTTTTTAATTCATGTTATACAGTCGTACAGATCATAAAATAGCAAAACAAGAAAAGAATTATGTCAGAATAAAAAACTAATTTATCAGTTATTATGTAATAGTTATCAATGAGTAAAAGTAATTACAAAAGTAATATATTAAGTTAATTTAACATAATATTTACATGCAGTTTAGATCAAACAAAACGTGAAAATTTCGTGAAAACTTACAAAGTGATAGGTTTTTTTTATGATTTTATCTGACTAAATCAATAATCAAGATTAATGCGGTGACAAATAGTATATAATATTAAGTTGGAATTGACTAAAAGAGGAAAATGGAAACCATATATATACGCAAATGCTGAATCAAGTATGGTGATTCATGCGGTTCTCGAAGAAAATAAACGATAGGTACAGCTAGGCCGTGAACAACCAACCATCGCGCTGTAAATTCATTGACTTGTTCCAAAGAATCAAAACGGCTGATGATTAATAGAATTCCTTGTCGGTTCTCTATGAAATACTCGTTTGGCTTAGGGCTTCCAAACACATTGTAAGAAACATTTTTATTGTTTAAATTTAGTTATATCAATTTTTATAACTTCATCATCTTTAGTTTAAGTATCTTATATATCACGGAGTTATTTTCTTACCCTCGGGCGGCACTTAGAATGCTTCTAAGTTATGCCTTATGGTTGGGTTTGGTTATGTATCGCAGCGGAAGTCTTAGTTTACGTGAACACAAGAACAAGTTTTTGTAGTGCAATACTACAACAAAGATAGCCTTGATTACTTGAACAAATGTTACAAGTAGAAAGTGTTACAAGAAGTTGGGTGAATGAGTTATGAAGGGTAATGAGGGGTGAGTGCAAATGTGATTTCACATCCCATATTTATACTAGTAGGACATGATCTAGATGGTTCCATATCTAGATCATTCCTTACAAAGATCTAGCCTTAATATCTAGATATTTCTTACATAAATATTTATTTTGAAGGTAAGAGATTTTGCTGGTATGTAATGGTTATTTTGAAGGTTTATGAGTTTGATAGTATGGGATATTAAATGTTGATGTTTATCTTTAAAATGGCTGTTATGGAAATTCTCTTGATCAATCTGATTCACCTAGTGCCACTACCCTGATGATTCCGTCATCGGTTGAGGTGTGACAAATATCATGATATTAGCTAGGATTCTAGAATGTTCTTGGCCAGATTTTTATGGCAGTTTTGACCAGCATTCTCTAGACCCTTCCTTGCTGCATTTTGGTCCTTATTGTGCCTCCATGTTGCTGGAACGTTATGGGCTGTTCCAGAACATTTGGGCAGCTCTGACTAGATGGCCCCGGAAACTCCTAGAAAGCTGAAATTTTGTGCTGAATTTTGGCGGGGCGTAACATCCTCCTCCACCTAAATTCGTAACGTCCTCATTGCGATTTCGGGTATGTCTCGTTGTGATGAATGTGTGGTTGATCTTGTTTTTGAACCAACCTCCATTTGTATGGATGTTATTGTCATACCTTGACGCCCAGCGTCCGTCTCGGTCTTCATTGTATGAACTTGGTTTCCATCTATGATGCAAAATTTGTTTGCAAACGGAATAAGAAAGGCCTATTCTTTGTCAAAGAAATCCTGGCCAAGGACGAAGTCGTGTTCTTTCATTGGCAACACGGAAATGTCAATCTTGCCTTTCCATTTGCCTATTGTGGTTTTGACGCCGTAGGCCATCCCTAGTGTTGGTTGGATGGGTCCGTTTGCGGTCTTCGTTGTTGCGTTATGTTTTGTTACTCGAACACCGAGTCTTTTTGCTTCATCTATTGAGACAAAGTTATAGCTTGCTCCTGTGTCAACTAGTGCCTTAACGGGTCTCCCGTTTACCTCCATGTTGACGAGTTGAAGTCCTTCCGACTCCTTTTCCGGTTTTGCGGTTGTTGGTCTTTTCTTTCCCTTGTTCGGGACTTGTCTGATGTTATGTTTTTCCCGTGTTTTGGGAGGTCTTTGTGTATTTAAAGTATTGAGATGACTTACTTGCATGGACCCCTGACATGCTTCCGGTTCTGTCTTATTGGTGTTGTTTATTTTTGCTTCCAATTCAGCAAAGTCTTTGTGAAGGTTTTGGATTTTGTCGTCTACCTCGCTCTGCAGCCTTGCGATCTCCTCCTCGATCATGGCTTGCATCTCGAGGCGTATGACATCGATAGCAGTTTTGAGATCTTCTTTGAGTCCTTGCAACTTAGCTCGCAATGTTCCTAGCGTGTCTAGCTTCTCTAAGGAACGATTGAAAGAATTCCAAGTTGTGTGACCGATGCTTCGACATTAGTCTTCATTTTGTCCAAGGACCCGGCCAAATCCATAGACACGATTTCAACTTCTTGTTGATTCTGGTTTTGATTGTGTGTCTCCTCTTTGCTAGAAATGATTTTCTTGTTCGTTGCTTCCTTCTTGCTTTTCTTGTTCGCCATCCCAATGAATCGAACCTGGCTCTGATACCACTTGTCACGGAGTTATTTTCTTACCCTCGTGCGGCACTTAGAATGCTTCTAATTTAAGCCTTATGGTTGGGTTTGGTTATTTATCGCAGCGGAAGTCTTAGTTTGCGTGAACACAAGAACAAGTTTTGTAATGCAATACTACAATAAAGATAGAGTCTTGATTACTTGAACAAAGGTTACAAGTAGAAAGTGTTACAAGAAGTTGGGTATGAATGAGTTATGAAGGGTAATGAGGGGTGAGTGCAAATGTGATTTCATATCCCTATTTATACTATTAGGACATGATCTAGATGGTTCCATATCTAGATCATTCCTTTACAAAGATCTAGCCTTAATATCTAGATATTTTTTATATAAATATCATGATATTAGCTAGGATTCTAGAATGTTCTTGGGCAGATTTTTATGGCAGTTTTGACCAGCATTCTCTAGACCCTTCCTTGCTGCATTTTGGTCCTTATTGTGCCTCCATGTTGCTGGAACGTTATGGGCTGTTTCGGAACCTTCCGGGCAGCTCTAGACCCGACTAGATGGCCCTAGAAACTCCTAGAAAGCTGAAATTTTGTGCTGAATTTTGGCGGGGCGTGACATATAGCCCTAAATTTTATAAAAAGAGTATTTTTTAGAGATGTTGATACAATGTTTGACTATATTGGATGTTTTAACCATCTATAGTGGTGCGTTTAAACTCGCTGCAACAATGAGTGTTAAAACTTCCGCAACTCTTCCAAGTTGCCAAGATCTGATGCATGAACGAACTTTGCAAGCACTACTAGAAAACTGCTACTATTCCTACCGAAATTTCCTACACATTTCCTACAAACGAAAATTCCAACACTTTCCCACGAAATTCTTACGAACAAGAAATGGTCTTAATTCTGTGACAAAAAAAGCGACAAAAAAGCCACAAATTGTTATGCGTAGGAAAAGTGTCGGAAATTTCCCACGTATTTCCGATGGAATTCTTTTTCATTTTAAGCATTTTTCGAAAATTTGTAGGAATTGTATGCGTAAGAAAAGTGTGGGAAATTTCCCATGGAATTCAGACGGAATTCGTTTTCATTTTAACGATTAGTAGGAAATGCGTAGGACTCCAATTTATCAAAAGAAAATACATAAATTAAATCTAGGCGTGTATCTAATCCACCCTAAATAGATTTCTTCAACGACATCAACTAGTTTCCTACAACATGTATTAAAATAATATATATCAACAAAAAGTTGGCGAGCATACAAGTTTGTTACACAGCATAATAGTGAATAAAGTTTGGCTCATATCCAATCATGGCATATAATTGTTATAACATACTAAACATGTGATTTTATATGTCAATCCAAAGTCTAACGCAATCGTGTTTACCCAAATCATCGAAACAGAAAGGTTGTAATATAGTTTACTTAACAATACCACAAGTTTACGGGCGGTGCATTACTCCTATAGCGCTATATTTGTTAAGGTATGCTAGCAAAGTTAATGAGCATATAACACAAGTCTAACGTAGCATGCGATAATCAAGAATATGGATAAGTATCATGTTAATAATGGATAGAGTAAATTGTGTAAACAAGTTTTTGTAGTGATTTGTGATGTATACATGTTGCACCCAAAGTGTTTAAAGTGGAAAAATGGGATCGAGTATACTCACGGTTTTGCAAAGCTTTTCCTTTGTTATCCCGTGAAGGTTGAAGAGTTTGGATATGGAACACTGATATTACCTTACATGGGGTAAATGAAGGTGTGTGAGTATTGGGATGATAATGGAGCACTTGGAGATTGGAATGTAAAGTATGACAAAATATACATATAAGAAAGTAGTCACCTAGGTCTAGTACTCGTTTTGATACTATGGGAACCCAGAAGGGTCAGTATGATTTCATAGGTGTAACACCTATTAGAATCGTAATGAGGAACTAAACACTTCGGTGATTAAACTTAATGACTTGATGAATAGCTATTTGGTTAACATCAAGGGTTCGGTTTTAGGTATTTTATATAGATTATAATATAGATATAAGTTAAGTAGGAGGTAGGAGGATTAAACAATCCATTTAAGACCTCTATAGATTCATGTAAGTCAAGCATGAGGTGGGAGGATCAAACCATCCATTTAAGACCTCTTTAGGTTTCACCACTACACATGTTGCCAAAGGCGACAAGGAGGGTCATGAACATACATTAAGGAAAGAAATAGTTACAACTAATCTAGGAAAACATCAAGTGATGCATGGATTTATTGTTAGGATAGCCCAAGCTATCCAATAATCACACAACTTCAAGTACAAGACTTGTTCATCACTTGTGAGTTAGAAACTTTATCAAAACAGAAAGTTTGTGAGGTTTAAACCTCTATATTTAGATGTCACACCCTTGCTTTTTAAGCCCAACTAACCATACATTTGATTATGAGCATTAGGACATAGGAATGTGTATGAGTTACCTCAAGTTCAAGTAGGTTAACAAAGTTTACATTAAAAACAGAAAGTTTATGGCACTTTGGAGCCTTTTATGGTGATGTTCTAGCTTTGGTTTTCTATGGAAAACCTATGGAAACATACTTAAGGTTGTTCCAAGTGTTAAGAAAGAAGAACTAATGCAAAAGAAGAGGTAGAAGTGAACTTATGCTCACTTTAGCAACTTGTGATGAATCTGCCAACCTACTGATTTCCAGCTGAATATGGAGTTGTTTGAGAGTGTTTGAGGGAGTAGGAAAGTGGGAGAAGTGTGGAGGAGGCTTGGGTATTATAGAGGATGATTTGGGTTGAGTGTAGTTGAAGTATTAAATGCAAGAAGCACAAAACAAACTCAACAAAACACATAAAACTGCCCAATCCCGCAGCTGAAACAAACATTCTGGGATCTGGGGCCTTGGCGTAGCGTGTAGCCCCAAGGGGGTTAGGCTACGCGTGCGGTGACGCCCCTGGTTTCCGTTTGAAGTTTGATTTCTTTCATTTTGGCCCCCAAACTTCCTATAATTCATCATTTTATGCATAATCTTTGATATTTAACATGTTTTGGAGTAAAATAAACGTGTTAAGTATAAATTGAATATCGCGAATGCATGTACGAATGTTTGCACGTATAATAAGTATCAATTGCGTATAAGAGTTGATTAAATTGCAAGTATAACAAGTGTGTATAAAATATGAATTTCATTACGATCAAGGTCTCGGATTACAAAGTTGAAATTGAAAGATGATACAAGTACAAGGTTTTCGAAAATAGAAAGTTTCCCAAAAAGGAAAGTACAACAAGACTTGTTAAATAAAGAAAGTGTGAAAAGCATGGCGTTACACCACCTCACGTGGCGGTGTTGCCGGCGTGGAGGGGCCACCACACCAATTTTTCAAACCCACTCCGTGTGTTCTTATATAAAAAGTATAGTCGGTTGTAAGAAAACTCTTGATATTATAGTATTAATGGAGGTAAACTTATGCTAGTATACAGTATACTACACTTCTATTTTAGTTTGTCAAATAAAAACTGCTTTGTGAGCCGTCATCCAAGGAGTTCCAAGGTTATCCTTGGCTCAAATCACTACACTTGATGGAACCTTCATGGTGGCTACCTTAGCCGTGATGGTTCTCCCATGCATTGATCCTAGCTCAAAAACCTATCACTCGTAGGGGTGGGACAACTGATGATGAAACCCATTTTCATTTTGTTTGAGAAAAAGTTGCTCAAGGAAAGCTACGTTCACAATTCATATCCAAATAAGGAGATTAAATTGCATATGTCTTTACAAAGTCGTTGCTAACACATAGATTTACGTTTTTACGTTTCAGGCTACAGGTTGCTCCTCGACCTTAACTTGGGGGGAAACATAGATTTACATTTTTACGTTTCAAGCTACAGGTTGCTCCCCAACCTTAACTTGTGGGAATATTAAACAAAAATGTAAACAATCATAGTTTAGGGTCACTAGTGTATGTAAATGTCTGGGCAGTATATAAACTCTTATACAAACCCTAATGATTACACAATTAATACAATCACAAATTCTTACCGGATTTGTTCTATAGTTTGATTAATATGAAAAAAACGAATATCTATTAGTAATTGTATGGAAGTTGTAAGACATATTTATGCATCCAGCGGCCATTATATATAATGTGTGAACCTTTTATTGGTCCATATGGACAGAATCTTCTACTTGCATTCATTTATGTGTCGCTCACACTTAAATGAGTCATCCGTTTGTAGAAATGGAAAATGGATAGATCGGTAGCAACTAGCAAGTTAGAATATCAAGTTTGATACTAGTTCTGGTTTAATACCAAATACTACTTCAAAAAAAATAAGAGTTATTTTTATCAAAATAATTAGGAATACTTATACTTACCTATTCAGCCATAACTATTTCACAGTGGTCTATTTCATTCAACCATCCATTCCTACATATCAAACACTAACTTAACGCCTTAATCTCATTATAAATGCCCCCTCTACCGAATCTTTCTCAATCTCTGAATACTTATACTTACCCATTACTTTACACATATCTGTTATGTTTAATAAATCTGATATGTGTATACAAGCTTAACGGTTGGAATGTCAGTAAGGCTCTAGCCATGAACTTGTAACGTATTGTTTATGATATTTACAATGTTGTTACATGTTTCAAACGACAAAGAACGACACAACACAATCACATAGACCACTTTGAACTAGAAGAGCCTCTCCTTCCACAATGTTGAAGAGTTCTCTACACTTTTAGCGAATTTTTGTAGCAAGAGATTAATAAGGGAGGGCATAGTGGTATCGAGGATAGGAGAAATTGAAGTTCCTTTGTGAAAGAGGTGGTGTTCCTGCATCCCTTTCCCCGCTTCATTTGAGAGAGATTTGGAAGTGGTGGTGAGTGATCCCCATCTTTTCCCACTTCCTCTTCGCTTTGGTCCGACGTGGACGTAATTCCCGCCGAAGGGGGTGGGGTGGACTCCGTCCTACCCAATTTTTTTTCACTATTTTTTAGTGAGCGTGAGATCAGTTAAACACAATAAATTCTTTGTTGTATAATTCTATCATGTATTTAACGTAGCTGACATATAGTACTACAATCGTATATTAGTTAAGCTTAAAATAAATAGTATTCGGTTTTAGTTATTAAGAAAGTTGTTATTAAAACCTATATTTATTATCTATTTGTTGTTACGGTAGTATGAGCCTTTTGGTGTTATCATGACTTGAGTTGACTCATTTGTTGTTACGGTAGTATGAGCCTTTTGGTGTTATCATGACTTGAGTTGACTCGGGAAATATCACAGGGAATGAGGCTGGTGGGTATGGGGGACGTCCCCTGCCCGTCGACCTCCAGCGCCGGACCGCCTCCCTACCCCCTCAGGCCTGTCAACGTCCCAAACGTCCTCCTGCAGCTGCTTTCGACGACCCTCTGACATGGAAACACCTACGTGGTGGGTCATCTTTTGCAGACTAGCCTCCTCCACACCCCATAATATGAGAAAAAAAGGCTAATTTGGTTCAAGACTTCCAAGTGTTTGTAATTGTCACAATGCATTCATACTCGGCGGATTTATAGCAACTAGTTAAAGCCTTAAAGTTTCAGGTCACATTACATTTTAAACCTTCATAAAAAAACTCTTATTTTTTCATATCAAACCCGTATGTACAAACTTTCACCTCACACTAGCATTATTATCTACTTTTACATTTATTTAACTAAATCTATATTAATTAAAATCCTTCATGAATATATAGTAATAGAATTTTTTATGTTATTATATTAATTTTTAACCCGAACAACTATATTAATTAAACCCCTTCAAGAATATATGGTAATAGAATTTTTATGTTATTATGTTAATTTCTAACCCGAACACATTGGTATTGATACTGGTATTCATTTTTATAGTTTTCGGTTCTGATAAATGACATTATATCACTACCATATCAAACCGAATCCAACAACATCGATACCGGTCCCTGCGTTCATTTTTATGGGTTTCGGTTTTGATATTTTTGTTATTATATTATATTTTAAAACCGAACAACACTGGTATCAGCACCAAGATTCATTTTTATGGTTTTCGGTTTTGATAAACTGACATCGTATCGCTATCTTACCGTACCGAATCGAATAACATCGTATCGGTACCTATATTCATTTTTATGGTTTCTGATTTCGATATTGTTTCATTTCTACAACTCTGTCTGCGATGATAACTAATGAATACATCGAACCGATACCGTCAAAACATTGGTACCAGTATTTGTTTTTATAGTTTTTAATTGATTGTTGTGCCGAGTGTTGATTGTTATGCCGAGTGTCTATATCGTACCGGTACGATGACGAACTGAACTGATACCAACCAAAAACCCGCCGCAAAATGCGAGGAATCTCACTAGTTTTATATAAATCTTATTACTCTTATATTAACTTATTTTATTTTTTATTTCATTTATAAACTAATGCTAGAATATTAATTAAAATTAATTAGAAGCATTCAGTAAATAAAAATAAAAGTATGCATCAACTAGAATTAGAAAAAATACATATACCAATTCATAAAATCGTATATACAAAAATAAAAACATGCAACAACTAGAAATTAAAAAAAAATTATATATACAATTCATAAAATAATATAGAAAATAAAATATGCACTTATGCTCTTTTCAATGACGGTTATCATTCAATATATTCGAATCCATGTGATACTCATTCCTGTATAGATCAAAGTGCAGATGATCCCATTTGTTATAATATCACCAATTGTCTATATACGCATCATTATGATATCGTACGAGACCATCTAAGTCAGGTAATTCAAGATCATGTGTCTCTTTTTCGTATGGATCGTAGCCTTGAGTATATTCTAGAACCGGAGGTTCGGTTCAACCATCAGAACTTTTCCTCTTTGACTACTGGTGGATTATGCGGTTCGAACACTAAAACCTTTTCGTCTTCGACCACTTTGGTTGCGAATGAATCAAATGAGGCCATGTTTAAGTTTGTTAATGAAATAAGAGTAAAATGCCATTTTGGTCCCCGAGGTTTGGCCAGTTTTGCCACTTTAGTTCAAATCTCAAATTTTTGTATCTAGGTCCCTGTGGTTTCATTTTTGTTGTCATTTTGGTCCAAAAGTGAAATCTGGCCAGATTCCCCAAATTAAACCCTCAAGTTTTGTCCTTTTACACAGGGATAATTTTGCCATTTTCGTTTTATTATAACTGATTATTAATTAAAAATAATAAAACTAAATAAATCAACCTTGACCCTATAAAAGCACATCATCTTCCCCAAAGAAACCCTAACATAAACCCTAATTCATCTGCAGATCGAGAATGGTGGTATGTGCATGTGGAGCCGCAACTCAATTGCGAACATCATGGACAACACAAAACCCAGGTCGTC
Source organism: Scalesia atractyloides (assembly GCA_947069175.1). Taxonomy (NCBI): domain Eukaryota; kingdom Viridiplantae; phylum Streptophyta; class Magnoliopsida; order Asterales; family Asteraceae; genus Scalesia; species Scalesia atractyloides. Next base: position 91,402,769 of record CAMTDV010000025.1, read on the forward strand.
GATTTCATCGCTGCAACAAACCATCTAGATGTGGATTCATCGCTTGGGCTGAGCCACCGAAGTCGCATAACCCTTCAGTGATGATTCATGCACTGTTGGACACCATCAAGCGGCACGAAGATAATGCAAGACAAATGGGGAATATGAACAGGAAACTTTAAGTTTGTTCTTGTTCATGGTGTACTATGTTAAGTTTGCTTAGGATTTGCCTTTGTTTGGGGCTTTTGTAAGCTTGGTCCATATGAACAACTATGGTTTTGTAAGGCTTCTGTAAGTTTGTAAGGGAATGTATGGGGCTTTTGTAATGGAATGAGTAACTTTATGACCAATACTTGTATAGTGCTTCTGACCTGGATATATGTCCAATGTACAACATGTGCATAATGCAAATGACCAAGGCATGTGCAAAGTGCAAATGACCAAAACATAAGTGCAAATGAAGAAAACAAAATTACAAAGTGCTTATGTCGAAAAGATGTGCAAATGACCAAAATAGAAGTGCAAAGTGAAGTATTTCCAACACATAAGTACAATACCAAACAACCATTAACATAACAAAACATACATTAACATGTGCAAATGACCAACATGATCCAACATGTGCAAAGTGCAAATGACCAAAGCATGTGCAAAGACCAATACTTGTTCAGTGCTTCTGACCTGGAACAATATCCCATGTACAGAACTGCAAATGACCAAAATAGAAGTGCAAAGTGCAACCTTTAACACAACATTAATGTAACATTTGTCAAAAACGGGTTTTCCAAACCCGCTTTGTTTGTAATCGAATATCAAGTTATAAATGTTTCGTTGCGTATTTATGTTTATTTTAATTTTAAACGATGCATAATTAATAAACAAATTAGAATTTAAAAGCTATAATTGTTAAAAAAGTAAAAATAAAATAAATAAAATGAAAAACAGGCTGCCGGGACTCGAACCCGGGTCAGCCGGAGAGCCCAACAACTTAACTCGCGCACATATAACCACTCCGCCACTTGATGTTTTTGTGAGTTCTAGGAAACAATTAAATCATATGTTCAACCATGAATCGACCTGTTTACGCTAACTGAAACCGTTATCGGCTTCCAAACGTCCAAGACGTTTGAGTGATCACGGATTTCTAATCATAACCGATAAACCGACAGTTTTAATCAATTCAGTCTTGAATGGACTTGAATTCATGTGATGATCGAAAATCTTCACTTCCTGAATTACTCCAACAATAGCATCCTCTCGCGACTCAGAATCATCCGCAGAACCTCCAATTTCACTTTCGCTCTACTTTCAGTTCGTCGGAAAAGCTTTTTGAACTCGCCGGACTTTCATCGGAAAACTGTGCCTTCCATTAAAACAGTAAGTTTCTCAATTCTTCCATCTTCTATCAGTTGTTAAGCTTTTGCTAACTCAAACCCTTCAATCAGAATCAGTTCCAGGCGACGATATCGGATAATCATCATTCGCCGGAAAATTTCTGAGAATTTCTAGAATTCGCTGTGAAACGGTATAAACCTTTAAACCTTCTGATAACTCTTGTTCAGTACTTCAATTCTACATCTAGCTAATCAAAACTGTTAATTGGTCCGTTCAGACGAAGCCCATAAAAACAGAGCCGACGACTCCGCCGGAATTCTGAGAAAGACCGTTTTTCCGGTATGTCTACTCCCAAAATCTTTCCTGTCCATTTCGTTTTAATCACTTAAATGATTGTCAATCGAATTAAACAGAATCAGTAGGGTAATCGTTGTCTGTGATATTGTAACGAAGAAGATGAAGTTAGTTTGTATATAAGTTTAATATAAATTGGATATTATCTCGGGTTAGACACACAGTCCAGCGGTGGACTGCGTGCGCACATATATCACACGCCGCGAGTTCGATCCTTGACACAATTGTATGCTCTGTAATAAAGATGCTTTCCTTTTTAACTGAACCGGATTAACCCACTGAAGATGTTAAGTATATTAAAAATCAGTATATTAACCAGGTTAGACACACAGTTCAGCGGTGGACTGTGTGCAACACTAACCCAAGGTCCCGGGTTCGAGACCTGTTAACACACGCCGATTCGATGATTAAAATCCTTTTTAAAAATAAATGAATTTTGAATAAATTAAAACAGTATATAAATATAATTAAAAACAGAAATTTTTCGGGTTAGACACGTAGCTCAGCTGGTAGAGCTGCGTGCACGCGTACGGGAGGTCACGAGTTCGAACCTCACTCAGTGCAAACATTATAAACGACCGAACCGGTCAACAAGTCAAAGTCAAAAAGTCAACGGTCAACTCAAAAAGTCAACATATTTTTTTATGTTTTTATTTATTTATTTAATTCAAAAATCAATTAAAAATACTTAAAAATAATGTTTTTAAAGTTAGAAAATAGCTTTAAACTCACAAAAATATATCTAAAAATCCTATTAAAATTATTAACAAAATCCACTCATTTACCATACCTTTTCGTTATTATTTAGGTTAGTTAATTCTCGTCGATCAATCCTCTAAACTCGTGCGCATTTCAACATCTTCAACCGAACTCACCCAATGTGAGTGAATCTCTACAAATTCCCCGTTTTAATCACGTTTTTGGGGTGTATCATGTGTCTTATTATTTATCACATTTAAACTATTGTGCGTTTATCATATCCATGAACAAATGTGTATTCAACATGTATCAACTGTTTGTGTGGTTATTGTTTAGATTGAATTTATCATTTTCAGTACATACATTATCATAGGCCGCCGCTCCCCATTACATTATGAATGTTGAGCTGTTCCCCATTACATTATGAGCGTGAACCAGGCGTTGCCAACATACGATCGGCTCCGTTTGATTGAGCCTTGATCGCACAGACATTTATCATAGGCCGTCCGTTCCCCATTACATTATGAGCGTGAACGTGACGTTGCCAACATATACAGTTTCATTCATATTATATATTCATGCAAGTTGGTTTGTTATTGTATGTTATTGTTTGTTGTTATTATTGTTATTGTATGATCATTCTACGTTTGCTCACATATGATTATTGCACAATTTTCCATAATAAAGATAACAAGAGATCAATAATAAATGTTTTTCTAACAAGGTTCACTCGCCAACTTATGTTGACCCAAAAACCCCCATTTTTACACATGATACAGGTGAGCCAGCTGCAGCAAGAAACACATAGGATGGCTTAGAAGAATAAACTGGTTTAGATTTTGAATTGTTTAGTTGATTATCTTTCTTTGTAATTGTATTGTAACATCCGTCAAAAAACGGATTTACCAAACCTGCTCCGTTTATTAACCGAACAATCAGTTAAAAATTTCGTTGCTTATTTAATGCCCAAATTAATTTTAAACGATACATAATTAATAAGTATATTGGTATATATAATTTATATTTGAAAAAGTATTGAAAATAAGGAAATAAAAATAAATGGCCGCTGCCGGGTTTCGAACCCGGGTCAGCCAGGATTTCAGCAAAGTCTTATCGCACACACACTCAACCACTGCGCCACTAATGTTTCTTGTTTATTATTAGAGACAATTAATACATATCATAAATCTTAATTTCAAAACTGACGCGCCCAAATCCGTTGACGCCGGAAAATCCGACGATTTCGTTAAACGGCGTCGGTTACCTTTGACTCAACGTAAACATTAACTAATACATCGGTTATAACCGACGACTGAACCCGCGACACAAGTTATAACCGCCGGAAAATCTTTAACCGATGAATCAAGTCGGAAAACGGGCCAAATACGTCGATGTTCTGCCCTATAAATACCCTTCTAACCTCTGTTAACTTTTTCGCTCACAATCACCCCTTTTCTCGACGTAATTCCATTCGCCGGAAATCTTCTGCAACTCGCCGGAAAACCGAACCTTTCACTTCTGTGCCTTACTCTAAACACTGAACACTCAGAACTCATACCGAAGCCACCCACATTCATCTCAAGCTCGTTGAAGACCCTCTGCCGCAAGACACACGTCGCCAGAATCATTTGCTGTCACCGGAGTTCTGCCGGAGAAACAGAGGAGTCCAGTTCGGTATACCTTACGCTTAATCTTTCATTCTTTTTACTTATCTCACCTGTAATTAATCATAACACACTAAAGAACATGATTAAAATTGTTGAACCAGTCAGTCACCGTTTCTGGTTAAGATTAACGAAGAAGACAAAGATTCAGTAGTATATAAGTTTAATTTAAATCAAGATATAACTCGCGTTAGACACACAGTCCAGCGGTGGACTGTGTGCACATAAACACGCTCACGTCCCGAGTTCGATACATGTCCCACGCATACTCGCCTTAATAAAAATGTTCTTTTTTTAAACCGAACCGGAGTCACTGCGTAAGATGTTAAGTTTAATAAAAACCAGAATAATAACCAAGATAGACACACAGTCCAGTGGTGGACTGTGTGAATGTTTAAACACACGTCACGAGTTCGAGTCCGGACTACCGCACCGGTCCGGACAATTATCAAACTTTTTATTTAAGACAGAAATGAAAATATTTAGTTTGTATATAAGTATAATAAAAATCAGTTTATTTAACAAGTTAGACACACAGTCCAGCGGTGGACTGTGTGTTAACCTAAACCACAGGTCCCGGGTTCGAGACCTGTGGAGCGCACCGAGTCGTTAGATTAAAATCGTTTTTAAAAATAAATGATTTTCTGTTTAATTCAATTAATATATAAATATAATTAAAAACATAAATATTTCGGGTTAGACACGTAGCTCAGTTAGTAGAGCTGCGTGCACGCGTACGGGAGGTCTCGGGTTCGAGCCTCACCCAGCGCACACATACACACATACGAACCGGTCAACAGTCAAAGTCAATGGTCAACGGTCAACGGTCAAAAAGTCAACATTTTATTATTATTTTTATTTATTTATTTTAATTAAAAATCAATTAAAAATACTTAAAAATAACATTTTTAAGGTTAGAAAATAGCCTTAAACTCACAAAAATATATCCAATCATCCTACTAAAATTGATTAATAAGATCCCATTATTTACCAAACCATTATGTTATTATCTAGGTTAGTTTCACTCGTGGTTAAATCCAACTTCGTGCGTATTCATCATCATCAACCGAACGCACCCAATGTGAGTGAATCTTACAACTCCCCTTTTTAATTACACGTTTTGGGGTGTGTCATGTGTCACCAAAATTAACTCGTTTATTTAAACTTGTGCCATACCATATTGTGACCTAAACTTAGATTGTATACATTGCTTGTAGTTATGTATTTCATTTTGTCAATTTATATGCAATTCATTCATTAGGCCCATCAGTTCCTCGTGGGAGACGAGTTGAGCAACGCGTGCCTCAAAACAAATCCATTATTGTTCGTGTGTGTATTATTTAGTTTATATTGTTTGTAGTTATGTATTTCATATTGTCAAGTTTATGCAAATCATTCATTGGGCCCATCAGTTCCTCGTGGGAGACGAGTTGAGCAACGCGTGCCTCAAAACGATCCATTATTGTCCATGTGTGCATTATTTAATATTAAATGATTGGTGTATAAGTTTACATCTATTTTTACTCATGTGTGGTTGTGCACTTTATTTTATAATCAATTAAATAAACTTGTTCAAATGTTTTTCATAGGATTCACTCGCCAACTTTTTGTTGATCCAAAAACCATTTTTACACATGATACATGTGAACAGGATGAAGCAAGGAAAACATAGGAAATGCCTTAGAAGAAAAACAATGAAGCCTAGATTGATGTTTAGGACATGATGTAATATTGATTGTAATTTCCCATTAAAGTGTATTAATGAATATGAAACGTTAAAATAAATGTCATGAGCTTTGATGATAACCCAATCATGCCCCGATCACCTTTTCCGCTGCGGGTCGGGGTGTGACATGTATGAACATGTTTGAAATATTGAGGATGTAATTTTGAATTTAATAAATATGAAACATTAGTAAATATCATGAGCTTTGGTGATAACCCAATTATGCCCCGACTCTTATTCCGCTGCGGGTCGGGGTGTGACAGATTGGTATCAGAGCCATGACTATAGGGATATAGGATAGGTTATTAGACCCTTAGAGCCTATACTATAGTTGATTAGAATTTTTAAAATTATTTGTGTGTTACATGCAAAATTCATGATGTTTGTATGTTTTATGTTTATTGTTACATTCAATGTTATGCAAGCATGTTCATAAGTACATATTATTATACAATGCCTACCATGAATCATATTCTCATAACATATCATATCCATGAGAGCACACACCACACAATTTCCATGACTTTTGCAACGATTTTTGTATTTTCAAATCACATCAAAGTGAGTTCTCATGACGGGCATGTAGTAACTGGAAGGGTACAAGTACCGGTAGTCGGAACGTCCTGTCTAGGCTTGGCATTCGTATAAATCCAAAATAAGGACCAGTTTGCCTACCTGGGGACTAACGATGAGAGTACGAAGGACCTATTAGGCCAAAGCATGCTATACCAAACGTCGTGTGAGCTAACCCCACTTTGAGTTGTCATTGTGTCTACACCTGGACACCCTCCGACCATACATCTCGCAAACATATTTTGTGGTTTTCATTCGGGGGATGCGAGTGTTAAACCGCCAATACCAATGTGAATCCTACTAAGCCAATAGTCATGGGGGCCCACATGACTATACAGGTGAAGGTATGGGGGACATTTGAGGCCCAAACATGAGCGAACCCAAGACATCCTATGGATGTAGTTGCATTATTGATGTTTTATGTTATTTTTATTATTTTTAACGACACATGACACCTAAAAACTTCTTAAACTCACAATCTTCCTATGTACGTTCCTGTAGATGTCGACTAGGCAACTACGTGGAGGTAGAAGGTCAGGAAGGTCAAACGAACGCTTGGCCACTCAAATCGCAAAACAAATGGCCGCGGTGCTTCCGGACATCGTAATTCAAGTCCAACAAGCTCTCGCCACAAATCCCATCAATCCTCCCCAACAAGAAGACCAGAATGTTGACAACCCTCCCTCCAAAAAGTGCTCTTACAAACACTTCAAGTCTTGCGATCCCCCGAAATTTGAAGGGACCGAAGGTGTCACTGCTCTCCTCCACTGGTTTGAGGAAATGGAAAACACTTTCCTCAATTGCGATTGTCCAGAGGATCGCAACGTACGTTACTCAACCGGGAGACTATTTGGAGTAGCCCTGACCTAGTGGAACACAGAGAAGGGTAAGAGAGGAGTCGAAGATGCTATGGCCTTAACATGGGAAGAGTTAAGGGAAATAATGACAAGACGCTTCTGTCCAAGAAGCGAAATCAAGAAGTTGGAAGATGAATTCCACTCGTTAAAACAAAAGGAAGGAGATCATACTTCCTACAACAAAAGGTTTCTAGAGTTGAATAAAATGATCCCCAACTTGTTCACCCCAGTGTACCGCTTGGTTGAACACTATATTCGAGGCCTCCCCTCGAAAATTCAAGACTCAGTTCTAAGCACTTCGCCTGCGACACTTGAAGCCGCAATGGAACTAGCTACCGAACTTACCGAAAATCGCATTCGAAATGGTAAATTCAAAGAGGAGAAAAAGAAAGCCCCCATTGAGGCTCAAACTTCAAACCATTCTGGCTCCTCTTCGAAGTTTACTGGTAAAAGGAACCGAAACACCAGAAACTTTGCTGTCATACAAACAAGTTTCCCTATCCCTGTTGCACCCATCACTCAAGTTGCCCCCTCACCTGCACCACATAAAAGGCCATACTCCGGCCCATACCCAAAATGCAACCGTTGCCAATACCATCATTTTCCTGATCATCCCTGCTAGCATTGCACCGGCTGTGGTCGCGCAGGTCACACCATACAAACCTGCCGCGTACCTCAGCGAACGAACCGCCATCAGCCCTCAACCCAAACCCACCATCAGATAGTGGGTCAAGCCCAACAACCTTTACTACTACCACCTACCCAACATGTAGCCCAATCCTACTACCAACCCAACTATCCCATGATACAACCTATGCGGGCTTGTTACAACTGTGGAGACCCAAACCACTTTAGAAACACTTGTCCACGCTTGGTGAACATCATTCATGCCCAAGCTCAAGCAAATCCGGTGAATCAAGCTAACCAAGCTCCACCACCTGCAAGAGGAAGAGCTTACAACATTAACGCCAATCCTGTTGAAAATAATAACGGCTCAAACGAATCACCCACTAGTTTTCCTCACCAAGAATCAAGACTCAACTCCGACCGTCTAGTTTTAATGTTTTCTTTATGTTATCTCAATCTTTCCGTATCCCAGTTGTAAAATTTGGGAGTTTATGTATCCAAGAATTTTAGTGCGAATTGATATTACAGTTTTGTTTTATACTCATTGATTTAACATTCATATCATCATACATCTCGACGTATCTCAATCTCATCATTTAAAGAAGTTGGGTTGTGTTGCACTTTTACATAGACTGACCCCTTCATCATAACAAACGAGAGAGGTACTGTCATCATTTAGTCATGTATCATTTCAGAATTGAGACTCAAGCTTTGGTTGTTGTGGTTGTTTATGTTTTAGAGTCACATAGAACTGATCATGATTTACTGATAAAGCCAACGAAAATTTGACAAGAATATGGTGGATACGCCGCTGGTACTTCCTATATATAAGTATTCTTGGCAAAGGATCAAAAGCATTACCAGAGGTTATGAAAAGTTCCGTGTAGGTTTAAATATCGTCATGGTTGAAGTTTTTGTTTTATGATATGCATAAAATCGTAAGCGACATCAAAGATCAAATCCGAGAAGCCCAGCATGTTTCAGTAACAGAAAAGAGACGTACGCAAGGAGCCGTCTTGTGGAGCTAAACTTAAAATTGAAACTAAATCCGACGGTATTCTGTACTGTCTAGATCGCATATGGATTCCTGACCACAATAGCCTTCGTGATTTCCTTATGAATGAGGCGCACAAAACACGATATTCTATACACCCAGGAGCCGACAAGATGTATCAAGACCTTCGATACACCTACTGGTGGCCTGGAATGAAAAAGGATATTGCTGATTTTGTTTCCAAGTGCCTTACATGGTCCAAAATAAAAGCTGAACATCAAAGACCCTCAGGACTTCTGGTCCAACCTGAATACCTGTATGGAAGTGCGAAAACATAACCATGGACTTCATTACCGGGTTACCTCGCACTTCTGGTGGGTATGACACTATATGGGTAATCATTGATCGTCTTACAAAATCAGCTCACTTCATTCCGATCCGCGAAGATATCAAGAACGATAAGTTAGCTCGTATCTACATCAGCGAAATCGTAAGCCGTCATGGTGTACCGTTAAGCATTATTTTAGATCGTGATGGTCGTTTCACTTCACGAACATGGCAAGCCGTACAAGCCGCTTTGGGTACACAATTAGACCTCTGTACCGCTTATCATCCTCAAACTGATGGACAATCTGAATGCACCATCCAAACTCTTGAAGATATGCTTCGAGCATGTGTCATAGACTTCAAGGGAAATTGGGACACCATTAGTTGAATTTTCGTACAACAACAGCTATCATTCAAGTATCGGCATGGCACCTTTCGAAGCTTTATATGGTCGTAAGTGCCGATCTCCAATATGTTGGCACGAAATTGGGGAAGCTCAAATCACCGGTCCAGAATTGATTCAAGAAACCACAGACAAGATCCATCAAATTCGTAACAATCTTCTAGCGACTCAAAGTCGTCAAAAGAGTTATGCAGATAAACGACGAAAGCCTTTGGAGTTTAACATTGGTGATCATGTACTTTTAAAAGTATCACCGTGGAAGGGAGTTGTTCGTTTTGGCCAGAAAGGCAAGCTAGCACCACGCTACGTAGGACCTTTCAAGATACTCGAAAGAGTAGGACCTGTAGCATACAAGCTTGATCTACCAGAAGAACTCAACAGAATTCACCCCACATTCCACGTATCAAACTTGAAGAAGTGCCTCACTGATGAGAACCTCCATATTCCCCTGGAAGATATTCAGATCGATGAATCTATGCATTTCATTGAAAGACCAGTAGAGATCATGGACTTCGGAGAAAAACGTTTAAGACGAAGTCGTATTCAATTGTTAGGGTACGCTGGGAGTCGAAACGGGGACCTGAGTTTACTTGGGAACGTGAAGACTCAATGCGCAAAAAATACCCGCATCTTTTTCCTACTACCACTACTACTTAAATTTCGGGACGAAATTTCTAAAAGTAGGGGATACTGTAACATTTGTCAAAAACGGGTTTTCCAAACCCGCTTCGTTTGTAATCGAATATCAAGTTATAAATGTTTCGTTGGGTATTTATGTTTATTTTAATTTTAAACGATGCATAATTAATAAACAAATTAGAATTTAAAAGCTATAATTGTTAAAAAGTAAAAATAAAATAAATAAAATGAAAAACAGGCTGCCGGGACTCGAACCCGGGTCAGCCGGAGAGCCCAACAACTTAACTCGCGCACATATAACCACTCCGCCACTTGATGTTTTTGTGAGTTCTAGGAAACAATTAAATCATATGTTCAACCATGAATCGACCTGTTTACGCTAACTGAAACCGTTATCGGCTTCCAAACGTCCAAGACGTTTGAGTGATCACGGATTTCTAATCATAACCGATAAACCGACAGTTTTAATCAATTCAGTCTTGAATGGACTTGAATTCATGTGATGATCGAAAATCTTCACTTCCTGAATTACTCCAACAATAGCATCCTCTCGCGACTCAGAATCATCCGCAGAACCTCCAATTTCACTTTCGCTCTACCTTTTTGTTCGTCGGAAAAGCTTTTTGAACTCGCCGGACTTTCGCCGGAAAACGATGCCTTCCATTAAAACAGTAAGTTTCTCAATTCTTCCATCTTCTATCAGTTGTTAAGCTTTTGCTAACTCAAACCCTTCAATCAGAATCAGTTCCAGGCGACGATATCGGATAATCATCATTCGCCGGAAAATTTCTGAGAATTTCTAGAATTCGCTGTGAAACGGTATAAACCTTTAAACCTTCTGATAACTCTTGTTCAGTACTTCAACTCTACATCTAGCTAACCAAAACTGTTAATTGGTCCGTTCAGACGAAGCCCATAAAAACAGAGCCGACGACTCCGCCGGAATTCTGAGAAAGACCGTTTTTCCGGTATGTCTACTCCCAAAATCTTTCCTGTCCATTTCGTTTTAATCACTTAAATGATTGTCAATCGAATTAAACAGAATCAGTAGGGTAATCGTTGTCTGTGATATTGTAACGAAGAAGATGAAGTTAGTTTGTATATAAGTTTAATATAAATTGGATATTATCTCGGGTTAGACACACAGTCCAGCGGTGGACTGTGTGCGTACATATATCACACGCCGCGAGTTCGATCATTGACACAATTGTATGCTCTGTAATAAAGATGCTTTCCTTTTTAACTGAACCGGATTAACCCACTGAAGATGTTAAGTATATTAAAAATCAGTATATTAACCAGGTTAGACACACAGTCCAGCGGTGGACTGTGTGTAACACTAACCCACAGGTCCCGGGTTAGAGACCTGTTACACACGCCGGTTCGATGATTCAAATCCTTTTTAAAAATAAATGAATTTTGAATAAATTAAAACATATATAAATATAATTAAAAACAGAAATATTTCGGGTTAGACACGTAGCTCAGTTGGTGGAGCTGCGGATCATTGACACAATTGTATGCTCTGTAATAAAGATGCTTTCCTTTTTAACTGAACCAGATTAACCCACTGAAGATGTTAAGTATATTAAAAATCAGTATATTAACCAGGTTAGACACACAGTCCAGCGGTGGACTGTGTGTAACACTAACCCACAGGTCCCGGGTTAGAGACCTGTTACACACGCCGGTTCGATGATTCAAATCCTTTTTAAAAATAAATGAATTTTGAATAAATTAAAACATATATAAATATAATTAAAAACAGAAATATTTCGGGTTAGACACGTAGCTCAGTTGGTGGAGCTGCGTGCACGCGTACAGGAGGTCACGCGTTCGAACATCACTCAGTGCAAACATTATAAACGACCGAACCGGTCAACAAGTCAAGTCAAAAAGTCAACGGTCAACTCAAAAAGTCAACATATTTTTTTATGTTTTTATTTATTTATTTAATTCAAAAATCAATTAAAAATACTTAAAAATAATGTTTTTAAAGTTAGAAAATAGCTTTAAACTCACAAAAATATATCTCAAAATCCTATTAAAATTATTAACAAAATCCACTCATTTACCATACCTTTTCGTTATTATTTAGGTTAGTTAATTCTCGTCGATCAATCCTCTAAACTCGTGCGCATTTCAACATCTTCAACTGAACGCACCCAATGTGAGTGAATCTCTACAAATTCCCCGTTTTAATCACGTTTTTGGGGTGTATCATGTGTCTTATTATTTATCACATTTAAACTATTGTGCGTTTATCATATCCATGAACAAATGTGTATTCAACATGTATCAACTGTTTGTGTGTTATTGTTTAGATTGAATTTATCATTTTCAGTACATACATTATCATAGGCCGCCGCTCCCCATTACATTATGAGTGTTGAGCTGTTCCCATTACATTATGAGCGTGAACCAGGCGTTGCCAACATACGATCGGCTCCGTTTGATTGAGCCTTGATCGCACAGACATTTATCATAGGCCGTCCGTTCCCCATTACATTATGAGCGTGAACGTGACGTTGCCAACATATACAGTTTCATTTATATTATATATTCATGCAAGTTGGTTTGTTATTGTATGTTATTGTTTGTTGTTGTTATTGTTATTGTATGATCATTCTACGTTTGCTCACATATGATTATTGCACAATTTTCCATAATAAAGATAACAAGAGATCAATAATAAATGTTTTTCTAACAAGGTTCACTCGCCAACTTATGTTGACCCCAAAACCCCCATTTTTACACATGATACAGGTGAGCCAGCTGCAGCAAGAAACACATAGGATGGCTTAGAAGAATAAACTGGTTTAGATTTTGAATTGTTTAGTTGATTATCTTTCTTTGTAATTGTATGAACATGTTTGAAATATTGAGGATGTAATTTTGAATTTAATAAATATGAAACATTAATAAATATCATGAGCTTTGGTGATAACCCAATTATGCCCCGACTCTTATTCCGCTGCGGGTCGGGGTGTGACAATTAAAATGTGCAAATGACCAACATGATCCAACCAATTTGATATGATAAACAGTTGAACATACATAAAGAGTTTCATATAACCAAAACATAAGTACAATACCTAACAACCATTAACATTAAAAAGTAAACATAGTTAAGAAGTTTGACATGAAATAATTTACCAAAACAGTTTGACACAAACTGTAAACATCACAGTTTGACACAAACTGCAAAAATGTCAATTGCAGTCAACCTAAGCCTGTGCTTGATGCAGCAACCTAAGCCTGTGCTTGTGCTTGTGCCCCTTCCTGAGTTTGTGCCATTTCCTGTGCTTGTGACCCAGCCTGTGCTTATGCCCCATTCCTTCTAGATTTTCCACAACTCCTCTTGTTATGCCCCACCCCTTGCAAATCCGACATGTCACAGAGCTTCCCTTCCTTGGCAACTCACCAGTTGCAGAGGTCATGTTGATGACATTCTCAACAACCTGTGAAGTTTTTGCCTTCTTTTTTCCCTGTGAAGCTGAAACTTTAGCCTCTATAATCTCCTGTGCAAACTTCTTCCTTTTCTTCTTTGGCCTCCCAATTTGGACATCATACTTTGGAGGGATCAAAGTGGTTGGGCATGCAGATTTAGGCCACAAATCACTGCTATTCACTGGTTCTAAACTTCTTTCTAAGTCTCAACCCAATACATTGGATGCACCCATTTTTCAGGAACTCCATCACCTTTAACATGCAACCCCACGTTCCAGATACATGCCACTGCATGTCTACATGGGATGCCTGTTAGATCCCATCTCCTAAAAGAGCATGTTCTTTCATTTAATATCATAACTCTCTAGCATCAAACAGACATGTTCTTTTTCTTTTTACGGTCTTCATAGTCCAGAGCCTTTTTTTTTAACTTTGGAAACATATAGCAACCAAGGGCAAGTGGGAGGTATGTTCTTTTTAGGGTTAGGGTTAGGTGTAATTCCCTGAATTGCCTTTTATTGTTTCCACATGTGTGGGCTCCTGTGTCTCTTGGGTCATTCCATAATTGCCTTTAAATGCAGGTGGTTGTGAGGTACCTTCATAATTTATTTCACAGATACTCAGTTTTGGAATACCACCCAAACAAATGACACGAATTCTGCTGTTATCATTCCTTGTGAAACGGAGTTGTCTCATTATATCAATTGCATGATTCTTAACCATCACCTTTATAGTGTCTTTATCAGCAAAAGACTGGCCAAGATAAAGCGGACATTCACCTGATGCTTTACACCTTCTCTTGTTTTTCCTCACACTCCTACAGGCTCTTTCTAGAGGAGTGTCTACATTTGAGTCAGTTAGACTTTCAAAACCATCTAAGTCAACCTGGTCATTGTTTTCATCTACATCAACATTTTTTTCATGTTCTTCACTAATGTTCAACATCTACTACAACCTTATATTCATCCATATCTACACTATAATCTTCCACTACATTATCTTTATCAAATTTGTAGTCTGGATCATCTTCATCATCCTCATCCTGACCCACCTTATTAGTCCTATCTTTCATACTCTTAGCCCTTACACTTTTCCTAGTTGTAGACTTTACGTTTGCTGGGGGTAGTCCGTACACCTTCTGCATTTTCACCTTCACTTGCACTACCTTCATAAGAGCCTTCATAACTACCATCAACACTATAACATTCACTATCTTCATCCTGCTGATCACTATCCTCATAACTTCCCTCTTCACTCAGGACTACATATTCAGGTTCCTTTTTACCCCTATCCTCATCATTTTCAATATCTTTTTTTATCAAATTTGCTAACATGTTGAGTATACATATCTATCACTTTGTTTGTTTCAACATAGCCCAACAATCTAATGATATCACTATCACTGCCTAGTTGCCTTAAACCTAACATTAAATCTTCCCTTGGAACCCTAAAATGGTAAACTACAACATCCTCTTTGAATAACCTAATGCTAAAAACATATCATTCATAACTATAAGTGAAAACATATCTGAATTCACATTATCAATATAGTTTACCTGACCCCCTTGGTATTCAAAGTCAAATTCATCAGTGAAATAACCACCAGGTGAACTTTCAGGGTGAATAATTCGGGATGACCAGCTGTTGAATAAGAAAAAAAACAGGTTCAATCAACACTTCAACTTAAGGATTTTTGTAAAATTCGATTAAAAATTCCAAGTTGATTAATCAGAACATACGTATCGTATTTTAGATCAGGATCAAAAGTGGAGCCTTCGTGTCGCACATAGCAGCTAAAATCATCGTCATTGTCCATTGATCGTTGCAGAAGAATCAGAGAATTGATTAGGGTATTTGCTCGTTATGTATTTGTGGAAGATGAAGATATTAGAGATATTATTTGTGTCCTTTTATCTGGTCAAGGTTGATTTATTTAGTTTTATTACTTTTAATTAATAATCAGTTATAATAAAACGAAAATGACAAAATTACCCCTGTGGAAAAGGACAAAACTTGGGGTTTAATTTGGGGAATGTGGTCAGATTTCACTTTTAGACCAAAATGGCAACAAAAATGAAACCATAAGGACCCAGATACAAAAAGTTTGAGATTTGGACTAAAGTGACAAAACTGACCAAACCGCAGGGACCAAAATGGTAGTTTACTCATGAAATAATGATGTTTATGAAAACTTATTGAAAGATATTTTTGTTCGTGTCTGTTCATTAAGGAAATGAATGTATTGCTGTTCATTCATTTATTGTAGGTAATGTAATGAACACAAACGAACGTTCATAAACACAAAACAAATAAACATGAATCAGCGTTCTTGAACAGAAACATATATATATATATATATATATTAAAAGGTATCTAGATACAATACACTAACATTAATTATATTTTTATTAGTGAGACTTTTGAAGTATTTAAAAAAAATATAAAAATTAAAAACCCTAATGAACTTTCGAACATAAACGAACTCAAATGAACATAAACGAACACGTTATCGAACCTTCACGAACATAAATAAATGAACAAGGACTCTGTTCATGTTCATTCATTTAACTAAACGTAAGAAATTTCTTGTTCGTGTTCTATCATTTATCAAAAGATCGATCACAATAGAACTTCCGCCGAATGGCACTAACTGTTTGTTGAATGTTCAGTTCGTTTATAGCCCTATTGACCACCAGTACGTTTTCAGATACCTCTTTGAAAGGCGGTCTTGGAATCAAAATTCGTTATTACAGCATCGGTTATTCAGATAGTAGGCCATGTTTTCCAAACGAATTTAGAAAAGTTTAAAGTGTCGGCGTTAGTTATAGTGAACATGTCACCCATGGATAATTTCACACAACAGAGGAGCCTTAGACAAGGCCATATTATCGTCATGGAAGCATTGAAATTATTGATGCATAGGGCTAAAATCTTGGTGTTTATAATGGTATACAACTCCCGAATGGCAGTTTGGTTATTGCACACTTATTTTATGCGGATGATGTTGTATTTATTGGTGAATCAAACATCCACAGCCTTAAATTTTGAACCGTATTCTACGGGCTTTTTACTTGATCTCGGGCTCAAAGATTGGCCTCCCGAAAAGCAAAATATACTGGAACCGTTTGGAACATGAAGAGTGTTGATACAATTTTTGTGTCTGTAGCTTGTTCTTAACGTAGTTTGTTTGTACGGTCTTTATTTACATGTCTGTATGTTTTGGTCGGGTCGGCCAAGTCGAGATATCCTCCTATCCCGACTTAGCACGACGTTTAGTTTGTTTGTATTGTAAAACACCTACATGTTGCAGACTGTTAGTGTTTGTTTTGGAAACTTGGTAAACTGTCTGATTGGCTGTGGTTACTGTCTGTTTAGCAGGCCCCTACGAAGAACCCATGTTCTTCGTAGGAATCTCTCATCTACGAACAACATTGTTCGTTGTTAATGTAAGCCACGAAGAACCTTCTTCATGGTATGTTTGTTCGTCGATGTGTGTCCAACGAAGAAACATTCTTCGTTGGACTGATGGTTGTTCGTTGTGTCTGCTGGTTCTTCGTAACCATGCAAACCTGGTTTGCCTATATATACGACCCACCACTTCATAGTTTACTAAGAGAGTCCCGAGAAAGTTGTAACACTGTGTGTATGTGTGTACTGATTCTCTTCACTTTAATCTAAGATTGTGAATCTTTGGTTACCTTGTGTTTGCTTACATTTTGCTTCGGTTGCATATTTACATGGATTCCGCACTCGTAAGTGTGTTGTATGAACAAGGAAGTAAGTTGTTCTTGATCCTTCAAGTGGACCTACAAAGAGGTACTACAAGCTGCATGGGCGGTTTAAAAGAGCTAATATGAATAAAATCGGTAGCTGGAGACCGGTTGTGGACCGTTTCAACAAAAAAAAACTTTCAAATTGGGTAGCAAAGTAAATCTCTTTCACAGGAAGGGTGACTTTGGCTAAAGCGGTACTTGACAATTTAACAACTTACTATATGTCTCTTTATAAAGTCCTGGTTAGTGTTAAAAACTTTAGAATGTATACGGTGAAATTTCCTATGGGGAGGCACATCTATGTGCCAAAAGATAAAATGGGTTCCCGTGGGGAGGCACATCTATGTGCTAAAAGATAAAATGGGTGGATGGGAAAAAGATAGTTCTGAAAAAGAATGGTGGATTGGGTATAGGCTGCCTTCATGAAGCAAACTGTGCATTATTGGCCAAGTGGTGGTTTCGGTTGAGGGCCGAAGATGATCATATGTGGGTTGCTGTAATATGCACCTTACATGGTCGAAAGTGGGGAAAAAATAAGGTGCCCACATACTAGATTGGGGATGGTGGGAAAACATGATTTTGGCTTGATAACTGGTTGCCAATTGGGTTTTTGTGTGATGTTTCCAATGTATTTATAAATTGGCAGGTGATAAAGGGGCCCGGGTTAGCGTTAATTATCAAAGAATTGGGAATAGAGTCGGTAGGATTAGAAGTGGGATTCACATCCGAATTCTTCTCAAGTCTGGGACGAAATTTTTGGTCTGATGCACACGTTGAACGGCTGCACAATACAACACAAGAAAGATGTGTGGGGTTCGAAGCCAGCTGGGGGGGTTCCGATTTTGAGGTTAAAACAGTAAAAGAAGAATTCATAGCAGTAGGCAGCGAGAATGTGGTTTCGAATGGAATGTAGTGGTGTAATTTGGCAACGGCAAAAGCAAACATATTCTCTTGGAAAGCCTTGCTAAAAAGATTCCAGCTTTAGTCGAACTATAGAATAGAGGTGAATCGGGTAATAACAAGCTATGCCCGAATTGTGGAAGCTATGATAAATCGTTGGATCATTGTCTAGTCGAGTTCCTGCTAACAAAGGACGTTTGGAGATTGATCGGTATGTGGCTTGAAGTCCCGACAGTTGGAATAAGTTCAATTGTGGTCGAGATAATGGAAAAAGTGAGAGATTTACATGTGGCAAGGAAAAGATAGAAGGCGATCGCGTCTGTGGTAATTGGTGCACTGTGGTTAATTTAGGGGGCAAGAAACAAGAAAGTATTTGAAGGACGGGCAATTTCGATCACAAAAGTGTAGGGAGGAAGTTCAGGAAGCTACTTTCCTGTGGCTAAAACATCGGGCGAGATGGAAGACAATGACTTTTGGCGAGCGGTTAAGATTCGATGTACAGATTTTCTAAACTAGTTAAGCGTTGTAATTGGTGAAATCATGCCTCGGCTAGCACTTAGCTGGTTTGACGGTGTTTAAGTGGTTTTGTTGATTAAGAAAGTTGGCTTTGTTCGTTCAAAAAAAGAGAAAGAAAAGAGAAAAAAAGAGTTTTAATTCATATATTATCTACATCATGTTTTTTATTTTACTCTTTATCTCAAAAATCGTAGTAGAGAGTAAATTTAATCTCTATATTTGATATGTTACTATTCATCTTTGAATTAAATGTCGTGAGTATATAAAACCGAAAAAATAATAATAAAGTAAATATAAAAATGAAGAATGAGATGTGAAATTTTTTTAAAAGATAAACAAAATTTTAAGAAAAATAAGATTTTTAGTTAATGTTCTCAAAAGTTTTTAAAAAATAAATAAATTTGAAGAAAAAGTTGTCTTTTTTAACTAGTGTATAGAGATGTATATGATCATATGGAGGTTCAAACTTGAACGCTCTTACTTGATTGTTCAAAGTTTCAAACTAAAAAAATTGGGTTCGGCCATAACTAAACCTGACCCAGTTCAAAAAATTCCGAATATCGACATTGGTGTTAGGTAACTCATATTTGTTCCAAACCAAGGTACATGGGTGGGTCCATTAGGTCACAATTAGCCCCACGGCCCCACATCAGGCTGTGCTTGTCTATTGGTCCGACCCATCCGGAATATAAGCAATATGTAGGCTTTATCCAGGTCTCAGTTTGGTTGTTGGGACTTTAATAACTAATTAACTACTATAATCAATGAATGAATAAAATGAGTTGCTAACAAGTAAAAATGTAATAACTTTTAAATACAAGTCTAAAATGGGATGATTGTCTTCTAATTTTTATGACATACTAAAATAATAAATTTGATAATAAAGATTATATTTATTATAGTAAATATCAATCTTTTGTTCCACTTTGAATACAAATTTATGTGTTTTTTAACGATAACTTACACAAATTTATGTGCTTTTTTTAACGATAGCTTAAACCCCTACATGCAACTTAAAAACACAAAGCCTTTTCTAACAGTTTGGTATTGTTGAAAACAATTTAATCAAACATAATATTAATATATTTTAATGATTACCGAGTTATTGGCCAAACCAGTTTGTTCCAACGTGAGCAAACTGATTGAAGAAAGGTAGAAGGAGACTGTCCCGTTATCGGACGAATTTAAATAACACGCGAAAACTAAAACCAACCTGGCGATTTAAGAAACGTGATTCTTGAATTGCACGGATGATTCATGTCCTTAAAGGATTTTACGCGCTCGTATTGCTGTGAGCTGCAACGTAAACTCCCAGGATTTAATGCAGAACTGATCTGGTATTCCAACATCAATGGAAACCAGAAAACGCAGAAGCTGGAGAAGAAACAGGAACACCAGAGAGGGGCTGCTAAATTAGAGTTTTTGAATGGGTAGCAGGAGACCTTTATTTATAGGTTGAGATCATAACTGAGAATGAGAAAAACGGGGAATGGGATAACCACTATCACAACCAGATTCGAATTCCTGGGTATATCCCATACGAATTCTAATTTCCTAGAGATAACCCCCACAGTTTCAAACTCATCTGTATCCCAATCTTATCTCATCCACAGATCAGACCCATCTGAACCGGACCTAGCTAAAAATAAAAGCTCCTCAGCTCCTAGCGACGATGGGTACGTGCGAAGTGCAAAGTGCGCCTCAAACGCGCCCATTCGCGAGCTCGCGGCTCGGCTCGGCTCGGCACGCGTGTGGGCTTGGCCCACTTCTCAACCCATTTAACACTTTGGAGGCCCATAAGGGGCAATTCCTTATAAGGCACCCAAAATTCACTACCCCCACCAATGTGGAATGGAGGAAACATACCAACTTGTATGTTCCTCATTAATATTTCCAACAATCCCCACCAAGTTGGAATGTTTCCTTTCACTTAGACAGATGATGTCTAAACTAGGTGTCACGAAGATTAAACCCAGTTTATGTTGATAAACAAGAAGAGACAGATTCGATGGTGTCCTATGGAATTAAACCATTAACCTGATAGCACCCTTCGGTTTACCCCCCACACATCAACGGCCGACTTTGCGTTCTCACTGAGCGCGAATATGGTTGTGCGCTACAAATCCTTTTCATGATCCTTTAGAAGACAAACCACTTATCTTCACTCGAGGCGGCACCACCCCTAGATCATATAGGCAAAGTTTTACATCATCCACGTTGCTTGGATGCCTCCAAAACTTTGTTAAGAGCATTAGCTCACTTTTGTTCTCGGCAATGACGTACTATCATACCTCACATGGATCTATCAGAAATTGATAGTACCTTCTATCGTTAAGTGACTTCGTTTTTATCCATTAAACTTGAGAAATAGGAGCACTAAGTTCAAGTTGGCTTTCCATCACTAACGATTCTATTGTGGTTTTAGACCCATGTCTCTCGCGGTACTCACTACCAAATCTCTCGTCAGAGGTTTAGTAAACGGATCAGCCAAGTTCTTACTTGTCTTGACATAGACAACCTTGATGGTACCACTTTCAAGAAGTTGTCTCGCATAATTGTGCCGTAGGCCTATGTGTCTTGACCTCCCATTATACACTGCGTTGTATACTTTAGATAGTGTGGCCTCACTATCACAATACATGGGAATATACGGCATTGGAACATCCCATATACGGATGTCCGTAAGTAGATCTCTAATCCACTCTGCTTCCTTACCAGCCACAGCTAGTGCTATGAACTCAGCTTCCATAGTTGAGTGGGCAATATGTCACACCCCGACCCGCAGCGGAAAAGGTGATCGGGGCATGATTGGGTTATCATCAAAGCTCATGACATTTATTATGCGTTTCATATTCATTAATTACAATTTAATGGAAATTTACAATAAATGTTACAACATGTTCTAACTATCAATCTAAGCTTCTTTGTTCTCTTCTAAGGCATATCCTATGTTTTCCTTGCTTCAACCTGTTCACCTGTATCATGTGTAAAAGGGTTTTTGGATCAACATAAAGTTGGCGAGTGAATCCTATGGAAAACATTTGAACAAGTTTATTTAAATTGATTATGAAATATGTGCACAACCAAACATGAGTAAAAATAGATATAAACTTAATCAACAATCATAAGATATTAAATGAAACACACATGAACAATAATGGAACATTTAGAGGCACGCGATGCTCAACTCGTCTCTCACGAGGAACTGAGGGGCCTAATAAATGAATTGCATAAACATGATAATATGAATGACACAACTACAAACAATATAAACTCAATGATACACACATAAACAATAATGAATTTGATTTGTGGCACGCGTTGTTCAACTCGTCTCCCACGAGGAACTGATGGGCTTAATGAATGAGTTTCATATAATTTGACAAAAGGAAATAAGTAATCACAACAGTATAAACAATCTAAGTTTAGGTCATGATGTGGTATGGCACAAGTTTAAATAAATAAGTTAATTATTTTCATAACACATGACACACCCCAAAACGTGTAATTTAAAAGGGGAATTTGTAAGATTCACTCACAGTGGGTGCGTTCGGTTGATGATGTTGAATGCACGCGAAGTGGTTTTAACCACGAGTGAGATTAACCTAGATAAATCGCATTATGGTTTGGTAAGTAAACGGATTTTATTAATCTATTTTAGTAGGATTGATGGGTGTATTTTTGTGAGTTTGATGCTATTTTCTAACCTTAAAAATATTATTTTTAAGTATTTTTAATTGATTTTTAATTAAAATAATTAAATAAAAATAATAAAAAAATTTGATTTTTTCTGATCGTTGACCATTGACTGACCGTTGACCGGTTCGAATCGGAATATAAGTGCGCTGAGTGAGGCTCGAACCCGAGACCTCCCGTACGCGTGCACGCAGCTCTACCAACTGAGCTACGTGTCTAACCCGTCATATATCTGATTTTAATTATATTTATACATTAATTAGTTTAAACCGAAAATCATTTTATTTTAAAAACAGTTTAAGCGAATCGGACGTGCACTCCACAGGTTCGAACCCGGGACCTGTGGCTTAAACTAACACACAGTCCACCGCTGGACTGTGTGTTTAACATGTTATATAATCCAATTTTTATTATACTTAAATACAAACTATTTGTTTTCATTTCTGACTTTATTTAAAAAGGTTAATAATCGTCCGGGTCGATGCAGAAGACCGGACTCGAACTCGTGACGTGCGACTTAAACATACACACAGTTCACAGCTGGACTGTGTGTCTAACTTGGTTATTATTCCGATTATTAATATACTTAACATATACCTGTGGCGACTCCGGTTCAGTTTAACAAAAAAATGATTTTTATTGAAGCAGCGTGTGTGAAACAGGATTCGAACTCGAGACGTTTGTTTTAATGTGCACACAGTCCACCGCTGGACTGTGTGTCTAACCCGAGTAAATTTTGATTTAAATTATACTTATACGTTCCAGATACATCGTCTTCTTCATCAAGTTATAACCAGAATCGGAAATCGACTGGTTCAAAGTCTTAATTGTTTTCTTTAGTGTATTAGGTTAATTATAGATGAGATATAAGTATAAAGAAAAGAAAATAAGCGTGAGGTATACCGACTCGCTTTCCTCTGTTTTCCGGCAGAACTCCGGCGACAGAAATTAGCTCCGGCGTCAGGTGTCTTGCAGCAGAGAAACTTCAGAAAACTTACAAAGGGTGTGGGTGACTTCGGTATAAGCTTAGGAGGTTCAATAAGGCTCGGAAATGGAGAAACCGGTTTTCCGGCGACGAACAGATTAATTCCGGCGAGTGGAATTACGTCCGGTAAAGGTGTGGTTCTGAGCGAAAAAGTTTGCGGTGGGTTGTGGGTGAATATATAGAACAAATCGTCAATGTATTTGGCCCGATTTCCGACTGGATTCGTAAATTATAAAAACTCCGGCGGTTATAACTTTGGTCGCGGACTCAGACGTCGGTTATAACCGATGTCCTAATAATAGTTTACGTTATAACTGAAAATGTTGTTAAAAGCTCGCGAGATTACCGGGATTCCGACGACTGAACTTTTGGGCGCCGGTTTTGAATTCGTAACGTCACTTTATGAATTAAATGGTTTCAATATTTAACAAACAAAACAAGTGGCGCAGTGGTTTGTGTGTGGTGTGTTAAGGTTGATTGCTGGATCGGTAGTAACCCGGGTTCGAAACCCGGCAGGGACTTTTTATTTTTATTTTACGATTTTCAACAGTTTTTTCAAAAACTAAATATATATTCCCGTATAATAATTGATTATGTATCGTTTAAAATTATTTTGGGCATTTAATTCGCAACGGAAATTTTAACTGACTGTTCGGTTGATAAACGGAGCGGGTTTGGTAAATCCGTTTTTGACGGATGTTACAGTATCCCCTGCTTTTTAGGAATTTCGTCCCGAAATTTAAATAATGATATATTTTGACTAAAAGGATGATGATGTTTAGTTTGCCACTTGTATGCTTAGAAAAATAAGGGTTTAAGTTTTTGTTCGAGGCGGGTAACGTTCCTTGTAAGGGTTAAGAACCCTATTCAGGAATCGCTTTTTGTTGCCTACTGTATAAGTATTGATAAGCAGAAATGATTTGCTAAAAATGATATCATGCATAAGAGTTTAGATACGTTTGGGAAAGTATGGTTATATCCTAAGGCAAAACATCTAACACTACAACCTACATGGAACATAAATAAAAACACAACAGCTGATATTCGAACATGAATAAACACAACAGCAAATATTTGAATCCACATTTTGATAGCATATATGTTTGAATGGTGGAAGTTCCTCTCTCGTTTGTTATGATGGAGAGGTTAGTTTATGTAGAAATGGAACACAATCAAATCTCTTTAAATAGCATGATGATATAAATGTAACACAAATTCCAACCAAGGCAATACTAAATCCTACATGGAACTTCTCATAACCGCCTGATAATGCCTCTGATCCTTTGGCAAGAATACTTATATATAGGAAGTACCAGCGGCGTATCCACCATATTCTTGCCAAATTTTCATTAGTTTTATCCACAAGTTATGATTAGTTACCAAGAAACTAATAAATCCTAGATAGAACTTCTCATAACCGTCCGATAATGCCTCTGATCCTTTGACAAGAATACTTATATATAGGAAGTACCAGCGGCGTATCCACCATATTCTTGTCAAATTTTCATTGGTTTTATCAGAATTATGATTAGTCCTATAACTCTACAACCAATACAACAAACATAAATTACTGAAATGAAATATATCTATGCGATCAAGGCTCAATCAAACGGAGCCGATCGTATTGCATGTACTGAAAATGAAATGTCTGTGCGCTCAAGGCTCAATCAAACGGAGCCGAACGTATTGAATGTACTGAAATTGAAATTGTCTGTGTGCTCAAGGCTCAATCAAACGGAGCCGAGCGTATTGCATGTACTGAAAATGAACAACTTAATCTAAACAACAATCACACAAACAGCCTATGCATGGAACCTCTCATAACCGCCTGATAATGCCTCCGATCATTTGACAAGAATACTTATATATAGGAAGTACCAGCGGCGTATCCACCATATTCTTGTCAAATTTTCATTGACTTTATCCGTTAGTTATGATCAGTTCTAAGCGACTCTACAACAAACACAACAACCACAAGATACTGATAATGAAATTGTCTGTGCGCTCAAGGTTCAATCAAACGGAGCCGAACGTATTGCATGTACTAGAAATGTAAATTGAACTGTGCGCTCAAGGCTCAATCAAACGGAGCCGAAGGTATTGCATGTACTGAAAATGAACCACTTGATCTAAACAACAATCACACAAACAGCCTATGCATGGAACCTCTCATAACCGCCTGATAATGTCTCCGATCATTTGACAAGAATACTTATATATAGGAAGTACCAGCGGCGTATCCACCATATTCTTGTCAAATTTTCATTGACTTTATCCGCAAGTTATGATTAGTTCTATGCGACTCTACTACAAACACCACAACCACAAAATACTGATAATGAAAATGTATGTGCGCTCAAGGCTCAATCAAACGGAGCCGAACGTATTGCATGAACTGGAAATGTAAATTGAACTGTGCGCTCAAGGCTCAATCAAACGGAGCCGAGCGTATTGCATGTATTGAAATGTAAAATGAAATAACCGATCAAGGCTCAATCAAACGGAGCCGATCGTGCGGGCACGCCACTGATCAACCGCATAATAAAATGGGGATCAAGCTCAACCTCAATGGATGGGGAGCTGCGGCCTCGGCAAAAGCATATACTGAAAACAATATATAATATATAATATACAATAATTACTCTAACAGTCGTTTGATGTGATAAAGAAAAAACATAAAACTAAACGATAGGAGTTGAATCTGGATCTTCGGCGAAGAGGACTAGTTGGGTATCTTCGTTTGGGCCGTCATTATCTTCGACAGGATTGGTGTAACATCCGTCAAAAACGGATTTACCAAACCCGCTCCGTTTATCAACCGAACAGTCAGTCAAAAAATTTCGTTGCGAATTAAATGCCCAAAATATTTTTAAACGATACGTAATCAATTATTATACAAGAATATATAATTAGTTTTTGAAAAACTGACAAAAATCGCAAAATAAAAATATTATACCTCTGCCGGGTTTCGAACCCGGGTCTGTACCGATCCGGAACATGTCTTAACACACACACACAAACCACTGCGCCACTTGTTCTGTTTGGTAAATAATAGAATCATTTAATTCATAAAGTGACATTACGAATTCAAAATCGGCGCCCCTTTAGTTCAGTCGTCGGAATCCCGGAAATCTCGCGAGTTTTTATCACCAATTTACGCCGCGACCAAAAATTATAACCGCCGGAAAATTTAAATCAATGAACCCAGTCGGAAATCAGATCAAATACATTTCGATTTTTCCCTATAAATTCACCCTCAACCCATTGAAAACCTTTTCGCTCAAAACCACACTCTTTCTCGGCGAAAACTCCCTCGCCGGAACTTTTCTGTTCGTCGCCGGAAAACCGATTACCTCATTTCCGAGCCTCACTGAGCCTCTGAAGCTTATACCGGAGATACCCATACTTTTTCCAAGTTTTCCGGAGACGTGCTGCTGCAAGACACCCGTCGCCGGAGGTGAATTCTGTCGCCGGAGTTTCTGCCGGAAAACAGAGAGTCCAGTCGGTATACTTCTCCGCCCAATTTCTTTTCCTTTTCACATTTATCTCACCGTAATGATCTGAAATACACTAATAAACCGATAAAAACTTTGAACCAGTCGATTTCCGAACTCTGGTTATATTTCAGTGAAGAAGACGATGTATTTCCGTATCATATATGTATAATTAAAATCAACTTATTAATCGGGTTAGACACACAGTCCAGCGGTGGACTGTGTGCACATATAACGCAAACGTCTCGAGTTCGATTCCGGTTTCACACACGCTGCCTTAATAAAAACCATTTTTTTTGTTTACTGAACCGGAGTCGCCTTAGATATATGTTAAGTATATTAATAATCGGAATAATAACCAAGTTAAACACACAGTCCAGCGGTGGACTGTGTGTATGTTTAATCGCACGTCACAAGTTCGAGTCCGGTCTCCTACATCGACCCGGACAATTATTAACTTTTTAAATAGAGTCAGAAATGAAAGCAGATAATTTGTATTTAAGTATAATAAAAGTGGAAATATATAACATGTTAAACACACAGTCCAGCGGTGGACTGTGTGTTAGATTAAACCACAGGTCCCGGGTTCGAGACCTGTGGAGTGCATGTCCGAGTCGCTTAAACTGTTTTTAAAATAAAAATGATTTTCGGTTTAAACTAATTAATATATATATATAATTAAAATCAGATTTATAACGGGTTAGACACGTAGCTCAGTTGGTAGAGCTGCGTGCACGCGTACGGGAGGTCTCGGGTTCGAGCCTCACTCAGTGCACTTGTATTCCGAATTGAACCGGTCAACGGTCAGGTCAAACGGTCAACGGTCAGAAAAAAATCAAAATTTTTTATTATTTTTATTTAATTATTTTAATTAAAAATCAATTAAAAATACTTAAAAATAACATTTTTAAGGTTAGAAAATAGCCTCAAACTCACAAAAATACACTCAACAACCCTACTAAAATAGTTTAATAAAATCCGTTTACTTACCAAACCATAATGCGATTTATCTAGGTTAAATCTCACTCGTGGTTAAAACGACTTCGCGTGCATTCAACGTCATCAACCGAACGCACCCACTGTGAGTGAATCTTACAACTCCCCCTTTTAAATTACACGTTTTGGGGTGTGCCATGTGTTATGAAAATAATTAATTTATTTATTTAAACTTGTGCCATACCACATCATGACCTAAACTTAGATTGTTTTTATTGTTGTGACTTATTTATTTCCTTTTGTCAAATTATATGAAACTCATACATTAAGCCCATCAGTTCCTCGTGGGAGACGAGTAGAACATCGCGTGCTTCAAATCAAATTCATTATTGTTCATGTGTGTATCCTTGAGTTTATATTGATTGTGGTTGTGTCATTCATATTATCATGTTTATGCAATTCAATCATCAGGCCCCTCAGTTCCTCGTGAGAGACGAGTTGAGCATCGCGTGCCTTTAATTGTTCCATTATTATTCATGAGTGTTTCATTCAATATCTTATGATTGTTGATTAAGTTACATCTATTTTTACTCATGTTTGGTTGTGCACATATTTCATAATCAATTTAAATAAATTTGTTCAAATGTTCCATAGGATTCACTCGCCAACATTATGTTGATCCAAAAACCCTTTTACACATGATACAGGTGAACAGGTTGAAGCAAGGAAAACATAGAATATGCCTTAGAAGAGAACAAAGAAGTTTAGATTGTTAGTTAGATCATGTTGTAACATTTATTGTAAAATTCCATTTAATTTGTATTAATGAATATGAAACGCTTAATAAATGTCATGAGCTTTGATGATAACCCAATCATGCCCCGATCACCTTTTCCGCTGCGGGTCGGGGTGTGACAGATTGGTATCAGAGCCATGACTATAGGGATATAGGATAGGTTATTAGACCCTTAGAGCCTATACTATAGTCTGCCTAAATTTTAATTGATTAGGTGGTTACATACAAACTTGTGATATTTATTTGTTTCATATTTGTTTACATTTACACTCAAACACACATGCTTATATACATATTCATCATACATATATACATATTCATTATACATATATCGATGTTCATGTATTCAATTTATTTTCATATTCTCATTATCCAAAGATTTTGTGCAATTTTCAAATCTAATCAAAGTAAGTTCTGCGACGGGCATGTAGTAACTGGAAGGGTACAAGTACCGGTAGTCGGAACGTCCTGTCTAGGCTGGCATTCGTATAAATCCAATATAAAGGACCAGTTTGCCTACCTGGGGACCAACGATGAGAGTACGAAGGACCTATTAGGCCAAAGCATGCCACACCAAACGTCGTTCGAACTAACCTACTTTGAGGTGTCACCGTGTCTACACCTGGACACATTCCGAATATCACACGTTGTATACATATTTCTCGATTTTCTCCGGGTTTTTGTGTACGCTACCTGGCAGAAACCGTGCGAACCATATGAAAAACCGGTATTCATGGGGGCCCACATGATTACACAGGTAAAGTATGGCGGCATGAAGGGCCTAACAGCGAGCAAAGCCCAAGACATCCTATGTATGTAGTATTTTTCTATAATTATTTTATGAATGTTCATTCCTGAATGCGACCCATGATCCCAAAAGCATCCAACTCATACTCTTGTCATGTATTCCTTGTGGATGTCTTCTAACCTCGCCTGTAGGAAGACGAGAGCACGAAAAGCCCGCGAACGCATGGCTGCCTTAATCGCTCAACAAATGGCTGCCGTAATACCCAACATTGTAATCCAAGTTCAACAAGCACTTACCGTTAATCCTGTCAATCAAGCGAATCAAAACATTTTCAACTCTTCCCCAAATACCACTAAATGCACCTACAAGCATTTCAAATCATGCGACCCTCCGAAATACAAAGGGACTGAAGGCGTCACCGCTCTCCTCCATTGGTTTGAAGAAATGGAGAATACATTTCTAAATTGCGATTGCCCTGACGATCGCAAAGTGCGATATGCTACCGGTCGATTATATGGGATAGCACTTACTTGGTGGAACACAGAGAAGGCCAAACGAGGTGTGGAAGATGCTATGACCTTAACTTGGAACGAATTGAAGGAAATCATGACCAGACGTTTTTGCCCAAGGAGCGAAATCAAGAAGTTAGAAGATGAATTTTACTCATTGAAGCAAATGGAAGGAGACCACATCACCTACAACAAAAGGTTCCTCGAATTACATCAAATGGTTCCCAACATGTTCACTCCCCTCTACCGTTTGATCGAGCACTACATTCGTGGTCTTCCATCAAAGATTCAAGACCCTGTAATAAGTGCCAATCCTGCAACTTTGGAAGCAGCAATGGAGCTAGCAACAGAGCTCACCGAGAACCGAATCCGAAACAAAGACTTCAAGGAGGAGAAGAAGAAGGATAAAGAAACGACTGAAACCTCCGACTCCACTCAAACCGAATCCCCTTCTCAACCTAATCCTAAGAGAAGAAGAGTCGGGCGACTTTTCGCTGCGACCCAACGGAATCAACCAGTTTTACACGCTATACCCATCCGAGCTATCCCAATTACCCAAGTGGCACCCAACTCATCTTACCTAGATAAGAAACCATATCTCGGACCTCACCCTCGATGCAACAACTGTTTTTATCACCATCCCCATACCCTACCTTGTCGTCTATGTGCAACTTGTGGACGCTATGGTCATTTGAGCAATGTTTGTCGCACCTTTCAAAACCAAACCTTTTCCCCTGCTCAAAACATGACCCAAACTTATTATCAACCCCAATACCCCATGTTCCCATATGCACGAGCTTGTTTCAATTGTGGCGACCCTACCCACTTTAGAAACACATGCCCTCAATTGGTTAACGTTATCAACACTCAAGCCCAATCAGACCCAGTTAACCAAGTAAACCAAGAAAACCCAACCACTATGCCACCATTAAGAGGAAGAGTCTTCAATATCAACGCCAATCCTGTCGAAGATAATGACGGCCCAAACGAAGATACTCAACTAGTCCTCTTCGCCGAAGATCCAGATTCAACTCCTATCGTTTAGTTTTATGTTTTTTCCATGTGTAGACTGTTAGAGAAATTATTGGATATTATATATTATATATTGTTTTCAGTATATGCATTTGCCGAGGCCGTAGCTCCCCATCCATCGAGGTTGAGTTTGATCCCCATTTTATTATGCGGTTGATCAGGGCGTGCCCGCATGATCGGCTCCGTTTGTTTGAGCCTTGATCGGTTATTTCATTTTACATTTCAATACATGCAATACGTTCGGCTCCGTTTGATTGAGCCTTGAGCGCACATTTCAATTTACATTTCCAGTTCATGCAATACGTTCGGCTCCGTTTGATTGAGCCTTGAGCGCACATACAATTTCATTATCAGTATCTTGTGGTTGTGGTGTTTGTAGTAGAGTCGCATCGAACCAACCATAATTTGCGGATAAAGTCAATGAAAATTTGACAAGGATATGGTGGATACGCCGCTGGTACTTCCTATATATAAGTATTCTTGTCAAATGATCGGAGGCATTATCAGGCGGTTATGAGAGGTTCCATGCATAGGATGATTGTGTGATGGTTGTTTAGATTAAGTTGTTCAATTTCAGTACATTCAATATGTTCGGCTCCGTTTGATTGAGCCTTGAGCGCACATACAATTTCATTCAATACGTTCGGCTCCGTTTGATTGAGCCTTGAGCGCATAGACAATTTCATTATCAGTATCTTGTGGTTGTGGTGTTTGTAGTAGAGTCGCATCGAACTAACCATAACTTGCGGATAAAGTCAATGAAAATTTGACAAGGATATGGTGGATACGCCGCTGGTACTTCCTATATATAAGTATCCTTGTCAAATGATCGGAGGCATTATCAGGCGGTTATGAGAGGTTCCATGCATAGGCTGTTTGTGTGGTTAAGTTATTCATTTTCAGTACATGCAATACGCTCGGCTCCGCTTGATTGAGCCTTGAGCACACAATTTCAATTTCAGTACATTCAATACGTTCGGCTCCGTTTGATTGAGCCTTGAGCACACATCCATTTCATTTTCAGTACATGCAATACGATCGGCTCCGTTCGATTGAGCCTTGATCGCACAGATATATTTCATTTCAGTATTTTATGTTTGTTGTATTGGTGGTAGAGTTATAGGACTAATAATAATTCACTGATAAAACCAATGAAAATTTGACAAGAATATGGTGGATACGCCGCTGGTACTTCCTATATATAAGTATTCTTGTCAAAGGATCAGAGGCATTATTGGACGGTTATGAGAAGTTCTATGTAGGATTTATTAGTTTCTTGGTAACCAATCATAACTTGTGGATAAAACTAATGAAAATTTGGCAAGAATATGGTGGATACGCCGCTGGTACTTCCTATATATAAGTATTCTTGCCAAAGGATCAGAGGCATTATCAGGCGGTTATGAGAAGTTCCATGTAGGATTTAGTATTGCCTTGGTTGGAATTTGTGTTACATTTATATCATCAAGTTATTTAAAGAGATTGGATTGTGATCCATTTCTACATAAACTAACCTCTCCATCATAACAATCGAGAGAGGAACTTCCATCATTCAAACATATATGCTATCAGAATGTGGATTCAAATATTTGCTGTTGTGTTTATTCATGTTCAAATATTTGCTGATGTGTTTATTCATGTTCAAATATTTGCTGATGTGTTTTCATGTTCGAATATTAGCTGTTGTGTTTACTTATGTTCAAATATCAGTTGTTGTGTTTTTATTTATGTTCCATATAGGTTGTAGTGTTAGAAGTTTTGCCTTAGGATATAACCATACTTTCCCAAACGTATCTAAATTCTTATGCATGATATCATTTTTAGCAAATCATTTCTGCTTATCAATACTTATACAGTAGGCAACAAAAAGCGATTCCTGAATAGGGTACTTAACCCTTACAAGGAACGTTACCGCCTCGAACAAAAACTTAAACCCTCATTTTTCTGAGCATACAACTGTCAAACAAAACATCACCATCCTTTTTAGTCAAAATATATCATTATTTAAATTTCGGGACGAAATTTCTAAAAAGCAGGGGATACTGTAACATCCGTCAAAAACGGATTTACCAAACCCGCTCCGTTTATCAACCGAACAGTCAGTCAAAAAATTTCGTTGCGAATTAAATGCCCAAAATATTTTTAAACGATACGTAATCAATTATTATACAAGAATATATAATTAGTTTTTGAAAAACTGACAAAAATCGCAAAATAAAAATATTATACCTCTGTCGGGTTTCGAACCCGGGTCTGTACCGATCCGGAACATGTCTTAACACACACACACAAACCACTGCGCCACTTGTTCTGTTTGGTAAATAATAGAATCATTTAATTCATAAAGTGACATTACGAATTCAAAATCGGCGCCCCTTTAGTTCAGTCGTCGGAATCCCGGAAATCTCGCGAGTTTTTATCACCAATTTACGTTATAACGTAAACCATTAACCAGACATCGGTTATAACCGATGTTTGAAGTCCGCGACCAAAAATTATAACCGCCGGAAAATTTAAATCAATGAACCCAGTCGGAAATCAGATCAAATACATTTCGATTTTTCCCTATAAATTCACCCTCAACCCATTGAAAACCTTTTCGCTCAAAACCACACTCTTTCTCGGCGAAAACTCCCTCGCCGGAACTTTTCTGTTCGTCGCCGGAAAACTGATTACCTCATTTCCGAGCCTCACTGAGCCTCTGAAGCATATAACGGAGATACCCATACTTTTTCCAAGTTTTCCGGAGACGTGCTGCTGCAAGACACCCGTCGCCGGAGGTGAATTCTGTCGCCGGAGTTTCTGCCGGAAAACAGAGAGTCCAGTCGTATACTTCTCCGCCAATTTCTTTTCCTTTTCACATTTATCTCACCGTAATGATCTGAAATACACTAATAAACCGATAAAAACTTTGAACCAGTCGATTTCCGAACTCTGGTTATATTTCAGTGAAGAAGACGATGTATTTCCGTATCATATATGTATAATTAAAATCAACTTATTAATCGGGTTAGACACACAGTCCAGCGGTGGACTGTGTGCACATATAACGCAAACGTCTCGAGTTCGATTCCGGTTTCACACACGCTGCCTTAATAAAAACCATTTTTTTTGTTTACTGAACCGGAGTCGCCTTAGATATATGTTAAGTATATTAATAATCGGAATAATAACCAAGTTAAACACACAGTCCAGCGGTGGACTGTGTGTATGTTTAATCGCACGTCACAAGTTCGAGTCCGGTCTCCTACATCGACCCGGACAATTATTAACTTTTTAAATAGAGTAAGAAATGAAAGCAGATAATTTGTATTTAAGTATAATAAAAGTGGAAATATATAACATGTTAAACACACAGTCCAGCGGTGGACTGTGTGTTAGATTAAACCACAGGTCCCGGGTTCGAGACCTGTGGAGTGCATGTCCGAGTCGCTTAAACTGTTTTTAAAATAAAAATGATTTTCGGTTTAAACTAATTAATATATATATATAATTAAAATCAGATTTATAACGGGTTAGACACGTAGCTCAGTTGGTAGAGCTGCGTGCACGCGTACGGGAGGTCTCGGGTTCGAGCCTCACTCAGTGCACTTGTATTCCGAATTGAACCGGTCAACGGTCAGGTCAACGGTCAGGTCAAACGGTCAACGGTCAGAAAAAAATCAAATTTTTTTATTATTTTTATTTAATTATTTTAATTAAAAATCAATTAAAAATACTTAAAAATAACATTTTTAAGGTTAGAAAATAGTCCTCAAACTCACAAAAATACACTCAACAACCCTACTAAAATAGTTTAATAAAATCCGTTTACTTACCAAACCATAATGCGATTTATCTAGGTTAAATCTCACTCGTGGTTAAAACGACTTCGCGTGCATTCAACGTCATCAACCGAACGCACCCACTGTGAGTGAATCTTACAACTCCCCCTTTTAAATTACACGTTTTGGGGTGTGCCATGTGTTATGAAAATAATTAATTTATTTATTTAAACTTGTGCCATACCACATCATGACCTAAACTTAGATTGTTTTTATTGTTGTGACTTATTTATTTCCTTTTGTCAAATTATATGAAACTCATACATTAAGCCCATCAGTTCCTCGTGGGAGACGAGTAGAACATCACGTGCTTCAAATCAAATTCATTATTGTTCATGTGTGTATCCTTGAGTTTATATTGATTGTGGTTGTGTCATTCATATTATCATGTTTATGCAATTCAATCATCAGGCCCCTCAGTTCCTCGTGAGAGACGAGTTGAGCATCGCGTGCCTTTAATTGTTCCATTATTATTCATGAGTGTTTCATTCAATATCTTATGATTGTTGATTAAGTTACATCTATTTTTACTCATGTTTGGTTGTGCACATATTTCATAATCAATTTAAATAAATTTGTTCAAATGTTTTCCATAGGATTCACTCGCCAACATTATGTTGATCCAAAAACCCTTTTACACATGA
Source organism: Scalesia atractyloides (assembly GCA_947069175.1). NCBI lineage: Eukaryota > Viridiplantae > Streptophyta > Magnoliopsida > Asterales > Asteraceae > Scalesia > Scalesia atractyloides. The sequence continues at coordinate 91,438,249 of CAMTDV010000025.1, forward strand.
TACAGGTGAACAGGTTGAAGCAAGGAAAACATAGAATATGCCTTAGAAGAGAACAAAGAAGTTTAGATTGTTAGTTAGATCATGTTGTAACATTTATTGTAAAATTCCATTTAATTTGTATTAATGAATATGAAACGCTTAATAAATGTCATGAGCTTTGATGATAACCCAATCATGCCCCGATCACCTTTTGCGCTGCGGGTCGGGGTGTGACAATTGGCGTTGATATTGAAGACTCTTCCTCTTGCTGGTGGCCTAGTGGTTGGGTTTTCTTGGTTTACTTGGTTAACTGGGTTTGATTGGGCTTGAGTGTTGATGACGTTAACCAATTGAGGGCATGTGTTTCTAAAGTGGGTTGGGTCGCCACAATTGAAACAAGCTCGAGCATATGGGAACACGGGGTATTGGGGTTGATGATAAGTTTGGGTCATGTTTTGAGTAGGGGAAGAGGTTTGGTTTTGAAAGGTGCGACAATCATTGCTCAAATGACCATAGCGTCCACAAGTTGTACATAGCCGACAAGGTAAGGTAAGGGGATGATGATAAAACAGTTGTTTCATCGAGGGTGAGGTCCAAGATATGGTTTCTTATTTGGGTAAGCTGGGTCGGTGCCACTTGAGTGATTGGGATAGCTTGGATGGGTATAGCGTGTAAAACTGGTTGATTTCGTTGAGTAGCAGCGAAAAGTCGCCCGTCTCTTCTTCTCTTAGGATTGGGTTGAGAAGGGGATTCGGTTTGGGTGGAGTCGGAGGTTTCAGTCGATTCTTTATCCTTCTTCTTCTCCTCCTTGAAGTCTTTGTTTCGGATTCGGTTCTCGGTGAGCTCTGTTGCTAGCTCCATTGCTGCTTCCAAAGTTGCAGGCTTGACACTTATTACAGGGTCTTGAATCTTTGACGGAAGACCACGAATGTAGTGCTCGATCAAACGGTAGAGGGGAGTGAACATGTTGGGAACCATTTGATGTAACTCGAGGAATCTTTTGTTGTAGGTGATGTGGTCTCCTTCCATTTGCTTCAATGAGTAAAATTCATCTTCTAACTTCTTGATTTCGCTCCTTGGGCAAAATCGTCTGGTCATGATTTCCTTCAATTCGTTCCAAGTTAAGGTCATAGCATCGTCGACTCCTCGTTTGGCCTTCTTGTATTCCACCAAGTAAGTGCTATCCCATATAGTCGACCGGTAGCATAACGCACTTTGCGATCATCAGGGCAATCGCAATTTAGAAAAGTATTCTCCATTTCTTCAAACCAATGGAGGAGAGCGGTGACGCCTTCAGTCCCTTTGTATTTCGGAGGGTCGCATGATTTGAAGTGCTTGTAGGTGCATTTAGTGGTATTTGGGGGAGAGTTGATAATGTTTTGGTTTGCTTGATTGACAGGATTAGCGGTAAGTGCTTGTTGAACTTGAATTACAATGTGGGGTATTACGGCAGCCATTTGTTGAGCGATTAAGGCAGCCATGCGTTCGCGGGCTTTTCTTGCTCTCGTCCTCCTACGGGCGAGGTTAGAAGACATCTACAAGGAATACATGACAAGAGTATGAGTTGAATGTTTTTGGGTTCATGGGTCGCATTAGGAACGAACATTCATAAAATAATTATAGAAAAAATAAATCTACTACATCCATAGGATGTCTTGGGTTTGCTCGCCATTAGGCCCTACATGCCGCCATACTTTACCTGTGTAATTATGTGGGCCCCCATGAATACCGGTTTTTCATATGGTTCGCACGGGTTTGCCAGGTTGCGTACACAAAAACCCGGAGAAAATCGAGAAATATGTATACAACGTGTGATATTCGGAATGTGTCCAGGTGTAGACACGGTGACACCTCAAAGTAGGGTTAGTTCGAACGACGTTTGGTGTGGCATGCTTTGGCCTAATAGGTCCTTCGTACTCTCATCGTTAGTCCCCAGGTAGGCAAACTGGTCCGTTATATTGGATTTATACGAATGCCAGCCTAGACAGGACGTTCCGACTACCGGTACTTGTACCCTTCCAGTTACTACATGCCCGTCGCAGAACTTACTTTGATGAGATTTGAAAATTGCACAAAATCTTTGGATAATGAGAGTATGAAAACAAATTGAATACATGAACATCGATATATGTATAATGAATATGTATATATGTATAATGAATATGTATATAAGCATGTATGTTTGGCTGTAAATGTAAACAAATATGAAACAAATAAATATCACAAGTTTGTATGTAACCACCTAATCAATTAAAATTTAGGCAGACTATAGTATAGGTTCTAAGGGTCTAATAACCTATCCTATATCCCTATAGTCATGGCTCGGATACCAATCTGTCACACCCCGACCCGCAGCAGAAAAGGTGATCGGGGCATGATTGGGTTATCATCAAAGCTCATGACATTTATTATGCGTTTCATATTCATTAATTACAATTTAATGGAAATTTACAATAAATGTTACAACATGTTCTAACTATCAATCTAAGCTTCTTTGTTCTCTTCTAAGGCATATCCTATGTTTTCCTTGCTTCAACCTGTTCACCTGTATCATGTGTAAAAGGGTTTTTGGATCAACATAAAGTTGGCGAGTGAATCCTATGGAAAACATTTGAACAAGTTTATTTAAATTGATTATGAAATGTGTGCACAACCAAACATGAGTAAAAATAGATATAAACTTAATCAACAATCATAAGATATTAAATGAAACACACATGAACAATAATGGAACATTTAGAGGCACGCGATGCTCAACTCGTCTCTCACGAGGAACTGAGGGGCCTAATGAATGAATTGCATAAACATGATAATATGAATGACACAACTACAAACAATATAAACTCAATGATACACACATAAACAATAATGAATTTGATTTGTGGCACGCGTTGTTCAACTCGTCTCCCACGAGGAACTGATGGGCTTAATGAATGAGTTTCATATAATTTGACAAAAGGAAATAAGTAATCACAACAGTATAAACAATCTAAGTTTAGGTCATGATGTGGTATGGCACAAGTTTAAATAAATAAGTTAATTATTTTCATAACACATGACACACCCCAAAACGTGTAATTTAAAAGGGGAATTTGTAAGATTCACTCACAGTGGGTGCGTTCGGTTGATGATGTTGAATGCACGCGAAGTGGTTTTAACCACGAGTGAGATTAACCTAGATAAATCGCATTATGGTTTGGTAAGTAAACGGATTTTATTAATCTATTTTAGTAGGATTGATGGGTGTATTTTTGTGAGTTTGAGGCTATTTTCTAACCTTAAAAATATTATTTTTAAGTATTTTTAATTGATTTTTAATTAAAATAATTAAATAAAAATAATAAAAAAATTTGATTTTTTTCTGACCGTTGACCGTTGACTGACCGTTGACCTGACCGTTGACCGGTTCGAATCGGAATATAAGTGCGCTGAGTGAGGCTCGAACCCGAGACCTCCCGTACGCGTGCACGCAGCTCTACCAACTGAGCTACGTGTCTAACCCGTCATATATCTGATTTTAATTATATTTATACATTAATTAGTTTAAACCGAAAATCATTTTATTTTAAAAACAGTTTAAGCGAATCGGACGTGCACTCCACAGGTCTCGAACCCGGGACCTGTGGCTTAAACTAACACACAGTCCACCGCTGGACTGTGTGTTTAACATGTTATATAATCCAATTTTTATTATACTTAAATACAAACTATTTGTTTTCATTTCTGACTTTATTTAAAAAGGTTAATAATCGTCCTGGTCAATGCAGAAGACCGGACTCGAACTCGTGACGTGCGACTTAAACATACACACAGTTCACCGCTGGACTGTGTGTCTAACTTGGTTATTATTCCGATTATTAATATACTTAACATATACCTGTGGCGACTCCGGTTCAGTTTAACAAAAAAATGATTTTTATTGAAGCAGCTTGTGTGAAACAGGATTCGAACTCGAGACGTTTGTTTTAATGTGCACACAGTCCACCGCTGGACTGTGTGTCTAACCCGAGTAATATTTTGATTTAAATTATACTTATACGTTCCAGATACATCGTCTTCTTCATCAAGTTATAACCAGAATCGGAAATCGACTGGTTCAAAGTCTTAATCGTTTTCTTTAGTGTATTAGGTTAATTATAGATGAGATATAAGTATAAAGAAAAGAAAATAAGCGTGAGGTATACCGACTCGCTTTCCTATGTTTTCCGGCAGAACTCCGGCGACAGAAATTAGCTCCGGCGTCAGGTGTCTTGCAGCAGAGAAACTTCAGAAAACTTACAAAGGGTGTGGGTGACTTCGGTATAAGCTTAGGAGGTTCAATAAGGCTCGGAAATGGAGAAACCGGTTTTCCGGCGACGAACAGATTAATTCCGGCGAGTGGAATTACGTCCGGTAAAGGTGTGGTTCTGAGCGAAAAAGTTTGCGGTGGGTTGTGGGTGAATTTATAGAACAAATCGTCAATGTATTTGGCCCGATTTCCGACTGGATTCGTAAATTATAAAAACTCCGGCGGTTATAACTTTGGTCGCGGACTCAGACGTCGGTTATAACCGATGTCCTAATAATAGTTTACGTTATAACTGAAAATGTTGTTAAAAGCTCGCGAGATTACCGGGATTCCGACGACTGAACTTTTGGGCGCCGGTTTTGAATTCGTAACGTCACTTTATGAATTAAATGGTTTCAATATTTAACAAACAAAACAATTGGCGCAGTGGTTTGTGTGTGGTGTGTTAAGGTTGATTGCTGGATCGGTAGTGACCCGGGTTCGAAACCCGGCAGGGACTTTTTATTTTTATTTTGCGATTTTCAACAGTTTTTCAAAAACTAAATATATATTCCCGTATAATAATTGATTATGTATCGTTTAAAATTATTTTGGGCATTTAATTCGCAACGGAAATTTAAACTGACTGTTCGGTTGATAAACGGAGCGGGTTTGGTAAATCCGTTTTTGACGGATGTTACACAATACACGTCTATTTCTTGCTCGCCCAAGAAATTGCTCCTCCTGCTAGAGTGTAAATCCACCCACTTGTAGATTTTGAATCACTGGTGTGATCAATCCAGCTCGCATCAGAATAACCTTCGAGTATTCTGGAATTAGACGTGTATGTCAGTTCTAAGTTACTGGTCCTTTTCAGGTATCCAAGTACTCTACCCACTGCTTTCCAGTGTTCTAGTCCCTGGATTGACAGTATACTGACTTAGTTTGCTTACAGCAAAAGCAATATCAGGATGAGTGCAATGTGTTTCATACATCATACTTCCAATAGCACTCGCATACTCCAGTTGAGCCACTGCTCTCGCAGAGTTCACATTAAGTTTCACACTTGGATCAAATGGGGTATAAATGTTCAAGTGTTGAAACTTAGTCAGAATTTTCTCTATGTAATGAGATTGACTTAGAGAAATCTGACTTTCAGTTCGTTTCACCTTGATCCCAAGAATGGTATCAACTTCTCCTAGATCTTTCATCTTAAAGTTCGAGGACATATATTTCTTAGTTTTAGAAATACCTTCAAGGTGAGTGCCAATGATCAACATATCATCAACATAGAGACAAATCACGACTGTATAACCGGGTTCGCATTTAGTATAAATACATCTATCAGCACTATTGTGTCGAAACCCGAAAGCAGTCACAGTGGTATCAAATCTCTCATGCCACTGTTTAGGAGCCTGCTTCAAACCACATAGAGATTTAATAAGTCTACACACTTTGTTCTCTTGTCAAGGCATCACAAACCCTTCTGGTTGCTCTAAATAAATCTCCTCATTTAGATACCCATTTAGAAATGCAATCTTTACATCCATTTGATGGATGTACAACCCTTTCAAAGCATACACTGCTATAAGAGTTCTAATAGAACTAATTCTAGCCACAGGTGCATAGGTATCAAAATAGTCGATTCCTTCTCTCTGCCTATACCCTTTAGCACCTAATCTTGCTTTATATGCAGAGATGGATCCATTAGGATGATACTTCCTTTTGAAAATCCATTTGGATCCAATAGGTTTCTTTCCCTTGGGTAGCTCAGCTAACTCCCAAGTTCCATTTCCCATAATGGAATCCATTTCATCATTGACTGCTTCCTTCCATAAAGGAGCATCTCTTGATGACATTGCTTCGCTGAAAGTTTTAGGATCATCATCCAAATTAACAACGAAAATGACCTCTATCGTCACTTTATTTTGAGTTCCCTCAACTAGGTAAGAAAAGAAATCTTCTCCATAACTTTTCTCTTTTCTAACTCTAGTACTTTTTCTCGGTTCTTCAACCATTGGTGAAGGTTCGACTCTTTTTCCAGAAGTACTAGAAGATGTGGTGTAATTTGAGTTTTCATCATCTCTAGAAAACTTGTTCTCAAAGAATTCCACATCTCTGGATTCTATAGCTGTACCTGATTCGTCATCCAACAACCGGTAAGACTTACTATGCGGAGCATATCCAATGAATACACTCTTGTAAGCTCGTTCTCCCAGTTTGAGTGTCTTTGGATCAGGTACTCAATAATAGGCAAGACACCCCCAAACCCTCAAATACTCTAGGTTTGGTTTTCTTCCTTTCCACAACTCATATGGACTCGTAGGTATCACACGACTAGTGATCCTATTATGAACATGACAAGCGGTTAACACAGCTTCCCCCCACATATTACGAGGTAGACCCGATTGATTTAACATACAGTTAGCCATCTCTACCAAGGTTCGGTTCTTCCTCTCAGCCAAACCATTTTGTTGGGGAGTATATGATGCAGTTCTCTCATGTATGATGCTTTCCTCTTCGCAGAATGCATCAAATTTTTGGTTAAAATATTCTCCGCCTCTGTCCGAGCAAGAATTTTAATGTGTTTCTCCTTTTGTTTTTCAACTTCAGCCTTATATATTTTAAATGCCTCAAAAGCTTCGTCTTTTGAATGCAATAAATAAACATATAATATAAGTATCGGCTGAAGTCATCGCAGAAAGTGATAAAGTATCTCTTACCCCCATGAGTAAGGACTCCATTCAGTTCACAAATATCTGAATGAATTAGTTCTAGTAGTGATGTATTACGTTTATGGACACTTGGAAAAGGTTTCTTTGTGAATTTTAATTTCACACAAGTTTCGCATTTTTCAAATTCTTTATCTTTTAATTTTAATAAACCTTTAGTTTGCATTTTCTAAATGTTTTTAATGTTTGTATGAGCTAAACGTTTATGCCATAAAGAAATTGAACAAGCGATATAATCAGAAGACATAATTTCATTAAAATCAAAACCGATTGCATTACATTGATAAAAACTATCACTATCAATATCACCACTATCACTATACTTTCATTCCCAAAACCATCAATCACCGAAACGCCACCTTCATCCGAGTCTTCTTATTCATCAATTCCATCTTTAGCTAGGTCAAGGCGATACATTCCACCCGTGTTCTTTGCTTGACCCACATAGATGTCATTTAGAGAAAACTTCACACGGAGATTCTTGGGAACCAGCTTGTACCCATTTCGATCAAACTTATCAGCAAAAAAAAGACCCTTCGTGATACCAGGAACATGCAACACGTCCTGAAGGGTAACCGTTTAACAATCTTTAAAGTTTAGTCGCACTGTGCCTTTACCACGAACTTCCACTCGATGTCCATCAGCACATACCACCACTGTTCCTTGAGGAACAGGACCATAAGTAAGAAACGAGCCACGATTCCCACAAACATGAACAGTGGTTCCAGAATCCAAAAACCATCCTCTACATGCCACAACGCGTGTATATTGAGAAAGCATGTTAACATCTCCAAGACCCACATTAGCCACTAGATTGGTGACTTTCTCAATATCAACAGCACTTGTAGAACCAACCGTAGATCCAGATTTCCTTTGAGAGCACTCTTGTTCATAATGCCCGGTTTCTCCACAAACATAACATTTGCCCAATCTCTTTGGTTGATGGTTGGTCGTTTGATGTGATTTTTTGAATTCCTTTTTCTTTGGTGCTCTAAACTTTCTATTCTTTGATGCCCCTTTTCCCTTTGCCCAGATCCTCCAACAATATGATTCACACTCGATCCGACTTTACCTCTTTTGTCCCTGTTGCGCGTTTCCTCCTCAGTTCAAAGGTACTTCAACAGTTCATCCAAAGAGTAGTCCTCAGACTTGTGCATCATTCTCTTTGAGAAATCTTTCCAAGTAAGAGGAAGTTTTGCAATAATGACCCCTACTTGAAAAATTTCTGGCAGTGGAATAGAAAGCGCGGTCAATTTGTTAACTAGAACTTGGAGTTCATGCACCTGCTCCAGGATTGACTTGTCATCAACCATTTGAAAGTCTAAGTACTTGGAAATAAGGTATTTGTTAGTACCTTCTTCATGAGCCTTATACTTAGCTTCCAAAGCTTTCCATAATTCTCTAGCACTTGTTACCGGCGCATACAAGTCATAGAGACGATCCGAAAGAGATTTTTTTATATGGCCAAGGCAAAGATCTTCAGCTTCCTTACGGACAAGTCTTTGCTTAGCTAAATCTTGATTCGGGACCTCTCCAGCCTCAAGAGGAGGGTCATCAGGGATTGCGGGCAAGCTTGGATCAAGGATATAGTAGAGTTTCAGCACAACAAGCATGAACTTAACCTTGTCCGCCCAACGGGTATAATTCTGGCCATCGAATCTGTCCAACTTAACAAACTCTTGATTCATGAATCTCAGATTAGCTATTGGTAGTTCACCGTCCATTAGTTCTGTTGATTAAACACAAAAATAAAATTCTTTAAGATTGTTGAAAACAATTTTATCGAACATAATATTAATATATTTTAATGATTACCGAGTTATTGGCCAAACCAGTTTGTTCCAACGTGATCAAACTGATTGAAGAAAGGTAGAAGGAGACTGTCCCGTTATCAGACGAATTTTAATAACACGCAAAAACTAAAACCAACCTGGCGATTTAAGAAACGTGATTCTTGAACTGCACGGATGATTCATGTCCTTAAAGGATTTTACGCGCTCGTATTGCTGTGAGCTGCAACGTAAACTCCCAGGATTTAATGCAGAACTGATCTGGTATTCCAGCAGCAATGGAAACCAGAAAACGCAGAAGCTGGAGAAGAAACAGGAACACCAGAGAGGGGCTGCGAAATGAGAGTTTTTGAATGGGTAGCAGGAGGCCTTTATTTATAGGTTGAGATCATAACTGAGAATGGGATAACCATTATCACAAGCAGATTCGAATTCCTGGGTATATCCCATACGAATTCGAATTTCCTAGAGATAACCCCCACAGTTTCGAACTCATCTCTATCCCAATCTTATCTCATCCACAGATCAGACCCATTTGAAAATAAAAGCTCCCCAGCTCCTAGCGACGATGCGTACGTGCAAAGTGCAAAGTGTGCCTCAAACGTGCCCATTCGCGCCTATTCGCGAGCTCGCGGCTCGGCCGGCTCGGCGAGCGTTTGGGCTTGACCCACTTCTCAACCCATTTAACACTTTGGAGGCCCATAAGGGGCAATTTCTTATAAGGCACCCAAAATTCACTACCCCCACCAATGTGAGATGGAGGAAACATACCAACTTGTATGTTCCTCATTAATATTTCTAACATGTATCGCTAGGTAAAAGACTCTTTGATGTGTGTTTTACTTGTTTGAGCGGTTTCATATTTAATTGTGATAAAAATAAAATCTGATTGTATATATGAGCAATTTCATACTTAATTATGATAAAAATAAAATTTGATTGTATATATTAATGTAGTGTTTTAACTATAAAACTTACACCTTCTCCCTGAAAATCCCTTCACCGATCGGCAAAGGGTGTAACGGCGGTGGACATGTCGTGCGTCATGTGGGTTGCCGAATGGGGTTGCCAAAGGCACCCCGCACACCCTAAGAGCAAGCTATTTTGGATTGGAGTAACACAATTGGAGGTTAGAAAATTTGCTTATATACTTGATACCAAGCATCAACATAGCATGGTATATCTAGGCTTACCCATCCATTGTACGTATTAATTAGGATCATGTTATAAAAAAGTTCTATAGTTATAGAATAATGAAAACTCTAAATGCATTACGTATTATTAATCAACTATATATGAATACAACGAGGATAACTAAAAAAACCAATTACATTAGATATTATAATTATAAAAAGATATAATTACGAAAAACGCCAACTAAACCCTTCATAGTCGGAGCATGTGGTAATCAACGCTCAAATTTGAGCAATTATGTTGGTATGGAAAGTATATACAAGCTTAGAATAACCCCTATACACGTAAGCCATAATAACGCTCAGTGGTGACGAACGATGACCACGGATCTAAAGCTATAATTGTGATGAAGTGGACATCAATGCTATGGTGAGAAAAGTTTCAACTGTGGCAACATAGTGGCATTAGCAAGACAAAATGAATAAATCCTTATGCACCCACACCCACACCATGTGTCCTCGATAGTGGAATTATAAGAGAAGAAGATGAAGATATTCGCTACACAAGGGGACATTGGGGCTAAGATAGCTCACGACCAAACAATATTTGATGGCAAAAGTGACAAAAAGAAGTACGAAGGGAGAGAAAAGAAGAAAACAAAAACGCTAAAACCAAGGTACCATATAATAATCCTTAAGGTATTATTGGATAACTATGAAGGAACCTAATCAAACGATATATCTAATTATCTTAAAGATAATTGAAATAAATTGTAACTAAAAGGTAGAACCTTCTAACACCTAATTTTAACTAAGGCTATTAATAATAGTTAATGTCCTTAAGGAGTATTTTTCGTCACATCAGCATCACAACTCCATTTAAAAAATGTGTAATGTTTAATGTCTCTTAATACCTTTTTCATTCATTACTTTCCATTTTTTTGTGCTCATTACTCTTTCTGCTCCTATAACTCTCAGGGGGACAATGTTAGGGCGTTATCAAACCCTTTCACGCCCCTATGATGCCCATAACGCATAATCAAGTATCTGATCTAGATAAGAAGACCATGTCCTTATTCATTTTCACATTTTCAAAGCCTTATGGAAGTGCATCTTTAAAATGGAACGTTCACAAACCAAATTTTTCTTTCAAGAAATCCTTACTATACTAATCTCATTTATTTTTCATAAGGGTGTCAACGTGTGGCTTGTGAAGTCTTACGAGCGGTTCATGTCCTTATTCATTTTCACATTTTCAAAGCCTTATGGAAGTGCATCTTTAAAATGGAACGTTCACAAACCAAATTTTTCTTTCAAGAAATCCTTACTATACTAATCTCATTTATTTTTCACAAGGGTGTCAACGTGTGGCTTGTGAAGTCTCAGGAGCGGTTCACTAAAAGCTCGGATTAAGTTAGATTTAAACAAGCTTTACTCTAAGTTCAAGTTTATGTTGGAACTCACTTAATAAACTAACTCGTGAGATGATCTTCACATATCGAGGTCCCGCGAGTCTAAAGAAGCTCATCAACCCTATCATGCAATATGTTATAATACATATAAAAATGACAAAAATGTAAGAGGACATAGTTTGAAGAGTTTAAGTAATTACAACTTTTAAGACATATATATAATCCTTTAAAACATACCGGCTTAGAACCTCGTGCATTATATGGATTGAATACATGTAATTTTATATACTAACTAATAAAAAATTATATTTTTAGAAAAATCCTTTTATTGAACGGGTTGAATAAACCACTGCATTATACAACTTGAATAAATATAATGCAACCGGTCAACATATACAGTCGTCAATCTGTCATTTAGTAATGAACTTTAATGTACTATTTATTTATTATAATATTTTACTTAGTTTTTTTTATTTATTATTAGGTTAGAAAATGTGTTTTATACGGGGTTAATGAATAAAATATTAAATGATTATTAATAGGCGAAAAAAATAAAAGAAATAGATAAAAAAATAAATAACAGATAAGTGTGAAAATTATGTTAATCGTTTAGAGAAACAAAAAAATTCCTACCTTTTTCTCAGGATGTGATAAGTGTGAAAATTATGTTAATCGTTTGGAGAAACAAAAAAATTCCTACCTTTTTCTCAGGATGTGATATATATGATTGAGATGTATATGATTTATCATGCGTTATAATATATCTTCGGATACGGATACCGTTCATAAACTATTAAATAAAATTCAAAATATAATTTCATAAAGACAATGAGATATATCTGGTTTATCCGCTAATAGAAGAATAAATAAATATTATTATAAACAAATAGTTTTAGAAAATATAATATTTTGAATATGTTAATATTATTTTTTATTGTTATTAATAAGAAGAAGTGATATTCACGCATTTATTATTAATCATTAAAAAAGTTAAAATAAAATAAAAATAAATATTTTTAGGTTGAAGAAAAAAATGACATGTCATTAACTAAAATCTAGATTGTTGATTCTTAAAAGATTTTTCTTAAAATTTTAAACAATCATAACTTTTTTACACGTTAATATTAAAAAAAAGTACTAACAGATAAAGACATTAATTATATTATATATAAATTAAGTATTGTAATGCTATAGTTTATTCATTTCTTAAAAAATAATATTTTACGTGATTACGCATCAGGTTATCATTATTTAAAAAAAATGTAAATTACTAATTGTAATGCATTTTCTGTTTAAAAGAAAACATTAAGAAACAAAAATAGAGATATTACGAATAATCCAACAACCTTAATTATGATCCCAAGTTGGAATCATTCATTTTCCAAAAACAATAACAGTAGAAAAAAAAGTTTGCACGGCTGCATCGATCCCATCCATAATTCACTTTACTTTTATATTCCATGATATTTGTTTTTATTCAAAATAGTACATGCAAACTAGAGGGTGACGATAACATAATCAAATCACCCATTCCCTTTATAAATACCCCTTCACTTCACGATCCCTTAAGATCAAACCTCATAAACTATCGAAAGATGTCTGCAACGCGGTTATCAAACAGCGGTAGTGGCGGCGGGAGCAGGTGGTGTCCGACACCTGAGCAGGTGATGTTGTTAGAGGGAATGTATAGAGGAGGTTTGAAAACGCCAACGGCAACACAAATACAACAAATAACAGCAAGGCTCTCTCTTTATAGCAAAATTCAAGGGAAAAATGTGTTTTATTGGTTTCAAAATCATAAAGCTCGAGATCGACAGAAAATTCGAAAGAAACTCTTGGCTATGTATCAACACCAGCGTCTTTTAACTTCTTACAACTCACCTTGTGATCATCCCTTTCCCATTCAGGTAATTAACATCTTCTTGATTGGTTTATATTTATCAATGTATATATCATAAGTTTTAGTTTCACATTTGAACAAAGTTCGTGACTGAAGAGTGTTACCTTGCTTGTTGATTAGGGCTTTGGATGTATTTGAATACGTTGAAACAATACAAAAATGTCTTTTGTAGTTGATTGGGTAGTTTTGACGCACACAAAAAAATGTATTTCAAAGATTAATGATCATTAAACAAATTTAAAAAATCGAAGCAACTTATTTTTTTCGAAAGGCTAACTTGCATACCATGAAAATTGAACCATAATCTTCTACCACCTTAAATTCTATCTAATTCACCAATATTGGGCTATATAGCAGCTTATGATATAATTTTTTAAGAGCAAGATTGATTTTATTTATAACTTAGGAAACAGACAGATAGAAAGTACAAATTCACATGAATTAGGTCGAAGTACAACAGACTCTAATTGCAAAAATCCATTTTTTTAGAGCGGCTTAACACACACCCTCTAATTCTACGTCTAGTTTTACACCAATATTCACTATAAGACTCAAACTCTCAAAGGATCAAAAGAGTCACCACTATACACAATTTGATACCGCTACCCAGTGAGGCTAAAAGCCCCTTTAGTAGGAACTTTTTGTAAAATATATGTACAAAGATATTAATATATTATAGAAGATATAACATTGTTAAATTTCAAACCTTAAAAATATTATATGTACAAAGATATTAATATATTATTTGTACAAAGATATTAATATATTATAGAAGATACAACATTGTTAAATTTCAAACCTTAAAAATATTATATGTACCAAGATATTCATATATTATAGAAGATATAACATTGTTAAATTTCAAACCTTAAAAATAGTTTGCATAGTGAACTAGATTATCATATTACGTTATAGTGTTATACCAACAATCATTTCATAATATATTTTTTTTTTCAAAACTATTATTTAGAACTTGAAATTCTTAATGGGTTTGTGCATACTATGGTTCACATAATTTTTAATCAAACATTCAAACTCCTAGTTACTATATATCTATACAATTGTGTAATAATTATCATAATAAATTCAGTGTGGTGTATATATACATACAGGATGGTGCTGTAGTTGAAGATAATATAAATATAGCAAGCAGCAAAAAAAAGATGGTCAACGAATGGAATGTAGATCAGACCAGTTGCAAGAAGGTCATGTGTGATTGCTCATTCATGACAGTGATGATGATGGAGAGTACAAGTCCATATTGCACAAGAGTACCACCCAAAACCCTACAACTCTTTCCAACCACACCAGCACAAACCCTAAACCCTAGTCAACAACCTAAGTGAAATGGACAAGACTGAACCTTTGACATTAGGGTTAGATTTTCGAGAAGATTATTAGGGCATCAGATAATAATATTATTAATTCCTAGTAGGTTGTTTGTTTGTTGTTGTAATGAGTTGTATATTGTGTAATAAAGATTGTACCTTGGTGTAGGTAATGTGTTGTGACTTGTGGGTTTCTGTTATGTCACTAGACGTTTGCGTGACAGTAGTAGTACTATATAAAGAAAGATGAAAGATCTGAATTGCCATAGAAGCTAGCATTTTGTGATGGAATTGAAATGTCAATTTCACAAATTTGGCATATGCAGTGGGATTGCCGAAAGCTTCTGTGTTTGGTTGATTCAAAATCTGTTGTTCTGTGTGCTTTAAAAAAAATAAAATTTATGTGATCTTTTTAACATTTCTCATGTTCATACATGTATGCAAATCATGTGCAATACTAATCAAAAGAGATTTACATCATTTAATTTTTTTTATTGTATCACACGATTTATTAGGTTGCTTGATAACCTTATGCCGAACCATTAATAGATCTAACTAATTTAGAGTTAGCCTCTTAATCGATCAATACGTATCTATAACTTACCAATTAAGAGACTCGTGAACCATTCAGAAATGTCTTTAAGTGAACCAAACCCTCTACCTCTGGCCAATTCAGAGATTAAGAGGCTATCAATTAGCCAACTTAAGGTGTACAAATTGTTTCATAAATAGTCATAAATTTATGTATTTATGGTTGTTGGTTTTCTCATTTAGTAATTTAAATAAAGTATGATGGTTCGTTTTCTTTTCATTTGTTTTTAAAAGCAACATATTTTGGTTTAGTGACATGCCTCTTCATAGCCCAGATATATATCCATACCTCAGACAGAATTACAACCATCTATTATTAGTTTGACGTTCCAGGATGACGCCAAACAGTTCCAGGAGGAAACCGACTGGCTTGTAAAACCCCTGACTTGCTTTCCAGGAAAAATTCGCTAGCAATAACCTGGACTCCCACTTGGAAAGAGACACGGAGTGCCGCTAGACTAAAATGCGTTTATATAAAGGATGTATATGGTTTTCATATTAACTGAGAAAGGTAAACATCACATTTACATTTTACAAAACTGTTGATGCATCTTATTGTGGATACGGCTCGTTCCGGTTCGGCTCGTTTCGAAGTGAAGACCGAGGTCGAGATGTCCTCCTACCTTGACCCGGTACGATGTTTTGGATATGAAACTGTTTGTAATATGCAAACTGTTAGCTGCTGTGACTGCAATGTCTCCACGAACAACATGCCTTGGCCGTAGAACCTGCATGACGAAGAACCCATGCAGGTGACACCCTCTCGACGAAGAACTTTGCATGGCGAAGAACTCAACACTACGAAGATCCAGGATAACCATGCATCCACGAAGAACCTTCTTCGTGGGAAGGGTTGTTCGCTGTTAATGGTTCCAACGAAGAACTGTTGTTCGTTGGTTTGGATTGTTCGCAGGAAGTCCACGAAGAACCCATGTTCTTCGTGGGTCACCATCTTTCGTGTGCTCATGTTCAAGCCCAACATGTTGTTCGTAGGCAGTAGATGAGGTTGAGTATAAAAAGGTATGTGCAGACAGTTTAAAAAAACACACATGTAGAACACAGTGAGAGCACTTTAGTGAGTTAGAGAGTTTTTCTTGCAAACTTTGTACTGTAACTCACCTGGAAGTAATACACTTTGAGCTTTAAACGTTGAATCTTGTCTTGTGTTTGTGTTCTTTGTCTCGGTTTGCATACCCGGTTGGATTCCGCACTTGCGGGTGCTTTCGGTAACAAGGATAAGGTTTTCTAGATCCTCCTCTAGGGACCTACAAGTGGTATCAGAGCCTTGGCTCTCATCCTTGTTAAAACCGAGCCGTGTGTCGAGTTTTTCAAAGTGTGTCTTGATAGTTTCATGAATTAAATATTTGAAAATCATGTTATTTTGCTGTTAGTTCATATAAAAACCTTGTTAAAACTCATGTGTACGTTATAAGATATGGTTTTTAGTGAAGTTTCATGCAAAATTTAAGTTCGGAAAACTTTCCGGTGAACTACTTTGGCCGGAAAACTCATAAATATCATCGTCTCTTCCGTGTTCTTCATATTTTCCAGATTGTGTTGTTGTTGTTGAATTATTGAAAGACTAAAATATTGTTTGTTTGAAAAACTGGTCATTCAGTATGGTGGTTTGAAAATCTGCATACCAATTCTTACCTACTGAACACACTGCCCATACCTGCGAAAATAACAATATCTCCACGAACAACCTGTTTCAACGAACCTTTAGTTTTTCGTCAACATAATCAGATTCATCTACGAAGAATCATTCCTCGTAGATTACAAAGAATCATTCCTCGTAGATTACGAAGAATCATTCTTCGTCAAGAAACTTGATTCTTCGTAGATCACAATCTTCGTGGATTTGTTGTTCGTTGCCTTTCATTGTTCGTAGGTGGTGTGTTGTTGCTTTTTACAGAAAGCTTTTATTTTCTACATATCTTACAAAATTGTTCTTTAACTCATATAGTCATTTATAAAACATAAAAATGAGTTCAGATTGATGGGGTTGGAAACCTGATCCTAATGCGGAAAAGTATACAAGTAAAGGTCTAGTGCCTTCATGGGCCTAGTCTCCCACAACCGTGTCCACATCACAAACTAGTTCTATCACAGCAAATCAGTGGTCATTTGTTACTAACCAAAATCAAAGTATACAAAATCTTCTTTTGAGTGACAATGAGACCGGTAGTAATAACCGTCCACCAAAACTGATGCATATGAACGAGTATCCCAGTTGGGAAGAGAGATTTCATACGTATGTTCTTGGGCAAAACACGAAGCTATGGTTGTCTTTTACAACGGATTTCAATCAAGCACTTGAAGAAGCCGGTTCGAATGCCGCAACGTTTGCAGATCTTTCTGTCGATGATAAAAAGGCATATGATTTAGAAAAGAAAGCATTTTCAATTCTAACTCAAGCCTTAAACAAAGATATTTATCATCAGTTTGTGAGTTTCAAAACGACAAAAAGTCTATGGGATGCTTTAAAGGAGAGAGGTCAAGGAAATGCGGCGTCATGCAAGCTAAGACATGATCTGCTCAAAAAGGAGTTCGACGGATTCATGTGTATGGAAAGGGAATCACTGGAAGATGTGACAAGTCGATATTACCATTTGCTGAGCGAGATGGGTAATTTTGGGGTAGTGACAACTTCAGAAGAGGTAGTTACAAAGTTTGCCGATGCATTGCCAGCTCAATGGAATGGATTCTTGGAGATTCTGAAGTATAGTGGCACTTTGGCAACAATCAACATCTATGATTTCATTCAGTTGTTGGAGAACAAAAATCAAGAAGAAATGAGGAAGGCAAAAAGAGTCTCAGTGCCTCAAAATCCAGAAATGTATTATGGAAATTGTGAGGTGCTAGCACAACTGCAAGACCTACTCAACATGCTCAGCTACAAACGGCTTTTGTCTCAAGCACCGATATGTATGGAACACCACAACCAGCTGCCTCTGAGCAACGCTATCAGTCTACTGGAGTACCATCATTTCTTGATCCAAACTACAAAGGTCAACAACAAGCCTGTTATGGAAACACTTTATTAACAGCCAATGCTGTTCAATCAACTAATCCAAACACAGTTCGGTTAGACACTTCAAGCTTCTCAAAAGTGAGTGTTGAAGTGGCAAAGGAACATATGGAGCTGTTAAACACTTTGGTGAGCGCATATTGTGGGTCATTAGCAGGGCAAATTGGAAACATCAATTTGACTCAGGAAGATTATCAGCATATTGATAAGGATGAAATAGATTTGATGGATATCAAGTGGGCATTTGCTAGTGCAGTGAAGCGAGCAAAAAACTTTATGGAAAGAACTGGCAGAACAAGCTTGGAAAGTAAGAAGGACACCAAGTATGGGTTCGATAAGCAAGCGGTCAAGTGTCTCAATTGTGGTGAATGAGGTCATTTCAAACGGGAATGCACGAAGCCAGCTCAGCATGGGAACCAGAATCCGTTCAGAAATCAGGGCAATTAATCTAATCAGAATCAAACCAGGAATAATGAGCGTGCCTTGATGCCTACAAACAATTCTCATCAAGCAGGACCATCAAACAACAACCAAGCTCTTGTGGTACAAGTTGATGAAGGCTGTGATTGGTCGCTTCAACTGGCAAGCGGTGATCAGGGTGGAACAGCTTGTTTTGCTGAGATTGTAAAGGATCTAAAACACGTTGGTGGTGGAGAATCTTCAGATGAAGACAGTTCTAGTTATAGTGGAAGCTCAGATGAGGAAACCTCAAGTTCAGGTGAAGACGGTCCGGATGAAGAGTCACATGAGAACATTGATGCAGATGATGAGGAGATTTTGAGTGGAGCTAGAGAAGGGAATGACCGAAGATCAATTCTGGTGGATCAAGCTGTTTATTCTTCTTCTTCTCAGCATTCAGCCTTTATGCTAATGTTGGCGTTTCATCAAGTCAGGTATGTGTCGATGAACCAAAATCTAATAAATGTGTTATTGTGTTGATTTAGGTGCTAGATTGTCTGACTTGCAAAGCAAATATGATGATTTGCAAAGCAAGTATGACATGACATTTATCCACAATCAAAATTTGATCGTGGATCTTTCGAAATGCACAGAAGCCAACTTGTTCAATAAAAATCATAAAAAGGAATTTAAGAAAGTTATTGATGCATTAAAAGAAGATAAATCCGAGCTAGTAAAAACAGTTTCAAGAAAACAAACTGCTATAAATAATTACATCACTAGGCTCGAGGAAGCATAAAAGGAGTTGGCCTGTGTCAAGTGTGAAAATGATGCGATCCAGCTTAGGTTAGATAGTTATTCAAACTCTAGGTATGTGCTGGATCACATCTTTGACATACAGAAAAAGAAGTATGATGTCACGTGCATTGGATATAAGAAGTGTCCTCCACCTGTTAGACACAATTATACCTCAATGCCTGATGAGGAGGATAAACCTCAATTTGAGCCATCTGTTCCACTAGACGTTGAGGAATTCGCAGCTGGACTTGGTTTCAAAAAGGAAGTATTTTCATATTCGGATGAATCAGCAGATGCAAAAGTGTTAAAAGCTGAACAAAATCAGGATCCTCCAGTCATCGTTGAGGATGCCGATTCTTCAGA
The DNA here is from genome assembly GCA_947069175.1 of Scalesia atractyloides. Lineage (NCBI taxonomy): Eukaryota > Viridiplantae > Streptophyta > Magnoliopsida > Asterales > Asteraceae > Scalesia > Scalesia atractyloides. The sequence continues at coordinate 91,457,972 of CAMTDV010000025.1, forward strand.
TGATGAATCCAAGGATACTAACTCAACACAGTCTAATGCAGTGACCAAAGAAGAGGACATACCTCTCGAGAATCATATTCTATGTGATCCTCCCGCAAAACCGGCTAAGACTGTTCTGGTTGAATCCATTTCTACTCAAGACTCTGAGAGTGTGAATTTGCTATATACTGTATTCAAACAAAGATTTTCCGATTAAAAATGTAAATCAATCTTTAATCAGTAAAGTTTTTGAGAATTCGACAAGTAAGTTTTTGGGAGAGTCGGGTTCACGAGTTATGGTGACACAATGTCCTCTGATTCCAAAAGCTGAAGTTCGAAAACAATATGGTAATCAACAATTACCAACAAAGAAAAATCAGCAAAACCACACTAAAACAAAAGGTAAATCAACAACTCAAGGTCGAAAGAATCAAAACCAACGAAAGAATCAAAAGATGAACTTTGTGAAGTCGAAAGGAACAGATAAGCTTGAAACTTTTGAAAACAAATCTAACGTAGATTATGTTAATCAAGTTAAAATTTTAAAAAGAGATGGTCAAAACAATTCAGGACCTAGTACTTCGAATTCGCAAAGTTCATCAATGAGACATCAACATGAGACGTCGGGGTTTGTGGAACATAGATCATGTTTCGAGTGTGGTGAATTTGGGCAGATCTTTCGAAACTGTCCATATCTTCATAAGTTGAAAGCTAAAGTTGACGCTCCCCGTGAGCAAAGTTACCATAAGCGATCTATTTCTTCAAAACAAGATCCCTGTCTTGTGAAAGAAAGGGAGAAGAAACAGAAACGCAAGCAAATCAAGGTAATTGAAAAGGTTATTAAAACCGACGTGGTTTTAAAACAATTTGTTTCAGTCAAACCAGAAATTTCAAAGACTTCAAACAATCACGAAGTTAAAGTTTCTAACAATCAAACTGGTAAAACTCAACAGACATGGAAACCTAAAATGGTCACAAATTCAGGGGGAGCATCACTATTTACAAATCATCGTGAAGTTGAAATAACTTTTGTCGATGAAAATGGAAGACCCAAGTCCACGAAGGCTTGGGTCCCATCTCCAACAAATTGTTTGAGTACATGTACAGGGTGTTCCAGGAGGAACTATCAATAGTCTTCGGATTATCGATAGTGGGGCATCCAGGCACATGACAGGCGACATGAGACTTCTCTACGACGTAAAATCTATTAGAGGAGGTTATGTTGCTTTTGCTGGAGATAAAGGCGGATATATTACTGGTGAAGGAATGATATCCAATGGGGTTGTGAGTTTTGACAAGATCAACTTTGTTCAACAACTTGATCACAATCTTCTCAGTGTTTCTCAAATCTGTGATAAGAAGTTTTCGGTGCACTTTGATGCTTATGAATGTTATGTGCTAAAGCCCAGTTTCAAGATTCCTAAAGGCTGGATTCTCTTATCTGCTCCAAGGATTAATGATTTATATGTCCTTGATATGAGCCAAGCAATTACAACGTCTGCACAAGTAACATGTTTTGTTTCTAAAGCCACAGAAAAGGAGACAATCTCTTGGCACAGGCGGATGGGACACATTCACTTGAGGAAAATGAATCATTTGGTGAAGAATGAGTTAGTAAATGGTGTTCCCGTTAAAAACTTTCATCTGCAAGACATCTGTGTTTCATGCCAAAAAGGAAAACAAAGTAAGAAATCGCACCCGATAAAGAAGATCAACACGGTAGCAGTGCCGCTTGAACGTTTGCACATGGATTTATTCGGTCCTGTCAAGCATAAAAGCATCAGTAATGACTCGTACTGTCTCGTGGTGACTGATGATTATTCAAGATTTTCTTGGGTAGCGTTTATGGCACACAAGAGTGAACTTTCGAAATTATCAAAAACTTGATCACTACGATTGAGAATTTGTATACTTTGAAAGTGAGACGCATACACAGCGACAATGGAACAGAATTCAAGAATCATGCTATGGAGGAGTTTTGTAGATCCAAAGGTATTCTTCATGAATTCAGTGCTAGATACACTCCTCAACAAAATGGCGCCGTTGAGCGTAAGAATAGAACATTGATCGAAACTGCAAGGACTATGTTGGTAGAGTCTCAGTTGCCCCTTCCATTCTGGAGTGAAGCTGTGGCTTCTGCATGTTACACATTGAACCGAGTCCTTACTGTAAAAAGACATAACAAGACCTGCTTCGAGCTACTACACAAATGGAAACCAGACTTACAATTTCTTGAACCGTTTGGGGCTCCTTGCACTATGATCGATCCGAATGGAAAGTTTGGGGCAAAAGCAATTGAGGGATACTTTCTTGGGTATGCCACCCCAAATTTAAGAGTTTGGAATCTCGAAACGAAAAGGGTCGAGGAATGGTCTGAAGTCAGAGTACAGAGGCACACATTGCCAGTTCGGTGTCCGGGTCAGCCGTGGATGTTTGAGTACGATGACTTTTTCAATTCGATCAATATTGAAGAAGATCTAGTGGATGCTACGGCACAGATGTTTTTCGAGAGTGACAACGCAACAGATTCACCGTTGGTTTGTCCAATTGTTGTCAACAATCAAGAATCATCTTCAGTTAACAATAATGCTCTTGATAATGAGGATTTTCATGATGCTACTGATCTGAACGAATCTTCAGAGGATGATGAATTTCTCGATGCAGACCAAGAAGCTCCTGTAACAGTTGTTCATGGTACTTCTGAGGCTACACCCCCAGTGGATTGCACAAAAACAGCTGAAGCTACTTCATCATCCTCTTCGCCAGTTCAGGGTATTGATTTGGTTGTGGATCTCAACTTCAACAATCTGGGTACAAATATTCCAGTTTCGGATAACCCAGAAATGAGAATTCATATTACCCATCCTCAACAAAACATCATTGGTAATGTTCATAGTGGCGTGCAGACGAGGAATCAATTGAGAAACAACAACAATGCTGGCTTGTATGCAGCGATTAGAGAATCGGGTTTGCAGAATGATTGGTCCTTCGCGTGTTATGTTTCACAAGAAGAACCAAGGTCTTGGAAAGAAGCAATAACGGATAATTCTTGGGTGGAAGCTATGCAGGAAGAGCTGCAACAATTCCAGAAGCTTGGTGTCTAGAATTTGGTTGAGAAACCTGAGAACTACAAGAAGATTGGCACCCGCTGGGTTTTCAAATGCAAAAAGGATGACCGTGGAGTAGTTGTCCGAAACAAGGCGAGATTAGTTGTTCAAGGTTTTCGTCAGATAGAAGGGATTGACTACAACGAAGTTTATACACCAGTCGCGCGTCTTGAAGCTATTCGGATTTTTCTAGCTTATGCTTCATTCAAAGGATTCAAGGTTTTCCAAATGGACGTGAAAAGTGCATTTCTTCATGGTGTGGTTGAAGAAGAGGTGTATGTCGAACAACCTCCGGGTTTTGAAGATCCTATTCATCCGGATCGGGTTTGGTTGCTCAAGAAAGCTCTTTACGGATTACATCAAGCACCGAGAGCTTGGTATGCAACCTTATCTAACTATCTTGTGGAGAATGGTTTTCGCCGAGGTCTTATTGATTGCACTCTTTTCATCAAAGAAAGAGATGGAGATCTTCTGTTGGTTCAGGTATACGTAGATGATATTATTTTTGGTTTAACTAACGATGTTTTGTATATGGACTTCGAGCGTGTTATGCAGGAGAAATTCGAGATGAGCGCCATGGGTGAAATGAACTTCTTTTTGGGCCTACAAGTTCAACTAACTGAGTTGGGATATTCATCCATCAGAAAAAATATTTCGGTGACATTTTGAGCCGGTTCCAGATGTCCGAAGCGACGCCCATTGGTACCCCACTTCCGTAGAATCACGGGATTACTCCGGACTTGAAGGGTGAAAGCGTTAATTCTTCTTTCTATCGCGCAATGATCGGATCTCTTATGTATCTCACAGCCTCGAGGCCTGACATAATGTACCCTACGTGCCTGCTAGCCCGATATCAAGCCAACCCGAAGGCCTCACATCAAGCAGCTGTAAAAAGGATTTTTCGCTATTTGAAGGGTTGCCCAGACACCGGTCTCTGGTACCCTAGGGATGATAGCTTTGACTGGATCGCTTTCAGTGATTCTGATTTTGGTGGCTGCAAGATCGACGGCAAATCCACAACGACTGGATGTCAGTTTTTAGGAAATCGTCTGGTCACATGGCAGTGCAAGAAGCAGACTTGTGTCGCTATATCAACTTATGAAGCCGATTACATTGCTGCCTCAAGTTGTTGCTCCCAAGTCTGTGGATTCAACAACAAATGCGTGATTACGGTTTTGAATTCCTATCTACTCCTATTTTCATTGATAATTCTGCTGCCTTACAGATCACTAGAAATCCTGTGCAGCATTCAAAGACAAACACATCGATATCAAATATCACTTCATACGTGATTGCTTTGATAAAAGACTTATCGATGTTGTTAAGGTCCACACTGATGACCAACGTGCCGACCTTTTTACCGAAGCATTTGACAAATCACGTTTTGACTTTCTACTTATGGTAAACGGCATTAAGGTCAAGCCAGAGTAAACCAACATTGGAAAATCGTTTTTGTAAATATTTATTTGTGTTTTCTTAATTTCTCGTACTTTTTGCATTTTAGGGGGAGTAAGCACGAAAAATACAAAAACATTAAAAATTTCAAAAATACAAAACATCAAAAAATTTCAAAAACACAAAAACAATAGAAAAAGCAAAAATGAGTTTCCTAGTGAGCAAAAGAGAAAATGATAGTATATCGGTGGTCTGTCGAAACCTCTTTGAACTTAAAATGAAAAATGATAAACAGCTCTATATAAGATGTATCGGTAGGCTCACAATCATTTTAAAGTGTGCAGGGTGATATAAACCTAAATCGACTGATGACCGTGTGGGAACCGCTCATTGGCATGTGGTCTTGGTACCGAAATTTCGTTTGATAGATTGCCGAGGTTCTGAGATATGTGGTCTTTATGCTGTTTATCATCTGGGTATCATGGTTGTTTCTTTTTCCGAAAACAACGGGGACGCAATTCTAGAGCTTCCATGATACCATACATACGTGTAAATTTTCATTCAAACATGTATATAATACATGATGCATACGACCTCAATAAGTGATAAACAATCACATGTCCCAATCAATAAGTGATAATATATCACAGTTTTTATTTGAGAGTCAAGTTCGTCTCTTTGTCGGTACGATGGTACTAACCTGTTCACGGACTTGCTCTTATGCCCTGCATGCATCGAATATAAAGTTCCTCATCAATAAGTGATTTTATCACATAGGGCTTGTATCCATCTTTGAATAAGTGAGTATCTCACATCATATACGTTGAAAACAGATGATAAATGGTATACTCACCAGTAAGATGAACTCTCGTGCATACCTTGATACGGGAATGTGTCGTGTGTTGGTGAACACCGGTCGAAAGTATAAATCATACCTTAATGTATCTTCTAACCGCGAATAAATCTGATAAGTTGTGTTTAAGTGGACGAAAATACCCATAATTGTTATAGGATGTTTATCCAACTATTAACTAATTGAACAACAAGAGTGTTTTGGCATGACCGTACACTGATATGATTCTCTTACCCTCGAAACTTGCAAAAAGAATGTCTGTAAATATTAGTTACATTTCTCCGTTTCTACTTTTCAGTATATATTTATTTACTGCTTTCCATCTTTACATTTGAAATATGCAAAAATACCAAAAAGATTTTAGGTGTGTTTTAATATAAACTTTATAAAAACCAAAAAGATTTTATTTTATTTATGATTTCCCAATGTTAGATCTCGAGCCTTTTCCACCAGAACTCTAATCGAAACCTAAAACAATTGCATCTTCATAAACGGTCGAAGTTAACGGGTTTTGAAAGTTAAAATCTAAAGTTGATCTCATTTATAAACTTTCAAATTGTTGTCGGTCGGTAGTTGATTGAGAGTTAGTCACATGTGTGTCATTTTTTTATATTGACTATATTCCAAGCGGTTGTTCTCATCACGTGTTTAGCTCTGTTGTGTGTGCAGATGAAGCACCCAAATCAGCTAAAGGCGAAGAGAACGTGTTAGAAGATAAGTCTTGGAATGAAGACACGACATGAATGCACTCAAAGAATCAAGATGATCGAGTTGCTGCTGCCCTCTCATCAACACCACAAGGATCTCAAACTTGATGATCAACGTCATCACAAGCACCGTTCAAGGGGGAGTTTGCTGATACACTCCTTGTCAGTAACACGTGAAGACATCTAAAGATCCGACAATGTGAAGAACAAACCATCACGAGCAGCATCCAATGGGGAGTTTGTTGATGCATCTTATTGTGGATACGGCTCGTTCCAGTTCGGCTCGTTTCGAAGTGAAGACCGAGGTCGAGATATCCTCCTATCTTGATCCGGTATGATGTTTTGGATATGAAACAGTTTGTAATATGCAAATTGTTAGCTGCTGTGACTGCAGTGTCTCCACGAACAACATGCCTTAGCCGTAGAACCTGCATGACGAAGAACCCATGCAGGTGACACCCTCTCGACGAAGAACTTTTCATGGCGAAGAACTCAACACTACGAAGATCCAGGATAACCATGCATCTACGAAGAACCTTCTTCGTGGGAAGGGTTGTTCGCTGTTAATGGTTCCAACGAAGAACTGTTGTTCGTTGGTTTGGATTGTTCGCAGGAAGTCCACGAAGAACCCATGTTCTTCGTGGGTCACCATCTTTCGTGGGCTCATGTTCAGGCCCATCATGTTGTTCGTAGGCGGTAGATGAGGTTGAGTATAAAAAGGCATGTGCAGACAGTTTAAAAAAAACACACATGTAGAACACAGTGAGAGCACTTTAGTGAGTTAGAGACTTTTTCTTGTAAACTTTGTACTATAACTCACCTGGAAGTAATACACGTTGAGCTTTAAACGTTGAATCTTGTCTTGTGTTTGTGTTCTTTGTCTTGTTTGCATACCCGGTTGGATTCCGCACTTGCGGGTGTATTCGGTAACAAGGATAAGGTTTTCTAGATCCTCCTCTAGGGACCTACAAAACCTTCTCCCTAAGTTAAATAAGGCTAGTTTCATTTCTCACTATATTTTAATCTCTTTTTTGTTGCACTTTTCTTGTTTCTAGCTAAACATCAAACTGAAACACGTTTAGCTTTAAAGGGACCTTTTTATTAAAATATAAATTAGTTTCCTATAGATATATTATAAAAATATTAATATTATGGCACTACATATAGGACATAGACAAACAGTATCTGTGATCGCTGGCAAAGTTGCAGTTGGTCGATTAGTACTTTATGATTTGCATAGACATGTCGTGTGAAGAAGTCAGGCAAAATTTACTTGTGTTTTAAGTTTTGTCAGCAAGAAAAGTGAAGTCAAATTGCAATGCATGCAAACTTGAAAATTCAACCTACACCAATATTGAATTGAAACTCAACTACAAAGTGTAATTAAAAACCTTTATTAATGTTTGCCAAAAAGTCATAACACTAGTTCACCACATACTTATTTTTTATCAACTTATATTAATTACAAAAAAAAAACTATTTAATTTTCGCTCACTTTTGGAGGACAGTTCTTTCATTTCGCTCACTTTTGGAGGACAGTTCTTTCATTTTTATATAGTTGGTTTATCATTAGCTGTGTCACTAGACTCACTACGATAATTGAATGTTAAAAATAACGCGTATAATATATATATATACTCTTAATTTTGACAACGTATAACATATATATACATTGTCAAAATGAAGATTGACCAAACTATATTAACACTTTGTAAATCAAAATGAAGATTGATCAAACTATCAACACTTTGTAAATCAAAGGATGAAGCTGAACTATTTAGAAGCTAAATATTGCATTATTTAACTGTACATTTGTTAAAATTAGTTAATTTAAACAGTTGTCTTTGGAAGCCATGACGTCTGCCGTTTCGATTGTATTGCTGAAGTGATCAATCATACCAAATTTACAAAAAAAAAAAGAACATACATATTAGACTGTGGGGTATGGGACATGGGTTGGGGGGAAACGTCCAGGTGACCACCAAGGGTGGGCTTGGGCTTGTGCGTGGCCCTTTGGGCGGGGGTTTCAGCCCGGCATTGGGCGGGGTGTCACACCCCTAATTTCCACGTATAACCCAGTGGGCCCGGTTGGGGAATATCGTGACGTAAGTTGATATCATCATTATCAAGCAATACAATAATACACAGCGGAAGTCTGGATAATTACTATTACAAACGTTTGAATGTTCAAAGTTCAAATAATAAATACAACGCTTGTAACTAGATCCACAAGCGGATCGAAATATGAATACAAAAGGAAACTTTGACAGACTAAGGCCTTCTAAGCAAAGGGTTGCAATTCCTCTTAAGCTTCGCCGAGCACTTCCAACCCAATTACGTATATTTGTCACCTGTGCTTAGTCTTTTGAAAAGACGTCAATTTTCACTGGTAAATACATTTAACCGACTCATTTTGAAAACATTATGAAAAACATTTTGAGTACACAATGGTACTTTGTTTTATAAATAACTTGGGATAAATAATTTTCATGTTATCAGTTTTAGAAGCTAATAATACATTTAGAGCCCGAAAACTATGTCGGGATCATGATTAATCGACACACCACTTTAACACCTTTAATAGATGAACCCTTAATGGGTCATAATTTAATTTAGCATCTGACGGGTGTATGCCTACACCCCGTGCTTAGGTTGTGGCCATTTGCAATTAAATGAGCCGTGGATATCCAGGACACGGTCGTTTTAACCCCCAAATGTTTAATATTAAGCAATACGAATTAAAATAGATTATTTGAATTCCCGACTCATTGGTCTTCGATCCCATATCCAACCATGCGGTATTAGTATACCCTATCCCAAGCCCGTATAAGGGAAAATAGGTTAAAGTATTTACCTGGCTTGCAAAGTCCTTAGTAATAAGAAAATAAGAAAATAAGCAACACAACGTAATCAAAATAAACTAGCTTGGCGACAATCTACCAGAAGTCTCTAGTCTGGAATGGATGGTATTATTAACCGATTAGTTAGCTAGCGGGTCTTTATTTAGTCATTAACTTAGACCGGCTAACTTAAAAAAATAACAGTACGAAACGCTAGATTAAACGGTGACGGAAAAGAATGTATTTTGGACCCGACAAGTACTAGGACTTGTATAATATGGGTTACCATTTTACATTCTGGAATTTGAGAATATTTTGATATGGTTAAACCCGTTTCGGTTAAATTACGTAAATTAGTCACGTAGGCTTAACCGTACGTATATAAGCGAAAACCAGGTAAGCGGGTGAGTCCTATACAAGTTCCATATGCCATTAAGTTTAAATATGCTATTATAACAGTAGGTTATTGATATGACTGCCCGTTATGGTTTTAAAAGTAAATTATGCCTTTAAGGGCATTTTCGTTGTTTATAAAATGTAATAAACGGGCTTATATGTAAATTGATGTTATTAATATAAACATTCTATAAAAATAACTATTTTATGGGGTTATATCAATAGGACATCAATTATATGCGTGGTTTATAGTTTAAGACCAAACTATGCCCCGAAAGGGTAATTTGGTCATTTCACATATAATTGATAACTTATTTGGGAATCTGAGTTTGGGATATGTACCTACTGTTAATAATTTGTAAATATGTTTTGAAATCAATAGGTATCAAGTCTCAATGCTCCAATATGGTTTTAAACCACATTATGCGCCGAAACGGCGATTAAGTCGCTAAATGACGATTTAAACGGTATTTAAGTAAAACTGTTGTTGAGACCAGGTTTGTATGACCAAAATATATTAATACATATATTATATCAGTAAGTATGATGTTTTGGTTTATACAAATGTTTATAACCCATTTAAAGTGCCAAAAGGGCAATATCGTCATTTAAAGGCATAATGGGCAAACTATAGCTTAAACTCAGTTTGCAACCTGAATGAATATTCCAATTAGTCCTAATAATGATATTACATCAGTAGGTTATGAGTTTTGATGTCAAGTTTAAGTTGAAATCGTTTTATGCGTCAAATGGGTATTTTAGGCATATTTAACGGATACTTGCATAATGACTCGGATTACTACACGACCATGTCCTATAACTCCAGAGGGTTATAGTATACTATAACATGGTCATAATGCAACTTAGGGACATAAGCTAATGTTGCTAAATCGGGTCAGAACTGAAAGTCAAAGCAGAAGTCAAACTTTGTGACTTTCGGTTGCAAGCCGACCCTAGACCTAGAATTGACGAGCCGAACATGTTCATACATGTTCTTATGATTATTACCAAGTTATTAGGATGTCAAAACAGGTTTTATAGCACCTACATTGCTAATATGAATTTATTTCAAAACTGACCCGTTTGACTTTTTATTGACATAACTTGACCCGTCAATTGATCAAGCAAACATGGTAATCAGAAGGTGCCCTCTTGAGGGATTAACACCTACCTTATTACGATCACGTAGCCATGTTCTTTACGAACATTGGCTGGACCATAACGGTCTTAGCTCAAAGTCAAAGCGTTTTTACGTCAACGATTTGCCATTGGCTTAAAACTTAATAAAACTGAAAAGGATGGCTAAGAACACTTACAAAAGGTCCTTAGCACGAAATAAGACTAATTAGGAAGTCTCCAAGGATCAGGAACCTCCAGATAAGATGAGAGGAATGTTTGAAGAAATGAGCAAGTCTCCATGTTGCAACTATAAGGGTATTTATAGTTGGAGATGCCTCATAGCATTGATCCAGGTGTTAGCATGGGTCAGGGGATGAATACAAGTGGCTAGGATCGTGGCACAAGCAGGAGAAGGGTGGAAATGGCGAGCAAGGTGGCAGGGCAGCAAGCTGCCATGCATTCTGTCGCTGGCACCCTCTTACGGACCGTAAGGAATGAGCCTTGCGGTCCGTAAGGCCATGGCGCGCCCACAGATTTAAATTGGTTACGAACCGTAACCAATAAGGCGTGCGGTCCGTAACCGCCTTACTGAAACCATATGATTATTGCCTTACGGTCCGTAACCATTGATGATTACGGTCCGTAAGGACTTCCCAGATATGAAATTTTTAGAAACTTGCCACTTTGATCCTTCGACCTTTTTCGATGCTCGTTCAGAGGTTAATTAAATAACATGACGGCGTCTTTAGTCCCTCTCGACTACACGTGGAAATCAAATTTTTCGAGACACTTGTCGAAATTTTATTGGATGAAATTTTCGAGGTGTCACATCTTCACCCCTTAATAAAAATCTCGACCTCGAGATTTATTCAAATAGATAAGGGTACTTTTGTCGCATATTGGACTCAACCTCCCAAGTATATTCGGGACCTCGACGGGCATCCCATTTGACTTTCACAATAGGTACGTGCTTCCTACGAAGCTTTTTAACTTGTCGATACTGGTCGTAATTGGTTTCTCTATGAAACGCAAGTTTTCATCAATCTGTATATCTTCATGAGGCATTGGTAATGACTCGTCCACGAGGCATTTCTTCAAATTGCTGACGTGGAAAACGTCATGGATTTCGATGAGCTTTTCCGATAGCTTAAGCCGATAAGCTACGGGTCCGACACATTCGATTATTTCGAATGGTCCAATGTACCTCGGGCTTAACTTACCCTTCTTTCCAAAACGCATTACACCTTTCCAAGGTGACACTTTTAACATAACCTTGTCCCCAACTTGGAACTGTAAAGGTTTACGCCTTTTGTCGGCATAGCCCTTTTGTCTATCTCGAGCTGCCTTAAGTCGATCACGGATTTGTACAATCTTTTCTGTGGTTTCGAGGATGATTTCGGGTCCAGATAGTTGGGCTTCTCCAACTTCGGCCCAACACACAGGCGTCTTACATTTTCTTCCATATAGGGCTTCAAAAGGAGCGGCCTTAATACTTGTGTGATAACGATTATTGTAAGAGAATTCGATTACGGGTAAATGATCATCCCAACTTCCACCTAAACAGATCACACAAGCTCGAAGCATGTCCTCCAAGGTTTGAATGGTACGTTCACTTTGTCCGTCCATCTGTGGATGGAAAGCCGTACTGAAATTTAATCTCGTGCCTAGAGATTGTTGAAAGCTTTTCCAAAAGTGAGATGTGTATCTTGTATCTCTATCAGATACAATGGACACCGACACAGTGTAAGGACACAATCTCATCGACATAAAGCTTAGCCAGCTTATCGGAATCATATGCTTCCTTAATTGGCAAGAAGTGAGCGGATTTGGTTAATCTATCCACGATAACCCAAATTGTGTCATTGCCACGCTTGGTCTTAGGTAACTTAGTGATAAAGTCCATAGTTATCATTTCTCATTTCCACACTGGGATATCAAGCTGTTGTAGAAGTCCTGGCGGCTTCTGGTGTTCTGCCTTAATTAGAGAACATGTCAAGCACTTTGCTACATGATTAGCTATATCTTTCTTCATACCCATCCACCAATAATCGGGTTTAAGATCTTGATACATCTTGTCGCTTCCTGGGTGAATCGAATATTTAGAATTATGTGCTTCTTGGAGGATTAATCTCTAAGTCCTTCAAAGATCGGAACCCAGATCCGATCATTCATCCTAAACATTTCATCCTTTCCAGATGCTAACAGATCGATAGTTGCACCTAATCCTTCCTTGGCAATGTTTCCTTCAGTCATGGCTTGCTTTTGTGCATTTAGCAGCTTTTCATTTAAACTATTCTTCAATTCGATGCTTTTGGCATTGATCCTTAACGGTTTGATTCTTTCCTTGCGACTAAGCGCATCAGCGACTACATTCGCTTTTCCTGGATGATATCGAATCTCACAATCATAGTCGTTGAGTGTTTCCATCCAACGACGTTGCCTCATGTTCAAATCCTTTTGATTGAACAAGTGTTGAAGACTTTTATGGTCAGTGTAGATGATACACTTTGTTCCATATAAATAGTATCTCCAAAGCTTGAGTGCAAACACTACCGCACCCAAATCAAGGGTGGTGTAGTTTCTCTCGTGCACCTTTAGTTATCGTGATGCATAGGCAATCACTTTGCCTCTCTGCATAAGCACGCATCCCATACCAGTGTGCGAGGCATCACAGTAAACCACGAACTCCTCCACACCTTCTGGCAGGGTTAACACCGGGGCATTGCTCAACTTATGCTTTAGCGTCTCAAAGGATTCTTGTTGTTTTGGACCCCAGTTGAATTTAGCATCCTTACGAGTTAGGATTGTTAAAGGAGCGGCTATTCGTGAGAAGTTCTCAATGAACCTTCGATACTAACCAGCCAGTCCTAAGAAACTACGTATCTCGGAAGGTGTCTTTGGCGCTTCCCAATTCATTATTGCTTCTATCTTTGCAGGATCTACTTGGATACCATGTTCAGTTACTATGTGACCAAGGAACCGAACCTCACGTAGCCAGAATTCACATTTAGAAAATTTTGCGTATAGCTTCTCTTGACGCAGAATTTCAAGAATGCACCTCAAATGTTTCTCGTGATCAGATTGATTATGAGAGTAGATAAGTACGTTATCTATGAAGATAATGACAAACTTATCTAAGTATGGCTTGCAGACTCTATTCATGAGATCCATGAATGTTGTAGGTGCATTAGTGAGTCCGAAAGGCATCACTAGGAACTCGTAATGTCCGTATCTTGTCCTGAAAGCAGTTTTCAGAACATCTTCGTTTCTAACTTTAAGCTGCTGATATCCCGATCTTAAATCAATCTTCGAGAAGTAGCTTGCGCCTTGTAATTGATCGAATAAGTCTTCGATCCTTGGCAAGGGATAACGGTTCTTGATTGTTATCTTGTTGAGTTCACGGTGATCGATGCACATCCGCATTGATCCGTCCTTCTTTTTAACGAAAAGGATAGGAGCTCTCCAAGGCGAAGAGCTAGGTTGAATAAAACCTTTCTCTAAGAGTTCGTCCAATTGGGTTCTCAATTCTTTCATCTCGGTTGGCGCTAAATGGTACAGAGCTTTAGCTATGGGAGATGCTCCAGGTATGATGTCAATTCAAAACTCTACCTGCCTATCAGGAGGTAGGCCAGGTAATTCTTCGGGGAACACGTCCGGGTATTCAGAAATGATAAGTATATCTTTAATCTTTGGCTTAGGTTCATCAATGGTAACTTGCGCCATGTAGATGACACATCCTTTCGTCATACATCTAGATGCCTTAAGCAAAACGGCTTTGTCAGGCAATCCAAAGTGTTTGTCTCCATGAATGGTAAGAATTTTACCAGACGGGGATTTGATTTCAATGAGTTTCTTATCGCAGGCAATGTGAGCTTGGTTATGTGATAACCAGTCCATGCCTAAGACTACATCGAATCCCGCTAGTTTCATGGGTAGGAGAGAGACAGGGATAGAATGATTCTTGATGGATATGGAGCATCCGTCAAGAATGGAAGAGGTGGTTTCCATAGTCCCATCAGCGAGCTCTACTTCATAGGTTATGTCTAGAGTTCTTACGGGCAAGTTTCATAGTTCACTAAACTTATGATCTACAAACGATTTATCAGCGCCCGAGTCAAAAAGAACTCTAGCAAAAGCGTCACCGATAAGGAACGTACCCGTTATAACATTGTTATCCTTCACTGCTTTCCTAGCATTCATTTGAAAGGCTCTAGCAGTGGCCTTCTTTGCCTCTGAGGTTTTGGGTTTACCCTTGGTATTTGCCTTTTGGCAACTTGTTTTGATGTGGCCCTTCTCACCACATCCAAAGCAAGTAGCATCTTTTATGTTTCGGCACTCAAGTGACCGATGCCCAGTCTTCTTGCAGATATTTCACTGCTTCGGTTTTTGTTCTAAGCGACACTGTCCATAGTGTTGCTTCCCACACGTTTTGCATGTGGGTTTGTCGCCCGACTTCTGACTACCTTTGCTAAACTCATACTTACCTTTCTTGTTAAGTTTCTGGGAGTTTTCGTTCCCCCGTTTCCTTTTTCCATCATTGTCAGTCTTAACTGACATTTGCCTCACATAGTCCTGTATGAGGGAGAGAGATAGCTCTACCGCAGATTTATAGGTGCCAGGCTGCACTGCTTTAACCATACTCCTGATTTCAGGAGCGAGCCCGTTGATAAAACGTGCGATACATTTGGGCTCCAGAGTAACTAAATAGGGCACTAGCCTGGAGAGAGAGTTGTAATCGGTGACGAACTTCCGACAGTCCATGTTCTTTATTGTCAGATTTAGGAAATCTGACTCAATTTTCTCCATCTCATGAGGTGGGCAGTAGTATCCTTTAAAAGCTCTACAAACTTGGACCAACTCAAGTTGTAGAGATTAACCTTGCCCGTAGACTGGACTAAGGCTTTCCACCAGATCAGGGCATCACCCTTGAATGATTGAGATACATATTTAACAACATTCTTATCAGCGCATCCGCTAATATCCATCATCGTTTCCTCTCGTCCAACCATCTCAAACATTCCACTGCTCCTTTCTCCCCATTAAAGTCTCGGGGTCTACAAGATACAAAGTATTTGTAGGAGCATCCATCGCCATCAACACTTGGTTCTTAGGTTCCGGATCGCTCTTCACATTTGAAGAGTATGCCTCACTCTTCTTTGACTTTGAGTGGCTGGGCTGAGATTTGGGTTTAGAAACAGGCTTGGAGCGAGAAGCACTCGACTCCGATTGTCGTTCGGACTTATCCTTAAAAGATTTGCCAATTTCCGCGGCAATAAGTTCTCTCAAGTCATTCTTACTAATCAGAATGTTTTCATTGGCATCATTATCATTGCGTTTTCTGTTTACTTCATTAGAATCAGCCATTGCTGTAGCTTACTTCAGTGTATCGAGATGGATTCAGTTAGTTGCTATGGTGTACCCTTATTCACGACATGGTTCTATGACCTTATAGGATTTAAATATTAAATGTAGTATATTCATGCATAACCTAGGTCTTGAAAGACCATCATAGGCATTTAAAGATTGGACATAGTCTAGAATTTATCAGTTAGTGCATCAAGTGACACTAATGTATTTTGCACATTGGCTTTACACTACTATTGAGTGTTTGAATGATTTAGCTAGGATCTAGCTTGATCATTTAAGCGATAGGGTGTGAACATTGTCATTACCCAATTGATTAGTGTGACAATATTTGCCACATGTAATTAAGGGTAACTCCACATTGAGAGTTAATTATAGAGAAATGATAAATCTGGAAGCCGAACATTGTTCACCTTTGCTAGACAGAAGGTTACTTCCGAAATTTTCATTTGCCAATTTCCAATCGATCATAGTCATTGGCTAATAGATCTTGGGATATATAGCGGATCAATAAAACTTGAATAAAATTGGGATGATTGATTAAATGAAATTCATAAATATAGAAATTTTACTAGATAGAACATTACAAAATTGCCTAATATATAGGACTTGAAATAACAAAATGGTTCACGCAGGAACCTAACATAAATAATAATGTCCTCGCAGGGACTGAAAAGGAAATAACATTGTCCACGTAGGGACTTTTGGAATTTAAATTACATATATGAAAATACAATACTAGTCATCCTTCATCCCTTTCACAGCCTTGTAAAGTTTCTTGATAAATTTAGTCATTTTCTTCTCCGACTTCTTGACTTGTTGTCGCATTTCTCGGACCTGATCCAAGGCTTCGTTAATAGCCTCAAGTGGTGCTTGTGGTTGAGGCTGAGGTGGAGGTGGTTGCGGCTGGGGCGCAACTGGGTACGGATACCCGTAAGGCGGATATCCGGTAATGGCATAAGGAGGTGGGTAACTAGGGTAAGAGGAATGGTATAGGTTTTTATGAATAACTGCATCATAATAAGGGTCCTGCTCCATTCCATGGTGGATGTAGTTATATAGACCAGGAGGGTCGACAGTGTTAAACCCTGATGGCCCCGTATAAGTGGGTATTGGATTAGAAAAATCCTGTGGTGGTAGTGATAGTTGAGGTTGCGGCTCAACAGCTGGTTGCGGTGGGGGTTCCACCGCTGGCGAGGTGTTTGAGGGCCCACCCATTTACGGGTCCTCGGGGATAACTGGGTATGAGGGCGGTAAAGGTGGTAGCGAACCCGACCTTTGACCAGCACGTACTGACATACGTGCTCCACGCCTCCGGCGTGATTGTGATGATGATTCAGGTGGTGACTGAGGTTGATCCACCTGTTGCATATCAACATCCTCTTGGTGAGGATGGGGTGATAGGTGTTGATGATGGGGAGTGCTATGGTATGAGGGCGTGTTGACGCACACATATTGTGCCCTTGGTCAAATTCACCGGGACCTCTAAATGGAGATCCTGCCACGGAGTTCGAGCTGCTAGACAGCTCAATAGGATGACCATACGATCCGGTTTGCGGGAATTCCTCCGGATCAGAATCTTCCTCCATATGTGTCGGTGAGTCAATTGGAGGGGTTTCGGGTGAGGGTTGGTTGACGGGGTTGTCGAAGTTAAAGTTGAAGTATTCTTGGTGGGAATGGGAGTGTGAATGGTGCGAATGGTGAGAATGGTGAGAATGCGATTGAGGCGGGGAGTATTCATGTGAAATCGAATGTCTGTAAGGTTCAAAGGGTGATGAAGAATCCCGGATCCTTCATAATGGTTGTATTCAGGTAAGTTGGTTGCTCCAGCTAAGGAGGGTCGGTATGGTGGTCTAAAGGATGGTCTAGTCATTGAGGGTCCACCCCTCATGGGTCCTTTGCCTCGGTGTCTGAATTTAGGTGGCATGTTCATGCTTCAAAAACAAGTTAAATATAGTACAAAGCTAGAATAATAAGATGGAAATGATTAAGCCTAGGTCAAAGTCTAGACTCGAAAGTCTAAGAGATGTGTGTTATTATGTATTCCCGAGATTAAACACAAAGGCTAGTGTTTAATTCACTCGAGAGTTGGCTCTGATACCAACCTGTCACACCCCTAATTTCCACATATAACCCGATGGGCCCGGTTGGGGAATATCGTGACGTAAGTTGATATCATCATTACCAAGCAATACAATAATACACAGCGGAAGTCTGGATAATTACTATTACAAACGTTTGAATGTTCAAAGTTCAAAATAATAAATACAACGCTTGTAACTAGATCCACAGGCGGATCGAAATATGAATACAAAAGGAAACTTTGACAGACTAAGGCCTTCTAAGCAAAGGGTTGCAATTCCTCTTAAGCTTCACTGAGCACTTCCAACCTAATTACGTATATTTGTCACCTGCGCTTAGTCTTTTGAAAAGACGTCAGTTTTCACTGGTAAATACATTTAACCGACTCATTTTGAAAACATTATGAAAAACATTTTGAGTACACAATGGTACTTTATTTTATAAATAACTCGGGACAAATAATTTTCATGTAATCAGTTTTACATGCTAATAATACATTTAGAGCCTGAAAACTATGCCGGGATCATGATTAATCGACACACCACTTTAACACCTTTAATAGGTGAACCCTTAATGGGTCATAATTTAATTTAGCATCTGACGGGTGTATGCCTACACCCCGTGCTTAGGTCGTGGCCATTTGCAATTAAATGAGCCGTGGATATCCAGGACACGGTCGTTTTAACCCCAAAATGTTTAATATCAAGCAATACGAATTAAAATGGATTATTTGAATTCCCGACTCATTGGTCTTCGATCCCATATCCAACCATGCGGTATTAGTATACCGTATCCCAAGCCCGTATAAGAGAAAATAGGTTAAAGTATTTACCTGGCTTGCAAAGTCCTTAGTAATAAGAAAATAAGCAAAGCACAGCCGTAATCAAAATAAACTAGCTTGGCGACAATCTACCGGAAGTCTCTAGTCTGGAAGGGATGGTATTATTAACCGATTAGTTAGCTAGCGGGTCTTTATTTAGTCATTAACTTAGACCGGCTAACTTAAAAAAATAACGGTACGAAACGCTAGATTAAACGGTGACCGGAAAAGAATGTATTTTGGACCCAACAAGTACTAGGACTTGTATAATATGGGTTACCATTTTACATTCTGGAATTTGAGAATATTTTGATATGGTTAAACCCGTTTCTGTTAAATTACGTAAATTAGTCACGTAGGCTTCACCGTACGTATATAAGCGAAAATCGGGTAAGCGGGTGAGTCCTATACAAGTTCCATATGCCATTAAGTTTAAAATATGCTATTATAACAGTAGGTTATTGATATGACGGCCCGTTATGGTTTTAAAAGTAAATTATGCCTTTAAGGGCATTTTCGTCATTTATAAAATGTAATAAACGGGTTTATATGTAAACTGATGTTATTAATATAAACATTCTGTAAAAATAACTATTTTATGGTGCTATATCAATAGGACATCAATTATATGCGTGGTTTATAGTTTAAGACCAAACTATGTCCCGAAAGGGTAATTTGGTCATTTCACATATAATTGATAACTTATTTGGGAATCTGAGTTTGGGACATGTACCTACTGTTAATAATTTGAAAATATGTTTTGAAATCAGTAGGTATCAAGTCTCAATGCTGCAATATGGTTTTAAACCACATTATGCGCCGAAACGGCGATTAAGTCGCTAAATGACGATTTAAACGGTATTTAAGTAAAACTGTTGTTGAGACCAGATTTGTATGACCAAAATATGTTAATACATATATTATATCAGTAAGTATGATGTTTTGGTTTATACAAATGTTTATAACCCATTTAAAGTGCCAAAAGGGCAATATCGCCATTTAAAGGCATAATGGGCAAACTATAGCTTAAACTCAGTTTGCAACCTGAATGAATATTCCAATTAGTCCTAATAATGATATTACATCAGTAGGTTATGAGTTTTGATGTCAAGTTTAAGTTGAAATAGTTTTATGCGTCAAATGGGCATTTTAGGCATATTTAACGGATACTTGCATAATGACTCGGATTACTACACGACCATGTCCTATAACTCCAGAGGGTTATAGTATACTATAACATGGTCATAATGCAACTTAGGGACATAAGCTAATGTTGTTAAATCGGGTCAGAACTGAAAGTCAAAGCAGAAGTCAAACTTTGTGACTTTCGGTTGCAAGCCGACCCTAGACCTAGAATTGACGAGCCGAACATGTTCATACATGTTCTTATGATTATTACCAAGTTATTAGGATGTCAAAACAGGTTTTATAGCACCTACATTGCTAATTATGAATTTATTTCAAAACTGACCCGTTTGACTTTTTATTGACATAACTTGACCCGTCAATTGATCAAGCAAACATGGTAATCAGAAGGTGCCCTTTTGAGGGATTAACACCTACCTTATTACGATCATGTAGCCATGTTCTTTACGAACATTGGCTGGACCATAACGGTCTTAGCTTAAAGTTAAAGCGTTTTTACGTCAACGATTTGACATTGGCTTAAAACTTAATAAAACTGAAAAGGATGGCTAAGAATACTTACACAAGGTCCTTAGCACGAAATAAGACTAATTAGGAAGTCCCCAAGGATTAGGAACCTCCAGATAAGATGAGAGGAATGTTTGAAGAAATGAGCAAGTCTCCATGTTGCAACTATAAGGGTATTTATAGTTGGAGATGCCTCATAGCATTGATCCAGGTGTTAGCATGGGTCAGAGGATGAATACAAGTGGCTAGGGATCGTGGCACAAGCAGGAGAAGGGTGGAAATGGCAAGCAAGGTGGCAGGGCAGCAAGCTGCCATGCATTCTGTCGCTGGCACCCTCTTACGGACCGTAAGGAATGAGCCTTGCGGTCCGTAAGGCCATGGCGCGCCCACATATTTTAATTGGTTACGGACCATAACCAATAAGGCTTGCTGTCCGTAACCGCCTTACTGAAACCATATGATGATTACCTTACGGTCCGTAACCATTGATGATTACGGTCCGTAAGGACTTCCTAGAGATGAAATTTTTAGAAACTTGCCACTTTGATCCTTCGACCTTTTTAGATGCTCGTTCAGATGTTAATTAAATAACATGACGGGTCTTTAGTCCCTCTCGACTACACGTGAAAATCAAATTTTTCAGGACACGTGTCGGAATTTTATTGGATGAAATTTTCGAGGTATCACACGGGGCTACCCATCTGAGCTGACGGGTGGACATTGGGTGCACCCTACCCTATGGTTTATCCATTAATTTTAAAAAAAGAAAAAATAAAAGGAATTTGGCCAAGCCATGCCCCAAACCTAAGTCCTACCATACTCCCAATTTTTTAGGTCTTGTCAGTAGAACCCACCCAGCCCACGTGTCAACCCATACCCCAAATCCCCGTCCCACCAAATCCCACGATCTTATTTAATCTTCTCCACATATTTCATGTGATATACTTAGATAAAAAAGGGTAAGAATAAACCTAAACCAGACCGTTAGCAATACCAACCAATGGCTAAGATGAAGGGGATCCTCCGTGAACTCATTTGAACTTTATTATGGAGTGAGAGGTGAAATGAGAAAAGTTATCATTGTTGACTTTTATTTAATTATTATTTAATTAGTTGTTTTCCTTTTAACGTAATAACTTTTAATTTTAATTATGTTTTATCTTAATTTTAATATAGTATATACTGTTATATTTTAAGGAATATTTTTTTAAAGCTTTCATAAACTGTTGAATATTTTTTTAAAGCTTTCATAAACTGTTAATGGTGCGTAAAGATCGTATTACAGAGTGCTTCTAACATATATATATATATATTAGTGTGTCAACCCAGTTAATTTGCATCATGTGCACAATTTTTTTATGTTTAAGCCTTCCCCATGTGGTACATGGTGCCTCCGGATAGATGTTGAAAGATCAATAAAAGATATATTTAAATCAATGTTTCTAACCGTTTTTACTAGTAAAGAATAAGTAGGATGTCAAATCCAGAATAAATGAATGAAAAGTGTTAAAGATCAAGTACTCTATATAGATCTAAACAATGAAATTGTAAGTTAAGAAGTTGATTGATTAATTTAATTGCTAAACGCTTAACAAAACTACCATAAGGTTTGTAAATAATAATCCTCTTTGGGTTTTAGATCTGATGAAGTAACGTACAATTCATCTGATTTCACATATGGTATGTTTGGCATGAAGCTTTTAGGAGCTTATAGCTTTAAACTTTTAAGAAAAACACATACTTAATAAAACACCTTGTTTGGTTGAAGAGGTTTGAAGCTTTTGGTTGAACGCTCCTACTAGTAGCGTTTAGAAGGAGTCACAAACTTTTAGGGAAAGAATAACTATTTTAACCTTTAAAGATAATGAACTTTTTAATGCACCACCTGTTTAATATCCATTTTGGTTATTTTACACATTTTATTAAAAGTTTTAGCTAGTCTGTCAAACACATAGATATATCTAAAAAGCTACAACTAACAACTACTTTGCCAAATATACCCATAGTGAAAAACCAATAAGGGTAACAATGTGTATGGTTAATTAAGTGATAGATGTGGAACCTAACTTAATGAGTTCTATTTACACATCAGCAATTTAATTATGTGAACTGACCAACCAACAAACAAATTGCTAATTATATAAATGACCAAAATTAAATGCTTATTCACTTAGTGCCAGAATAAAACCAAATCTTTTAAATGTAAAAACAATAATTGATTCAATCAAAACTTAAAAGGTTAACGAAAATCCCATATATCTAGGTTAAACAAAAATCAAAAGTTTCTTAAATAAACCATACACTCGGAGAAGATCACGGGTGATTTAATCTTGCTTCATCATGGCCTGTCTTACAATTTACTTTAAACACGAGCCCTTTAGTGGAATGATAATAGGGAAGCTTCGAGACCTCAAAATTGTTTTAGAATTGCCAAAACTGTTAGAAAAGAGGTTTATCTCGACCCAAACTTGTGGGTTTAAATATGACAAAAATAAATAAAATCCGGAATTCTCAAACTAGGCCATAAATTATGGCCTCCATTGATTTTTCTATGATCAGAACCTTATGGGAACGATGGAAATTACAGAAGATTTACGTTGGTCAGGTCGTTAATTACAACCTCTATGCCTAAAGCCTATTAAATTTCCAAATTTTAGCATTTTCCAACTTTTGTCTAGTGTCAATTTTGATTACCGAAGTTTCTTCTAATGCTTTCAAAACATGTTCCCACATGCAATTCGCCAATCATACTCATTGATGCTCGATGCCAAAAATCAATACAATCAATTAAACAATTAAACGTACTAGAACATTGTATTTAACCCACACATAAGTTATTTGACACACTTCTTATGAATTCATTTATTTTATATATTTATTTTATATATATACAGGGAGGTCCAATTTTAAAAGTGGGTTTTAGTGCGAGATATGGGAGATCAAACCTAAACCATTAAAATTTTGATTAATGATTCTTATTTATGTAAAAAATCCTTAATATTTTATCTTCTTATATAAAATGTGTGTGTTATTTATATACATAAAAATCCACTAAATTAGTTTGTTCATATGTTTTTTTTTTTTGTAATGCAACTTTTGCCTACATATGTGCAAGTTTTGTGTAGGTATATCATAGACATAACCTAAACTTGCACATGTGTAGTGTGTATAAATAAATGAAATTTGTTCATTTTTTGAATTTAAAGATAAATGTATAAATACTTTATTTAAATGGTTTTCTTATATTTTATAAATTTTAATATTGAATTATTTAAGTTCTCCATCTTCTTCCATATAATTGTCTTCTTAATGAGCCCTCTTCTCAATGAACACTCTTCTATGCAATTGCAATATTAGGACCAACATTTATTGCAGATCTTTCTATAGGTTAATACAGATTTTTTTTGAACGGCGGCTATTTTATTAAATCATAAAATAGAACAAACAGGGCCAGAAAGAACCTGGAAGTCCCAACAGAAATAAAACATATCTCTTGTAAATCATGTATAGATAACTTTTAGATTGATGTTTATTGATGGTACTGATCAAAAATTCAATTGAGTAATCCACAAAGAAACAATAATAACAAATATGCAGATCGGTTATAAAATCAACGTACCCGAAATAGAAGAAGAGATTTTCTTTATACGTGGGACCAACCATTACTACAGTCGGCAATATAATTATCGACATATGAATAGTTACTTCCGTAAAAAAAATCCTTAATAGAAAATTGTATACATGCCATGTACTACTAACACTTAGGTACTAGTGATCACTAATTATCATTGATGATGCCACTGATCAGCAGTTTCGACTAACGTCCATCTATCAATCTGATGGACCAAGTCACTAGTTACTACTCACGAGGTATTTCATTTGAGTAGGGTTGTCTTGATTATTTAAGTTCTTACAAAGTGACTATGTATTACTCGTATTATAAAACGGGTCGACCCAAAACACGAACAAATAAGCATATGAGTCGGGTCGTAGTTGAAGGATTCAACCCACCAACCCAACAAGACTGACACATCATTAAATTTGATGGTAGTTCACCAAATGAAGTCAAAATTGATTTGCCCAAGTTCTTACGTTATGTAAATGGAAGCCCAATTAAATCTGAAGCCCACATCCAG
The DNA here is from genome assembly GCA_947069175.1 of Scalesia atractyloides. Lineage (NCBI taxonomy): Eukaryota > Viridiplantae > Streptophyta > Magnoliopsida > Asterales > Asteraceae > Scalesia > Scalesia atractyloides. The sequence continues at coordinate 91,482,423 of CAMTDV010000025.1, forward strand.
TAGAAAAGTGTAATATGAAAATAACCAGGGTTCTTAAGAAAACGAGCCTTGCAAGTTTCAGCCCATGTGGCGGCCATGTTGATGATAAAACCATGCCAAATTGAAGGATCAACTCTTAATCGTAATTTTTTTTAACGGTAAATTTGGATCAATGACGTACAACTGAGTATCATCGTGCTATGAGCAGAACCACCTGATCATATCTATCTCCACTAGGCAATAATGTCTATACACCAATTCAAGAGCAAACCCAATAAATCTGAAAAAACCATTGTGAGAATCAAACTCAAGACCTAATGGTCCATAAGCCTTGTCCCCACCACTATGATGCCACTAGACTATAATATCATGGGCCTCTAAACGTAATTTGATTTTAATTCAAAGCTGAAATTCATATAATATAACAATTAATGAATTATGTCACATTATCTATTTAATTCTCATTTGTTTAAAAGAGAATCTGAAAAACTAAATTGAAAGTTTGTTTAATTTAGTTGATCCGTAAATGGCCGTATAGAGTTGAACATAATATTCATGATGCACCTAATTATGTTTGCTTTGTACATGCACATCTACATGTCTTCAAATTCTACTCAAAATCCAAATAGGGGAAAATCTGATGACCAACAATCTCTATTTTTTGTGACCCCATTTGTTAAAACAATTATATAGTAATAATAACAGTAATAGTAATAGTAATAACTACTGAAACATAACTTAGTTTATATATAACTTTTAGTAAACTTATTGATTCATATGTTGTCATTATATATATAACAAACACACAAATGTTTAGTTAATTCAGCTATATTTAAACTAAACACAAACTGTTTATTTGATTTTAAAACTATAAAGGGACATTGTTAAGAGTAATAAAAAGGAGGAAAAACAAGAGACAGAAAAGAAATAGAAATGATGATACATAAAATGAAATTTGATGTTCTTCTTCCTATTGTCACCACAATATTTATAAAAATGGTGCATAGCAACATAACTGTAAATAACATAAAAGCCATGTATGTGATGGGGGATTCAACTGTTGATTGTGGAGAAAACACACTTCTTTTCCCTTATCTCCTACGTAATCTCTCGTTACACCCTTGCGAAGGTCCTCCTAATTCCTCCATTCTTCCACACCTTCTTGGTACATATTTCGTCTCATTTTATTACATACATACATACATACATACATACATACATACATATATATATACACACACATATACACATACACTTGTGTTTCATCTTCAATAACATTTTATGTTCATGCTGTTGATGTAGCAAAAAAGATTGGATTGTCATATCCCATACCATTCTATAGCCAGAATGGTTCTTCAGAGGTGCTTGTACGTGGTATAAACCTAGGTTCAACCGGAGCCACCATCTTGAGCAACCCGACCAACCCGCTCCTACAGTCGCTCAACCAGCAGCTTCGTCAAGCATTCGAGATTTTTCAGCTTTTACAACTAGAACTTGGCCAAGAAACCGCGAACGAGTTTATTCAAAACTCCACACTCTTCTACATATCTTTTGGAAAAGATGAATACATTAATCTCTTCCGTAGCAAATCTGCCAAGGGTCTAGGATCGGATGCCGAAAAGTTGTCCCGTATATTGGTGGATCAAATGACTAATGCTATTGAGTATCTTTATGATTCAAATGTGAGGAAGTTTGTCTTTATGGGCATACTTCCTTTAGGATGTGCACCAAGGTTTCTGCATGCGACGAATGATTCAATCAGTGATGGTAGTGGCGTAGGTGGCGATCGAGATGGGCTGGTTTGTGCAGATGACATCAATAACTTTGTTTTGGAGTATAATGCTTTTCTAGAACAACGCATTGTTCGTCTCAGCATGAAGTTATCCGATGCTCAGTTGATCTTTTGTGATTTTTATCGCCCTATGATGGAGATCATTAATAATCCGAACACCTATGGTATGACTAAAACGGTATTTTTAATTAAGGTTTGGCTAAACGTACCCCACCCCTAAAATGTTTATCCCACTCCTCTTCTGAAAACATCAAATCAAAGGAATCTTTATTTTTTTTAATCTTTTAGTGTTAAAAAAGAAAATATTAGTGATTTAACAACTTAAATGGGTTGCGACAAGTATACTCAATACTCTAAGCCCCGAACAAAAGATTTTTAACGTGCATTCCGATACGTATTTGCAGGATTTAAGAATGTGAAGAATGCATGTTGTGGGGAAGGCATGGACACTGGGTTGATGGGGTGCATGTCCATGACTATGGCTTGTCAAGACCCTTCAACCTATGTTTGGTGGGATCAGTTCAACCCTGGACATGCAATAAACTCACTGATTGCTGACTCGGCTTGGTCAGGCGAACAGATGCCAGACATATGCCGCCCTAACACCATTCAAAACTTAGTATCTTTAGTGTGACTCTTTAACGATTAAGCAACTTGGATTTATAGGGGGGCATGAATAGAATCTACCATTCATTATTCGTCTTCGTTTTGTGTTGTCTGACTTTGTAAAATGAACAGTGACTAATTTTATTTTCTATCTAGTAATAAAATGTCACATATTGCTATAGATTGACTGATTGGATCTGGAAATTCTCCTAAGTATTAGAGAAAAGAAAAGAGAGTATCTTGCGCCAGTTTTCGGATAAAAAAATCATTCATGCAAAACCATACTTAAATATCAAAGATCTAATGAAATTGATAAACAGCGAAAACATGGATCATGGACTAATGGAAAACTAATAAGAGGAAACATGCATGAAACATAAAGCACATGGGCTTAAGGTGGATGTGTTTGACATGTCAACAACTCGGGTGTTGACTAGAATTGGAGCACGTATCTTTCCAACTCCCTTCAAAAACGTCCTTGTCCTCAAGGGCAGAATGACAACACCACATTCGTGTAGAAATCATGGCGGGCGCCACTCATATTCCGAGATTGCATCTTTAACTGGTTCCCTGTTGGTCACTGGCGTGCTTTGCTAGATGCATTCAAACGAATGGGGTCTTAGTACACAAACGGTTATGGAGATCGATTTGACTGGCGAGTTTGAGTTAATGCATGAGAGTAATGGAGATTCAGTTACACCTAATGAGGATACTGGTTTTGATGTTGGTGTTGGTGTTGTGGCAAGCGCTGGGTGGTGTGAATTTAGTGCTAATGGGTTGGTTGAAAAGGCGCTATTTGGTTGATGGTGCGAGGTTTTTAGCTGGAGATAATGTTTAGAAAAGGAAAATATTTCAGAGAAAATTATGGGTCAGTTAACATCATTCCCATGTTTATCAAAAAACAGCATCATAGCCAGCTCATAGCTCCTCAAATTCAGTCATCAAAGTTATTGTTTTTCCTTTTATAGTTTCCTTGTATAGCCTATAAATAAAGGCTTTTTCTTCTTCGTAAGACACAACAAAAACACATCAAGAAAATGCAATCACCTCTGATTATCATTGTTTTCATAGCATCAGAGCAGTTAGAGATCCTCCTAACATTGCTCATCATCTACCTTTCTTGGCCACCATGTCTGATGACGGCAGCCTGGTAAGATAACGATGACCTCTCAACCTGAATAGCCAATATTCTCAAAAACAGTTGTAACATTTGTCAAAAACGGGTTTTCAAAACCCGCTCCGTTTTGTAATCGAATATCAAGTTATAAATGTCACGTTGAATATTTATGATTATTTTGATTTAAAATGATACATAATTAATAAATAAACTAAACTATAAAAATTATATTTGATAAAAAGTTAAAACAAATAAATAAAAAGGATATGTTGCTGCCGGGACTCGAACCCGGGTCAGCCAGAAACAGAAATCCAACGACTTAACACACACTCGCATCACCACTCCGCCACTTGTTATTTTCTGTTATCCCTAGGAAACAAATAACATTTATACACAAACTCGGTTAAACGGTTGCGCCAACTGAGAAACGGAAATCGGCAATTCAATCGTCAAATCGTTTGATTACTCGCACATTCACGTTTATAACCGATGAACCGATGATGTTAATCAATTTGGAAGTGATTGAACATCAAATTTTCATTATTATCGGTTTTTATAACCGAAAAGAATCAAGTCCAGATTACTTCAACTCCAGACCCCTCTCGCGACTCAGAAACATCATACCAACATTCCATTTCACCTTCGTCACACTTTCAGTTCGTCAGAACGCTTAAATCAACTCGCCGAATTTTCTGCAAAATTCGCCAGAAAACCGTATTCATCCTCAAACGGTAAAACTTTCAATATCATTGTAGTTCAACAATTGTTAGGCTATTTCTAACTTAAACCTCTCAATTGAAATCGAATTCAGGCACTGTATTCAACTAATTTCAGTTCGCCAGAAATATTCTGAAAATCTCTACATTCATCTGAGAATCGGTAAGGGCATTCAAACCCTCTATTAACAATTGCTGATCACCTCAATTTCACGATTAGCTAATCAAAACGGTTAATTGTCTTGTTCAGTTGAAGAGCATAAAAACAGGGACCGACACATTGCCAGGAAAATTCTGTGATATATCATTCCTACGGTATGTTACTTCCAACACCGTCTCTACCATTTCATTTTAGCCTTAAGAATGTTTATTAATCGTAAAAAAAGAAACGGATTAGTGAATCAGTTGACAGTAATCTGAATGTAGAAGACGAAGTTAGTTAAGTTATAAGTTTAATTAAAATCAGTAATATGAACGTGTTAGACACACAGTCCAGCGGTGGACTGTGTGCAAAACATAGTCGCATGTCACAAGTTCGATTCCTGATACACGCACTCCTTATGTAATATAATGCCTTTTTGTTTAAAATTAAACCGGGTTAACTCCGTTAGTTGTTAAGTATAATAAAAACCGAGATATTAATCAGGTTAGACACACAGTCCAGCGGTGGACTGTGTGCAACACTGAATCGCACGTCACGAGTTCGAAACCTGATACTGGCACCGGTTCGTTGAATTAAAATGTTTTTGAAAGTAAAAGAATTTTGGTTAAACCGAATTAGTATATAAATATAATTAAAAACAAGATTATTTCGGGTTAGACACGTAGCTCAGTTGGTAGAGCTGCGTGCACGCGTACGGGAGGTCTCGGGTTCGAGCCTCACCCGGCGCAAACAATTTCGCTGACCGAACCGGTCAACAAGTCAACGGTCAACGGCAATGGTCAACGCGAAAATAAACAATTTTTATATATATTTTTATTTATTTAATTAATTTAAAAATCAATTAAAAATACTTAAAAATAACATTTTTAAAGATAGAAAATAGCCTTAAACTCACAAAAATATATCTAAAAATTTCATTAAAATCCTTAATAAAATCCACTCATTTAATATATTTTTCCGTTATTATTTAGGTTAGTATTTCTCATTGTTCTACTCATCCAATTCGTGTGCATCTCACCATCTCCAATCCAACGCATCCAATGTGAGTGAATCTTTACAAATTCCCCGTTTTAATCACGTTTTGGGGTGTATCATGTGTCTTGTTATATATATTATAATTAAACCATTGTGCATACATCATATCATGAACATGTGTATTCAGTTTGTTTCAAATGTTGTGTAGTTATTGTTGGAGGCAATTTATTATTTTCAGTACATGCAATTTCATAGGCCGCCGCTCCCCATTACATTATGAGCGTTGAGCATGTTCCCCATTTCATTATGAGGTTGAACCTAGCGTGCCCACATACGATCGGCTCCGTTTGATTGAGCCTTGATCGCACAGACATTTTTCATTTTTCAGTACATGCAATACGATCGGCTCCGTTTGATTGAGACTTGATCGCACAGTTTCATTTATATTATTTATCGTATGATGTTGGTATGTTCATGTATGCTATCATATGTTATTGTATGTTATAGTTGTGATTGCTATTTGCCACTGCTTGATTATTTACATTTACTCATTTATGATTATGCACAATTTTTCATTGATAAACTAACAAGTAAATCTTTAATAAATGTTTACTAATAAGGTTCACTCGCCAATTTATGTTGACCCAAAAACCCCCATTTTTACACATGATACAGGGGAACCAGCAGCAGCCAGAAACACATAGGATTGGACTAGAAGAATAAAATGATTTAGAGTTTGGGATTGTTATGTTTGGTTTATTTTCTTTGTATTGTATGAACATGTTTGGATATTTGGAAATGTAACTTTGACTTTAATAAATATGAAACATATTAGTAAATGTCATGAGCTTTGGTGATAACCCAATTATGCCCCGACTCTTGTTCGCTGCGGGTCGGGGGTGTGACAGATTGGTATCAGAGCCATGACTATAGGGATATAGGATAGGTTATTAGACCCTTAGAGCCTATACTATAGTTGATTAGAAACTATTAAGATTTTTGTGTGTTACATGCCAAATTTCATGATGTTTATATGTTTTATGTTAAATGTTACATTCAATGTTATGCAAGCATGTTCATAAGTATATATTATCATATAATGCCTATTATGAATCATATACTCATAACATATCACATCCATGAAAGCACACACCACATCATGATTGCTTTTACAATGATTTTTGTGTTTTCAAATCTCATCAAAGTGAGTTCTCATGACGGGCATGTAGTAACTGGAAGGGTACCAGTACCGGTAGTCGGAACGTCCTGTCTAGGCTGGCATTCGTATAAATCCAAAATAAAGGACCAGTTTGCCTACCTGGTGACTAGCGATGAGAGTACGAAGTACCTATTAGACCAAAGCATGCTATACCAAACGTCGTGTGAGCTAACCCCACTTTGAGTTGTCATTGTGTCTACACCTGGACACGTTCCGACCAAACATCTCATGAACATATTTTGTGGTTTGCATTCGGGTGATGCGAGTGTTAAATTGCCAATACTAATGTGAATCCTACCAAGCCAATAGCCATGGGGGCCCACATGACTATATAGGTGAAGGTATGGGGGACATTTGAGGCCCAACATGAGCAAACCCAAGACATCCTATGGATGTAGTTGCATTATTGATATTTATGTTATTTTCATTTTCTTAAAGACACATGACACCGAAAAAGACACCATAAACTCACAATCTTCTCATGTATGTTCCTGTAGATGTCGTCCAGACAACAACGAAGGGGTAAAAGATCAGGGAGGTCTCAGGAACGCTTGGCCACCCAAATCGCGAAACAAATGGCCACGATACTGCCTGACATTGTGGTCCAAGTGCAACAAGCCCTCGTTACAAATCCTACTAACCCTCCCCAACAACATGACCAGAACATCGACAACCCTCCTACCAGCAAGTGCTCTTACAAACATTTCAAATCTTGTGATCCTCCTAAATTTGAGGGGACCGAGGGTGTCACTGCTCTCCTACATTGGTTCGAGGAGATGGAAAACACCTTTCTAAACTGCGATTGTCCTGAGGATCGCAAGGTTCGATACGCTACCGGGAGACTATTTGGGGTAGCTCTCACTTGGTGGAATACTGAGAAAGGGAAGAGGGGAACTGAAGATGCAATGGCCTTAGCTTGGGAGGAGTTAAGGGAAATCATGACTAGGCGTTTCTGTCCTAGGAGCGAAATTAAAAAGCTGGAGGACGAATTCCATTCTCTAAAGCAAAAGGAGGGTGATCACACCACCTATAACAAGAGGTTCTTGGAGTTGAACCAAATGGTTCCAAATTTGTTCACCCCAACCTATCGTCTGATCGAGCATTATATTCGAGGACTTCCCTCGAAAATTCAAGATTCGGTCCTCAGCATTTCACCGGTAACACTTGAAGCTGCTATGGAGCTAGCAACTGAACTGACCGAGAACCGAATTCGCAACGGGAAGTTCAAAGAAGAGAAAAAGAAAGCCCCTGTTGAGGGTCAAACTTCAAACCATCCTATCTCTTCCTCTAAGTTTGCTAACAAGAGGAAGCGCAACACCAGAAATTTCGCTGTTACTCAAGCCAACTCCCCTATCCCTGCTGCACCCATTACTCAGGTTGCCCCTTCACCCGCACCATACAGAAGACCTTACACTGGCCCGTTACCAAAATGTAACCGTTGCCAATATCACCATTCTCCTGATCATCCTTGCCAATATTGCACCGGCTGCGGTCGCGCAGGACATATTGTTCAAACCTGCCGCATGCCTCAGCGAACAAACCGCCACCAGCCTTTAACCCAAACCCGCCAACAAATAATGGGTCAAGCCCAACAACCCCTACTATTACCACCCACCCAACACCTAGCCCAAACATATTGCCAACCCAATTATCCTATGGGCCAACCTATGCGGGCTTGCTACAATTGCGGAGACCCGAGCCATTTCAGAAACACTTGTCCAAGGTTGGTAAACATTATTCATGCTCAGGCTCAAGCCAACCCAGTGAATCAAGCGAACCAAGCTCCTCCACCTGCAAGAGGAAGAACTTTCAATATCAACGCCAATCAGGCTAGGGCCGACGGCAATGTGGTTAACGGTACGTTCCTTATAAATGGTAGATATGCATCTACGTTATTTGATACTGGTGCGGATAGAAGCTTTGTGTCTTTCGAATTTGAACCTATCTTAAACAAAAATCGGGATAAGCTCACGGAATCCATAACGGTAGAAGTTGCTGACGGGAAACCAGTTTCATTAAACTCCGTTATACGCGACTGTACACTCACCCTAAACGACCACGATTTCTCAGTCGACCTTATTCCTAAGTTTTGATATAATAATTGGTATGGACTGGCTCAGTCAACATCAGGCAGAAGTTGTATGTCGCGAAAAATTTATACGTATTCCTCTTTCAAACGGTCAGACTCTTCGAATCTTTGGAGAAACCTCGTCAAAAGGGCTCAGCTTAATGTCTTGTCTTCAAGCTCAAAAATACCTTCGCAAAAATTATATCGCGTTTTTAGCTCATATTCAAAAAGGGGACCATGGAGAAGAAACTCGAAGACATTCCAGTAGTAAAAGATTTCCCACAAGTTTTTCCTGATGACATTTCAGGACTTCCTCCAGTTAGAGACGTCGAGTTCCGTATTGATCTTATACCTGGTGCTACACCAGTAGCAAAGTCTCCTTATAGGTTAGCCCCCTCTGAAATGCAAGAGCTAGCCAGTCAATTACAAGAGTTGACTGACAAGGGATTCATACGTCCCAGCTCGTCGCCTTGGGGTGCACCTGTCCTTTTTGTAAAGAAGAAAGATGGATCGTTTCATATGTGCATCGACTACAGGGAGCTCAACAAATTAACAATCAAGAATCGCTATCCATTACCTCGCATTGATGATCTTCTTGACCAACTACAAGGTGCCAACTGCTTTTCAAAAATCGACCTTCGATCTGGCTATCATCAACTTAGAGTGCATGAAGAAGACGTCCCTAAGACTGCTTTTTGAACTCGTTATGGCCATTATGAATTCATGGTTATGCCATTTGGTTTAACCAACGCACCAGCTGCCTTCATGGACCTAATGAACAGAGTCTGCAAACCTTATCTTGATCGATTTGTTATAGTCTTCATCGACGATATTCTTATTTATTCAAAATCTAAATCTGATCATGAGCGTCATCTTCGACTCATCCTTGCACTTCTAGAGAAGGAAAAGCTTTACGCCAAATTCTCCAAATGTGAATTCTGGTTAAAAGAGGTGCAATTCCTCGGACATGTAGTCAATGACAAGGGAATACATGTCGACCCCTCAAAGATCAAAGCGGTACAAGAATGGCAAGCTCCACGTACACCAACTGAAGTAAGATCTTTCCTTGGTCTAGCTGGCTATTATCGTCGTTTCATTTCAAATTTCTCTCGCATCGCTGTACCACTCACGGCTTTAACTCACAAGGGAAAACCTTTCATATGGGGACCCAAGCAGGAAGAAGCCTTCCAAACTCTTAAACAAAAACTTTGTGATGCACCAATCCTTACTCTTCCTGAAGGTTGTGATGATTTCGTGGTCTATTGTGACGCGTCAGGGCAAGGATTAGGCTGCTTTCTAATGCAAAGAGGAAAAGTTATAGCTTATGCTTCAAGACAACTCAAGACGCATGAGAAGAACTACACCACTCATGACCTAGAACTTGGAGCCGTTGTGTTCGCTCTTAAGATATGGAGACATTATCTCTATGGTACTAAGTGTGAAATATACACTGACCACAAGAGTCTTCAACATATCTTCAATCAAAAAGAGTTAAACATGAGGCAACGAAGATGGGTCGAACTTCTAAATGATTACGACTGCGAAATTCGGTACCACCCCGGCAAAGCAAATGTGGTGGCTGATGCGCTCAGTCGAAAGGGTTATGCGAACTCCATTCGTCTTCTATGTTCGCAAATTCTAACCGACATTAAAGACCAAATACGAGAAGCCCAACACGTTTCAATAACGGAAGAAGATGTACGAAAGGAGATGTCCTGTGGAGCTGAGCTAAAAATTGAAACTAAATCTGACGGTATTCTGTACTACCTAGATCGTATCTGGATTCCTAACCACAACGATCTTCGTGAAATTCTTATGAATGAAGCTCACAAAACGCGATATTCTATACACCCAGGAGCCGATAAGATGTATCAAGACCTACGATATACCTATTGGTGGCCTGGAATGAAGAAGGATATTGCTGTTTTTGTTTCTAAGTGCCTTACATGTTCCAAGGTGAAAGCTGAACACCAAAGACCCTCAGGACTTCTGGTCCAACCTGAAATACCTGTATGGAAGTGGGAAAATATAACCATGGATTTCGTTACCGAGTTACCTCGCACTTCTGGTGGGTATGACACTATATGGGTAATTATAGACCGACTTACAAAATCAGCTCACTTATTCCTATCCGCGAAGATTTCAAGAACGAAAAGCTTGCTCGTATTTATATCAGCGAAATCGTAAGCCGACATAGGGTACCGTTAAGCATTATTTCTGATCGTGATGGTCGTTTCACTTCACGAACATGGCAAGCAGTACAATCCGCTATGGGTACGCGATTAGATCTCAGTACCGCCTATCATCCTCAAACTGATGGACAATCTGAGCGCACTATTCAAACTCTTGAAGATATGCTTCGAGCATGTGTCATAGACTTCAAGGGAAATTGGGACGTCCACCTACCATTAGTTGAATTTTCGTACAACAACAGCTATCATTCAAGCATCGGCATGGCACCTTTTGAAGCCTTATATGGTCGTAAGTGCCGATCTCCTGTATGTTGGCACGAAATTGGGGAAGCTCAAATCACTGGTCCAGAATTGATCCAAGAAACCACAGACAAGATCCATCAAATCCGAAACAATCTTCTAGCGGCTCAGAGTCGTCAAAAGAGTTATGCAGATAAACGACGAAAGCCTTTAGAGTTTAACATTGGTGATCATGTACTTCTAAAAGTATCACCGTGGAAGGGAGTAGTTCGTTTTGGTCAAAAAGGCAAGCTAGCACCACGCTACGTAGGACCTTTCAAGATACTCGAAAGAGTCGGACCGGTAGCATACAAGCTTGATCTACCAGAAGAACTCAACAGGATTCATCCCACATTCCACGTGTCGAACTTGAAGAAGTGCCTCGCTGATGAAAACCTCCACATTCCTCTGGAAGATATTCAGATTGATGAATCTATGCATTTTATTGAAAGACCAGTAGAGATCATGGACTTCGGAGAGAAACGTCTACGACGAAGTCGCATTCCAATTGTTAGGGTACGCTGGGAGTCGAAACGGGGACCTGAGTTTACTTGGGAACGTAAAGACTCAATGCGTGGAAAATACCCGCATCTTTTTCCTACTACCTCAACTACTTAAATTTCGGGACGAAATTCCTAAAAGTAGGGGATACTGTAACATTTGTCAAAAATGGGTTTTCAAAACCCACTCCGTTTTGTAATCGAATATCAAGTTATAAATGTCACGTTGAATATTTATGATTATTTTGATTTAAAATGATACATAATTAATAAATAAACTCAACTATAAAAATTATATTTGATAAAAAGTTAAAACAAAATAAATAAAAAGGATATGTTGCTGCCGGGACTCGAACCCGGGTCAGCCAGAAACAGAAATCCAACGACTTAACACACACTCGCATCACCACTCCGCCACTTGTTATTTTCTGTTATCCTTAGGAAACAAATAACATTTATACACAAACTCGGTTAAACCGGTTGCGCCAACTGAGAAACGGAAATCGGCAATTCAATCGTCAAATCGTTTGATTACTCGCACATTCACGTTTATAACCGATGAACCGATGATGTTAATCAATTCGGAAGTGATTGAACATCAAATTTTCATTATTATCGGTTTTTATAACCGAAAAGAATCAAGTCCAGATTACTTCAACTCCAGACCCCTCTCGCGACTCAGAAACATCATACCAACATTCCATTTCACCTTCGTCACACTTTCAGTTCGTCAGAACGCTCAAATCAACTCGCCGGAATTTTCTGCAAAATTCGCCGGAAAACCGTATTCATCCTCAAACGGTAAAACTTTCAATATCATTGTAGTTCAACAATTGTTAGGCTATTTCTAACTTAAACCTCTCAATTGAAATCGAATTTAGGCACTGTATTCAACTAATTTCAGTTCGCCGGAAAGATTCTGAAAATCTCTACATTCATCTGAGAATCGGTAAGGGCATTCAAACCCTCTATTAACAATTGCTGATCACCTCAATTTCACGATTAGCTAATCAAAACGGTTAATTGTCTTGTTCAGTTGAAGAGCATAAAAACAGGGACCGATACATTGCCGGGAAATTCTGTGATATATCATTCCTATGGTACGTTACTTCCAACACCGTCTCTACCATTTCATTTTAGCCTTAATAATGTTTATTAATCGTAAAAACAAGAAACGGATTAGTGAATCAGTTGACATTAATCTGAATGTAGAAGACGAAGTTAGTTAAGTTATAAGTTTAATTAAAATCAGTAATATGAACGTGTTAGACACACAGTCCAGCGGTGGACTGTGTGCAAAACATAGTCGCATGTCACAAGTTCGATTCCTGATACACGCACTCCTTATGTAATATAATGCCTTTTTGTTTAAAATTAAACCGGGTTAACTCCGTTAGTTGTTAAGTATAATAAAAACCGAGATATTAATCAGGTTAGACACACAGTCCAGCGGTGGACTGTGTGCAACACTGAATCGCACGTCACGAGTTCAAAACCTGATACTGGCACCGGTTCGTTGAATTAAAATGTTTTTGAAATTAAAAGAATTTCGGTTAAACCGAATTAGTATATAAATATAATTAAAAACAAGATTATTTCGGGTTAGACACGTAGCTCAGTTGGTAGAGCTGCGTGCACGCGTACGGGAGGTCTCGGGTTCGAGCCTCACCCGGCGCAAACAATTTCGCTGACCGAACCGGTCAACAAGTCAACAAGTCAACGGTCAACGGTCAACGGTCAACGCGAAATAAACAATTTTTTTATATATTTTTATTTATTTAATTTAATTTAAAAATCAATTAAAAATACTTAAAAATAACATTTTTAAAGATAGAAAATAGCCTTAAACTCACAAAAATATATCTAAAAATTTCATTAAAATCCTTAATAAAATCCACTCTTTAATATATTTTTCCGTTATTATTTAGGTTAGTATTTCTCGTTGTTCTACTCATCCAATTCGTGCGCATCTCACCATCTCCAATCCAACGCACCCAATGTGAGTGAATCTTTACAAATTCTCCGTTTTAATCACGTTTTGGGGTGTATCATGTGTCTTGTTATATATATTATAATTAAACCATTGTGCATACATTATATCATGAACATGTGTATTCAGTTTGTTTCAACTGTTGTGTAGTTATTGTTGGAGGCAATTTATTATTTTCAGTACATGCAATTTTATAGGCCGCCGCTCCCCATTACATTATGAGCGTTGAGCATGTTCCCCATTTCATTATGAGGTTGAACCTGGCGTGCCCACATACGATCGGCTCCGTTTGATTGAGCCTTGATCGCACAGACATTTTTCATTTTTCAGTACATGCAATACGATCGGCTCCGTTTGATTGAGCCTTGATCGCACAGTTTCATTTATGTTATTTATCGTATAATGTTGGTATGTTCATGTATGCTATCATATGTTATTGTATGTTATAGTTGTGATTGCTATTTGCCACTGCTTGATTATTTACATTTACTCATTTATGATTATGCACAATTTTTCATTGATAAACTAACAAGTAAATCTTTAATAAATGTTTATCTAATAAGGTTCACTCGCCAACTTATGTTGACCCAAAAACCCTCATTTTTACACATGATACAGGGGAACCAGCAGCAGCCAGAAACACATAGGATTGGACTAGAAGAATAAAATGATTTAGAGTTTGGGATTGTTATGTTTGGTTTATTTTCTTTGTATTGTATAAACATGTTTGGATATTTGGAAATGTAACTTTGACTTTAATAAATATGAAACATATTAGTAAATGTCATGAGCTTTGGTGATAACCTAATTATGCCCCGACTCTTGTTCCGCTGCGGGTGGGGTGTGACAACAGTCATAACACCTAAACCTCAAATCACAAACTATCTGATAGCCTACAAATCAGTATCAAACTAAACAGCAAGAACTATGTCCTCTGGCAAGAATGATTCTGTAGCTATTGGCGGTAAATCAAATGCGCTACTTTCTCACCCTTCTATAAACCCACCAAACCAAACAGATGAAAAATACGAACAATGGGAACAAGATGACCTTGTGGTATTTTCGAGGCTCATTCAGAACATCAAACCATCGCTGGCCAGCAACCTAACCGAGTTCCCTACAGCAAAAACACTATGGGATGCTCTGGTGGTCACGTATAGCAGCGGAAAAGACAAATTGTAGACGTTCGATTTACACGTCAAAGCCAATGAATTTAAACAGAATGGCCTACCACTTGGAAGATTTCTAGATAGTGTTGCAAGGAATCTGGGGTGAGATTGAAAGACGAGATCCAAATCGGATGACCTGCACCGCAGATATTACTGCCTATAACACCATTAGGCAGAACAAAAACTTTTCCAGTTTTTGAATGCCCTAGACGAAAAATTTGATCCCATAAAAAGAGAAATTATGAGATGGGATCCCCTTCCAACGGCGGAGGCGGCTTATGCCGCTGTTAGGAAAGAAACGACTCATCAGAACATTCTCATAACCGACTCCTTCCCGTCACAGGGCATCGCTGCCGGTCTCGTCACCACCGAGACAGAAGATGCCGGGCATGCTACACAACGCAGGCCCATCGTGAAATCATCTGAATCCCAACACGGGTTGACAAATCCAAACTCAAATGTACTCATTGTGGCATGATCAAACTTACGAAGGAACGGTGTTTCCGGTTGGTGGGTTATCCGGAGTGGTGGGGTGATGGTCATAAAAAGGGAAGAAAGATGAAGGGGAGGCGTCCGCCACCTTGGGCAACCCGAAGGCTACCAACAGCAATGCAAACAACCAGACAGGCCCTTCATGGTTGTGGTGGCTGATCTTGTGGAACAAGACACGTGTGATATTGTAGATAAGGGAGTATCTTATAACCCTTCAAAAGTCCTTTTGACTTTTACAAAAAACACCCCTAAGTTACAAGTAATAAAACAAATTATACAAATATTGGAAAGGTCAATATGGCAATAAATGATGATAAACCCGGGTCTTGGATCCCTTCCGATATTTGTGTTACCTCAAAAAAACCTCGAAGGACGCATATACAAACCGCAAACAGGGAAGTTATTCCAGTAAAAGGAGGGGGCACAATAGAATTATCACCCATGTTGAGGTTACCAAATTATCTTTATATTCCATCCCTTTCTCACAAACTTTTATCTATAAGTCATGTGACAAAGGAGTTGAATTGCACGCTTCTAATGCATCCTACTTTTTGTATAATACATGACATCAGGAAGGGAATGATTATTGGACGTGGCACTGAACGACATGGCTGTATTATGTAGATAAAGTGACTCAACAAGGTATTGCAACGTTGGCTCATGGAACTGCAGACATGGAGGCATGGTTGTGGCATAAAAGACTTGGACATCCATCTTCTGGTTATATACATTACCTATTTCCTAAACTCTTTCGTTCAAATGAATCATTAAAATGTGAAACTTGTATTTTTGCCAAAAGTCATAGGCACACCTTTAAACCAAATAATACTAGAGTTGATCATCCTTTTGATTTAATTCATTCTGATGTGTGGGGTCCTGCACCAATTAATGGGGGACAAAATTTTCGATACTTTCTTTTATTTGTTGATTATTGACTCATAGTCTTAGGCTTGTTTCTTGACACAACAAATCCGAAGTTTTTTTGATAAATCCGTTATGTTTCATACCACGGTCAAAACCCAATTTCAACGAGACATTAAAGTTCTACGATTTAATAATGGAGGAGAATTTGTTAACACCTCCATGAATTTTTTTTTCCAAACTAAGGGAATGATTCACCAAACCGCTTGTCGACATACTCCAGAGCAAAATGGAGTTGTTGAACGAAAAAATCGTATTCTTTTAGAAATAACATGAGCCCTCATAATCGAATCACATGTCCCACTTTCATTATGGCTAAAAGCCCTCGCCACGACAACATACCTCATCAATCGAATTCCTACAATGATCCTTAAATTTAGAACCCTACTTGAAACACTATCCGAATACACCAAGATACCTCCTATCCTTACCCTAGAACCTCGTGTATTTGGATGCTCTGTCTTTGTCCACACATCTAAGACTGAACGAACCAAAATTGATCCATGTGCTGAGAAATGTGTATTCGTGGGATATGGTATTGACAAGAAGGGTATCGGTGTTACAATCCAAAGAAACGTCACATATACACTACGATGGATTGTGACTTTCTTGAAACCGAATACTTTTACCTCACCCAACACACTAGTCAGGGGGAGAGAGAAAGTAGCGACACATTGAGTTGGTTGATGAGGATATCATCATCAGAGGAAGTCACTCACAATACCCAAGTTGAGTCACCTCCATCTACAGAGCCTATAGTCAGTGTCATTGAACCTGATCTTCCTAACCAGATGCCTGAGGTAAGTATTTCTCAAGAAACCAATAATATTAATACTGGCGTTTTTAATACTAATGATGTTGGTGGTTCTAAGAATGTTGCTAATCATGATAACCACAAAGAAATAACTGAAACCAATTTGTTACCCGAGGAACAACTTCCAAGTGTAACTGAAGAATCAACATGGAGGTATGTCCTACCACAAAGTGCCAACAGGGGTGTTCCCCCAAGGAGATACTCCCCTGAGAAAGAAAGTCACCGCTCCAGATACCCCATGGCAAACATTTCCAAAGGAAACCTGATGGAAGACGCAAAAGGGTTTAGGTCTGCTATTCTCTCTGAAGAAACCCCAACCTCTATCAAGGAAGTATTGGAATCAAAGAATTGGAAAGAAGCAATGAAATCAGAGATGGATGCTCTAAAGAAAAATGAGACATGGGAAAAATGGGTTCTTCCTCCTTGAAAAAAAACCTGTGGGATGTCGTTGGGTGTTCACTACGAAATATAAGCCAGATGGGATGTTGAACGATATAAAACCCGGTTGGTGGCTAAGGGATATACTCAGACTTCTGGGATTGATTCGCGTTGCCAAAATCGACACAATCAGCGTCCTATTTTCAATAGCAGCAAATGAAAATTGGCCTCTCCATCAATTTGACGTACAAAACGCCTTCTTGCATGGAAAGCTAAAAGAAGAGGTGTATATGGAAGCTCCTTCTGGATTCACATAGAACTTTAAAGATGGTGAAGTTTATTACCTTAAGAAGTCTCTCTATAGGTTGAAACAATCCCCTAGAGCATGGTTTGGGAGGTTCACTATGGCAATGAAAAATATGGCTTGAAACAAAGTAATTATGATCATGCTATGTTTCTTAATCGGTGGGGTAAGCTGGTAACATGTCTGATTATTTATTTTGATGACATGATTATTACAGGAAAAAACGAAGAGGAGATGAAGAAACTAAAAGAAAGTTTATTCACCGAATTTGAGATGAAAGACTTGGGCAGACTTAAGTATTTCTTGGGTATCGAAGTCCTTAGGTCTAAACAAGGAATTTTCATTTCTCATAAAAAATACATTCTTGACTTACTGGCAGAAACTGTAAACCCGTGGATACCCAATGATAGCAATCAGAAACCTTGTATGGAAGAAGGAGCAGTTCTAGCAGACAGAGAGAGATACCAACGGTTAGTGGGAAAGCTAATATACCTTTCTCACACCTTCCTGACATTGATATGCTGTGGGGGTGGTCAGTCAATTCATGCATCAACCATAAGTTTCCCAAATGGAAGTAGTATGGAGGATTATTAAGTATCTTAAGGGGACAGTTGGCCATGGAGTTCTGTTTAAATCATGGGCACCTGAAGATTCAAGGATACACGAATGCAGATTGGGCAGGAGACAAAGGAGATCGAAGGTCAACCTCTGGTTACTTTACTCTGGTTGGAGGGAATCTTGTCACACGAAGAAGTAAAAAACAAGAGGTGGCTGCTATATCAAGTGCTGAGGTGGAGTTCAAAGGGATTGCACGGGGTCTACCTGAGATACTCTAGATACAAAAACTCTTAGCTGAGATTGGTTCTCACAAAATGAAGCTACTAAAATCATGTGTGACAATGAAGCAGCTATACAAATCTCCAAAAATCCAGTGCAACATGACAGGACTAAACCTGTGGAGGTTGGCAGACATTTCATTAAGGAAAAATTGGAGGCAAAGATCATAGAACTGTTTTTTGTCCGATCCGAAGACCAGCTGGCCGACATTTTAACAAAAGCACAAGTGGAAGAATCTTTGCAACTGTTTGGACAAGTTGAATATTGGTGATCCCACCATTCAACTTGAGGGGGAGTGTTAGAAAACAAAAATATTGCAGAGAAAATTATGGCTCAGTTAACATCATTCCCATGTTTATCAAAAGACAGCCTCATTACCAACTCATAGCTCCTCAAATCTAGTCATCGAAGTTATTGTTTTTCCTTTTATAGTTTCCTTCATATAGCCTATAAATAATTTTCTTCTCTGTAAAACACAATAGAAACACATCAATAAAATGCAATCATCTCTGATTATCATTGTCTTCCGATCAGTCATGGTTGGTGGGATTATTTATCAAGTCTAAGGTGTTTGATTTAAGAAGTCAAACCCAAAATTTTATGAAAGTCAAACCCATTTATATTATAAGCCAAATCAGTATGTAAACTTTACATAAATATGTTTTTTACCATGTTTGACTTGTTACGAACCCGTTTCTCCGCCCGATATGAACAGAATCGTTAAAAATGGTTTAAACCATTAAAACGAACAATGACGGGTCAACATCTATCCAAAATCTTTTCAAATCTAAATATATGGTTAACAAAAACGCGTTGTACGAGACTGTTGAATCTAACGAAACCGTTTTCAAATCCATGTTAACAGATCAAGTCTCAATGACTTATAATGACTAGTAAACGATTCTCATGGATATTATTTCCATTCGCTCTGTGACTATGAAACCCCCCCCCCCCAGTAATCCTACTATAAGCTAATAAAGTTCGATCCGGCTGTAATACAAATCGAATATGTTGTGTTCAACCGTTAATACAGGTAAATACTTTTAACTTGTTTTATTAAAACTTAGGATATTGTATAAAACCCCTTGGTTCTTGTATCACATAATGGTGCTAGATGCTTACAACGTGATAATTTGATTTAGTACGCATTGCTTGATTAACATAAATCATTGGGGTGAGTCATATGCATTTCCGGGCCCTGTGATATCAATTATTGCGATGACCATAAGCACAAGGTGTAGGCATACACCCAACAGACACAAGTGGTGTGTATATTGATCAAACACTAGATAGTACGTACTACTCACCTTAATGTGACAAGCATGTAAAAGTGGTAGATCAAGATACGTGTCCCATTATTATTAAATGTTTTATAAATGCGTCAGTTGACTGTATTTACTAGAAAAAAGTGACGTATTTTAAAGATTGACTTATAGGTGGCGATCCCCATAAGTAGGCTGGGCTAGGGTTCGGTTTTTCGCTTGGAGGTTGCGGCTCCATTGTCAAGAATCGATGATGTTAGACAATTAAGATAAATCCATTTTGTATTGATTTAGACCCTAATAAGGTATGAATTAGTTAACCTGATCGGGTTCAATAGCATTTCTAATAACATTTAAGGTCGTGTACCAAAGTCACTAAGTGTGTTCTTTTTCATGTATATCTCTATGAAGTCAAAACATGTTAGTACAAAAATAATAAAAAAGAAAGACTAATTGCAAAGTTGAAAAACATACGTGCCTAACAATTATTGATTTTGATTGAGCATTAATATTTGACCTAGCGAATTTAAATCCATGTAGGGCATCAAATCTCGACTCCTGTACAGTAAATAGTCAATATCAAATGTTGTGTAAATTTGTTGCCTAAGTCGATACATTCATTTCTGTTATGCTTAAGTCGGTGCAATGTTGAATCAAGAAAGTGACAAGAATGAAATGACTTAAAGCCCTTTGTAAGATAAGGTGAATCCCCACAAGCAACTAGCTAGCACTCGAGTCGTTTCATTATTTTTCTTCTCTATGTGCAACCCATGGAAGAAAAAGAGCACATTCGTATAGCTAAATAGTAGGCTTTTTCTTGAGTGAAAGCTAAGAACTACATGTGCCAATAATATGGGTATATATGGTGTACTTTGGTGAAATAGTCAACTACCGGTTTGCCAATAATTTCGTTCCTTCCAATAATTTCATTCCTTATAGTTGGTTAGGTTTATACCATTATATAGTTTTATACTTTACATTTGTGCATTTATATAGCTTAGTTGGGATAAATGGTGTCCATCCCGGAGTTTCAGGGCCGGTCTAACGGTTTTAGAGGTCCTATGCGAATGATAAGGACCCTATTGGATTGGTATAAAGAAAATTAGCAAATCAAGCCTTTTCTGTAATTAACCTGAGTAGTGTCTTCCAGGCCAACAAATTAGCAATACGAATCACCAATCATCCAAACCCTTTTGTGACTCTTGAATACTTGACAACCC
The DNA here is from genome assembly GCA_947069175.1 of Scalesia atractyloides. Taxonomy (NCBI): domain Eukaryota; kingdom Viridiplantae; phylum Streptophyta; class Magnoliopsida; order Asterales; family Asteraceae; genus Scalesia; species Scalesia atractyloides. The sequence continues at coordinate 91,503,416 of CAMTDV010000025.1, forward strand.
TAAAAATAGAATTGTCAATACCAAATCAAAATCCAAAATATTATAGATTAAATTATGCAATTCACAAAACGGATTAGTGATCTAGTGATTTTTTTAGGGTTGCTCAATACACACACACAAATTAGTAGATGATAAAAAAATTAGTCGTTGTCTGTTAAGGATCCGCAATTGAGATTGAGATTTGAGACAGTGAAAAATCATTGCATGATTACCCCTACTGTAAGCCCTAATTTCGGCCAATCCGCAATCATTTCACATTCGTTACTCAAAAGATGACGCAAGTAACGAGGGTTTGGTGTGTTACGTCACTGCTTCTGGATTTTGAAATGAAGTGTGCACGGACAGTGTGGACTCCTTAAGTAAAATGATAAATCTTGAGCCTAGAAACTTTGTTTAAATAGGGCAAAAACAAATTCAATATATAAAAAGAAACAAAATTTGGAGGGTTTTTTTTTCTTCGTACTAGGCCTTAGCCTTGTTTTTTGATGGCCCTCCATATAAGGTTAAGGGTTCATCTCATGGTATGTAGATATAGAAGTACGATCAGAAGGATGTGTGTTAGCCGATAAAAAAATACCTAAGATCCCGTATTGATTTTAGAATCACACGATAGTAATATTAGCAAGATGCTGCAAAAACCAAGTCATAATCTAAAAGCATACACCACGAAACCCGAAAGATGGGATACCAACACCTATCCAACATCTTTAAATGCACTAATTTGAGATGAAAAATACATGTTGGAATTATGAGTGACGTGACATTGTGATGTGGGGTCATAAAAACTGATTCGTAAAAACATATAAGAGGATAAGTTTGTTTTAGTGGGTCGATCTATGTTACTAATTATTTAAGTGATCTTTTAGTAATATTATATGTTTATCATGATATCACAAGAGAGGATTATGTTTTTGTACGTTGGAAAACAAAAAGTTTATTCTTGTAAACGAAAAAGAAATATATAGTTTTAAAAAAACAATCAATCCTCTAAAAGAAGTATATATTAGATTTAGATACTATCAAATCAAATGTTTATGAATTGACGATTTCTGTATTACTTTACTTTCGTTGGCAAGCTCTAGTCAGCTTGTAGAACCCATACAAACGTGTTCTTGTGATCTTTTCATGTAGCCACTTTGTAGGTGCTTTCAGGGACCCAACAATGGTTTGTGAATCTCTCTTTCACATATTTCCCATCTCCATCATTCTTTTTTCTACATTTCTTTATAATCACATAATCCATATATTCAACCTTAATGAATTTCATTTAACAAAACTTATATTACATCGGAATATTGGATTTTAATAATCCCGACTATTCGACGTTGGTCGCCAATAGTCCCAACTTAAAAAGTAAACAATGACAGTCCCAACTATTAACAAATTGGCCTCCAATGAACCCTGACTAACAGAACCCTAACGCCGTTATTCTTCGGTCGGCGGAAAAACGTTTTTGGCTAGAAAAAGGTTCTAAAGGTCCGATTTAAGGTTACAAAAAGGTTTGGGACGAAAATGTTGAGTTTTCCGGCCAAAAAGTTGAGTTTTCTGGCAAAAAATAAGTTTCCGACGACCTCAATAATTGGGACTTTTACATGAAAAAAGGTCCCTAAAGGTCTACAATAATATTACAAAAAGATATGAGATGAAAAGCTTGAGTTTTCCGGTAAAAAAAGAGTTCTCTGGCCAAAACATTTTTCCGACGATCGGAGACTAACGACGTTAGGGTTCTGTCAGTCAGGGTCCATTAGAGGTCAATATGTTAATAGTTGGGACTGCTAGTGGTTATTTTTAAGTTGAAACTGTTGGCGACCAACGACGAATAGTTAGAATAATTAAAATCCAATATTACTGTTACATTATGAGTAAACTATGACCCTATACATTATGAGTTAACATCCTCTTTACAGTTTTGCCTGAAAGTTCCTGAATGCTTATAGTGGCATGAACTCAAAAAACTACTTAGAACGTGTGACGCATTGCACCTGACTTACTAAACACGTTCCTTACCAAAATGTAAATATATTTCCACTTAGTTTGATTTTTTAGTGATGTACAATGTTGGAAGATACATGACAACCACAACAACCAGTAACAACAGTGATCCAAGATATGTGAATGTAACTCAAGAAAAAGATTACAATACCATTTTGATTCAGTAACAACATTAGGGTCGGACACGCATATATTCAACATCAACGCTACAACGAGAGGCATGATCATGTTATCTTATGAAGGACCAAGAGGCAAGTTTGTCTCCAAGATAGAACTAACACTCGAATGTAGACCAACATAAGACATCTTACCAATTCCACATTAGTGTATGAAGACCAAGTGCGAGATTACCCTAAATGTAACGTTAACTTCTATTTAAAGCATTTACATGTTTCTTAAGAATCACACATGTAAAGTAAGATTTGTTTAACATGTGCAATTTTGGGACATGTAACGCCATATGTTGCTAGGAACCAATAAGGCTAGGATAGAGTGTGGAATTAAAAATTGTATCGCCCAGAGATAACATTTTTTTTATTACAGTTTGATGCATCCTGTAGAGTTATAAGTGACCATGTTCGCACATGCACAAATATCACAAGAAAAGGAAGATCGTGACACAAAGAGGCTACAATCTCAAAACAGCAAAAGGCAAATCCTAAACTTGTAATCGCAAACTCAACCGAACGAGGGGAGATAAATAATGTTATGATCATGATTTACCATGCAAAAGAGTTGTAAGATATTTTGTTACTCGAGAAGATTATAACAGCGGTGTGAATTTCTTACACGATAGGAAAACACGACAAAAACCTAACACGAAATTTGCAAGTTTGGGTTCACATGTTTAACATGATTTTTGGGTTCTAGCCCTGTTCGGGTTCATGTAAAATTTTCAAGTTTGGGCCGGGATTGGACTTGGCATTGGCGCAGGATAGTGGGGACGGGAGGGGCGACCGCCCCCAGAACTTTTCACTCAGTAGTGGAGAGTATGTAGTTTTCGTATAGAAATTTTTGGGTATATACGTTTTCAACCCCCCAGTCGAAAATTTCAAGCTTCGCCACTGGGACTTGGCAACCCGCAAACACAAATCATTTAGCACCCCAATAGATTAATTTCATGGTGGTTACGTGGACATACATTGCTACACACCTATGTAAATAAGATTATATATAGGAGAAATCTTTGTTATACGAAGCAACTTAGTAACGTATTCAACCTTTTCATACCTAGAATTGCCAAATTTGGAAGGAAACACATCTATAAAGCATGTTTAGTTTGAAAGATATCTTGATTGTTATACTCTGAAATTTATACAATTCAAATTAGGTTCACATCCAAGTAAAATAAATAGATAACTAAATAAATAAAGGAAAGGAATACTTTGAAGGTATTATCACCTCTCAAATTCACTCCTTTTCAGACTGAATGTTCTAGAAACAAAGAGCAAATACGATAAAAAGTAAGGAGGACGAGTTTGAAAAGAAGACATAGTGACTAATGAAATGAAGCCATTATTTGCTTTGAAAGAGAAAGCCAATATATGGTAGGTTCATGCAAGAGTGTGTGCGTATAGCTTGTAACTCACGCAATGATTGTACATGAATTTCATCAGGAACAACTGAGTTCTTTTTCATTGTACAGCGAGCTATAGGGCCAAGGGGAGATTCAAAATCCGAAATCCCATAAAAACTACAAGAGTCTTACTTAATTACATCAGGAATATTGAAATTGCTTCATCAATTCCAATTAACATTATAAAGCGTGATCTACTTTTAATCCAAATGAACGTTTCTTCCTTAACGTCCTCCACAACTCTTCGCATACGGGATAACCTTACCTTTGAATTCCTTTTTGTTACGCGTCTTCCATATCCACCAAAAAGTAGAAGGAAAACACATCAATAATTGTTTTCCAACCATTCGATCCAAGCTGCTTATTCTCCCATTCCACTATTGTTGGAAATCAGGCTCTTGATCGAATACACAAACACGATTTGAACGAACTGTTCGACTCTTTTTATTATAAAACAATGAAAGAGCACAAATACAATAACCCTAACCATTTATTTATACTACGCTCATTCTAGTCCTAACCCAACTAAAAATATCTAACTAGATAAACATATATAATAAACCAACAATTATCCCTAACTAAAATATAAAACACCAAATAAATAATTCAGTATAATTATCTATAACTCGTCTTGATCTATATCCCTTAAATTCAAGATTAACTTCCTTAACGTCCTCCACAACTCTTCGCATACGGGATAACCTTACCTTTGAATTCCTTTTTGTTACGCGTCTTCCATATCCACCAAAAGTAGAAGGAAAACACATCAATAATTGTTTTCCAACCATTCGATCCAAGCTGCTTATTCTCCATTCCACTATTGTTGGAAATCAGGCTCTTGATCGAATACACAAACACGATTTGAACGAACTGTTCGACTCTTTTTATTATAAAACAATGAAAGAGCACAAATACAATAACCCTAACCATTTATTTATACTACGCTCATTCTAGTCCTAACCCAACTAAAAATATCTAACTAGATAAACATATATAATAAACCAACAATTATCCCTAACTAAAATATAAAACACCAAATAAATAATTCAGTATAATTATCTATAACTCGTCTTGATCTATATCCCTTAAATTCAAGATTAACTTCTTCAACTATATCAACACATGAAGAATAGGATTGGTCCTTTCACCAAACCAACACGCTCCACCAAATGTATCTAGCCGATAAGCAAGGCACTAAAACATGGTCTATTTTTTGCTACTCAAAACCACACCTACAACATAAGGTGTTTCGAATGCAAACTCCATTGGAGGCCAAAGGCTTTTTAGAGAGAATTATGTTTAAGATCACTCGTCATACGTAGACCTGTAAATAAGTCAAACGTTCATGAACGTTCGTAAATTATTCAGTGTGAATTAGTTCTTTAGTGTTAGTTTATATAATAGACGAATGGCTACATGAACAAAACTTTTTGATCAATTAACTAAACGAACATATATGAACACACCTTTTGTTCGTTCACTTATGTTAATTTATTTTCATTTTTTTATATAGTTGTTTATGTTTGTTACTTTAAACTTTAATAAATATTTAAGTATATATTTATATAAATATAAATATAAAAATAAAAGGGGCTTTGTAACTACTTATATAATATAACTAATTAGTAATTGAATTTCTAGTAATACAAAATAAGCTTTCCTATGAAACTTCTTGTAATTGATCACTACTTCGTAATTAGGTTAAGTTTGTTGGTGTTCCTTTACGTTCCTAAACTATTCGTTAGGTTTTAAATGAACAAACACGCATGGGCGAACACGCACATGCCCATATTCTTAATGAACGAACATGAAAAAAGTACGTTCGATTATATATTTGTGTTCATGTTTGGTTAATGTTAAATGAACAAACCTGAATATTCGTGTTTTTCGGTTCATTTACCTATACGAACATGTTCACTTTAGGAGGCACACATTTGTTCTACCTAAACCGATTATGCCCAAACGAATTCCCTATCTTCTTCGAAAATTCCTTACGAAAAACTCCACGAAGATTTGCTCTCCGGAATCACATTTCCACAGCCACTTGTTTGGTTTGTCTGCTAGCAACAAGAATTTAGGACTCTCATAAGGATTCCAATTTGGAGCTAGTACCGATGGCGGAAACATCAAGACAGGACGAAGACGAGATTGCAAGAGTCATCATAACACTAATTGTGACAATATTTATTAAACGTGAATTTCATTTCATTACTAAGAAACAAGTACAACCGTTTGAAGCAAATTACAACATTTTGAACAAAAAGCAAAATACGACAGAGTACTAAATTTAAAGGTACGTTAGTCATCCTACTAGATTCTGTTTGTCATCATCATCAATTTCCTGCAATGCGTATTAAAGTATAGTTCAATACAAAAGTATTGACGAGTATACAAGTTTGATTACTAGAATAAGTATAAAAGTTTAAACGAATCCACATGGCATAATTGTTTACTTAAACTATCATATGATACTAGCATGCAACTATAAATGTCAACCAAAGATTCCCGCTAGCGTAATCTAACAATAGCAATGAATAGACCATTTTGTTTACTTAACATGACCTCAAGAATACGGGCGGTGCATTACTCCTATAGTGCTATACATGTTAAAGGAGGCTTGTATGAAGTTAATGACAAGTATAAAGCATAAGAATAGTCTAGCATATATGAATTCAAGTATAACGTATCAAGCATGTATATTGGATTGTTTGTTTGTGTTTTAAGCATAAAATATGTGATTATGTGAGTTTTGATAGCATGTACGTATTGCACCCAAAAGTGTAAACAAAAAGGGAGTCATGTATACTCACGGTTTTGTAAGCTTTCCGAGTTAAACAGCGAAGTTGATGAGTTGATGTGATGGAAACACCGAAGTTACCCTATATAGGGAAACGAAGGTGTGGGAGTATTTGGAGTTGGTGGAGAGTTCGGATTCTAATTCTAAGTATATAAAAGTATGTATATGAAAAATAATTATCTAGCCTTAAACACTCGTTTTTGACACTATTATTCTCATGTGATTTCATGGGTCGAACTTGCCCATTAGAATCGTAATGATAAGTTTAAAACATGGATAATATAACTTATGTTCAAGACGTGTAACAATAATCCGGTTAACATCAAGAATTCGGTCATGTATATATTTATATTGTATAGTATATTTTATTATACGTCAATCATATGATATCATAGAATTCATGTAAGTCAAGCATGGAAGTATGAACACCTCTTTATATGATTTACCAAAGCACAAAGTTTACCAACTTAGTTGGTAAACCCGATTGGTCATAAATGAAAGTAAAAAGCAACTAATCTACTAATATATTAAGTAGCCAAATAAGAACAACCCGGGCGTGACATACCCAACATGGTAAATTGTGGAGGCGAGGCGGAGTTAACTTACTTTAGGACTAGGAAACTACTTAGTGATTATACATAAAATCATTAAGTGAGGTGGTGGATTAAGGTTAGGATAGCCAAGGCTTCCAAGATTCACACCTTTATCACAACACAAGTCTTGCCGTATGAACTATGGTAGACTCGGATGGTTCCATCACTTGTGGGTTGTCTTCTATCAAAAACAGAAAGTTTATAAGGTTCTTGGACCTCTAAACTCTTAAGAATCAACCTAGATCAAGTCCCATAACTATGGTGAGTTTAGGAACATGTTAGCCACAAGATTCACATGAAAAAGTAGAGTTTATAAAGATTTACATATAGTTCTTCCAAAACAGAAAGTTTGAACCTCAAAATGGTGATGTTCCACCTTAGTTTACCATGGTAAACTTGTGTAAACACTTCTAGAGGTGTTCCAAGCTTTCAAGAGGAAGAAATGGTGAAGAAATGTAAAGAAAACTGAGTAAGAAATCATTTAGAACACTTGGAACTTTCTGCCAAGAACTTGAAGAAGGGAGAAGATTTGATGTTTTGGAAGTGATTAAGGTGTTTGGAAAGTGTATAGGAGGTAGTAATGTGTTGTATTTATAGTTGGGATTAGGGTTTGGGTGTTAAATGGGGTGGTTGGGGGTTGAAAGGAGGGAAAAGGAGCCAAAATTCGCGTTTTTAAACATTTTGTCCGCCCAGCGCCGTAGGCTACGGCTGGCAAGCCGAAGGCTACAGCCAGATCTGACTAGCTTTTTTTTTTTGGGGGGGGGGGCATCTTAAGGAATATATATATGTGTGAATATCAAGAATCTATATGAGTATGATTCCGATTATAATTTAAACAAGTATAATTCAGTTTCGTATATAAAGCACGTATTTGAGATTGGTTAAGTATCACGCAATTATGCATAAACAAGTGTGAATAAAATGTATTTCCATTATGATTAACGTCCTAAATGGTTAAACCCGCTTGGTGACCCCCCGAAGTCTTGCCCAAAGCTGACTTATTTGCTTGATGATATCAAATAGCACGACTAGAATTTAGTGATCATTTATTATCTCATTTCAAATAAACCAAAATATTTGGTCTAGAGGTACCACAAAATAGTGTGAATTGTATTCACATTTCTTGCCTAGTTATAAATGACCATCATATAATATCATTAAATTCATTAGCAAGATATAGCTCATGTATGGTGATGAGATAAATGTAAAGAGCAAAACAACAATTCTAAACCCTTATTGGTTTATATTCTACTAACCTATGAAACAAGTTTTATTAGTTTTGTAAATACATAGAAATGTAACAAATCACAATGGTGGATCATAAGGGATGTGTTTCCAAAAGAGGCATCACAAGTCTCATATGAAGATTATACAATATAAGAATTCCACAAAATGGATTAAGCTGCATATTATTGACATCAAAAGTTTTGAGCAACTTTCGCAAAAGATCGACACTCACCATTTAAAGGATAATAAATTAACGTGGGGAATATTATAGCTGTTGTACCTTGGTTTCTTCACTGAGTTTTGTCCTAATGAGTTTTCTGAGTAAGATTTTAATCATGCAACATAATTAATCTAGAAATTTCATGAGACAATACATGTTTTACTCATTTTTCATTAGCTATGGTTTTGTTCTATTGGGTGTTTCTAATAGTGTTTTAACGATGCAACATCTCCATGCTTATGGAGTTGATAGCCGAAGAGCAATGTTATAAACATACATTATTATTATTATTATTATTATTATTATTATTATTATTATAATAACAAATAGGTTTGTTTCATAAGTTTTCTATCTTATTATATTTTATTATATATTATTATTTTACACGTCTATTAATGAATACCATGTTTTCTTGTCTGTTTTGTTGTTCTCATATTTTTTAGCTACTTTCGTAACAAATAACTTTTCTTAACCATGATTTTTAAAGGGTGTTAATATTCATATATCCCTCTCTTCTATCTCTTTTATAATATATATATGGGTAAAATGTGTAGGAATAAGAAGACCCTTTCTAAGATATTAGTTAAGAGTTTTATATGTCGATACTTGGATTAATTAATATCAAACTGGTTACTTACTATACATTGAAATTTTGATATATTTAAATACATAGTACGAAACTAAACACGCATATCAATAAATTTTGATATAATAAATACATAGTACGAACTAAACACGCATATCAATTATTGTTGCTACTGAGAAAAAAATGTTTTTCCAATATCCAGTGTTAGTAAAAATTTTATTTCATAAAAAGATTAAATTTTATTTCATACACTGATGAGAAAGATTGAATCATCATCTTCCTTGTAGGTCCTTCCTTCAATGCTGAATAATGTGCATCACCTCACCGAATCTACACACACAAACTTTGCAAGCATACAGTGCTCCTCAGAAAAAAAAGAAAAGCTCTAGCTCGGTACAATTTTGTCATAATGTTCATGAATTTGTTCCAGTCCCACATAACTACCTAATGTGTAAGAGACACTGCAGAGGACGTTTCGTTTTCTGGTTGGTGAATAACTTGAACAACACCCCGGGAACCAATCAGACAACGTATATATTGCACATTTTTTGTTCATTTTGATTTTATATCATGGTATGAACCATCATTAAACTTTTGTACAACAATATTAACAGTAATATTGACACCAACAGTAGTACTGCAACTACTTTTGTGAGTGGTGGTGTGTCATTTGTTGCCTTGAACACTGTAGATGTTGGATGCATGAATAAGCCTCAGTATTATCAAAGGATCGAATAATATCAATTATATTGTTTTTCTTCTTCTCTTTTTTCACCTAAACGTATAACTATTGTCACCACAACAAGGTTTCTAGTATATCAAATAGATACGTGTGGAATTTTTTTTGTAAGACTATATCTAATCTAATACTAATAAAAGAATAACTATAATGCCACATGTCATTCACTTATAAAGGATTTCATCAAAATGACATGTGACAATTTATTATGTTACATCAACCATAATATAAATAATAATAAGTAAATTAATATAAAGACTATTAAATGATTGAATTTAATATATATTAGAAATAATCTTATATTTATGATTATATCTCTTTAATATTCTTAATTGTTAATAATTAATATAGTTATCTACTTACCTATACTTAATATAATATATCTACTTTAATAAATAAAAACATACCTATTAAAAGAAGATTGGAGTAACCAAAAATTTATACAACCATCACTATTTAACATAACCAAAAATTAAAATCTAATACTAATAAAAAAGTAACTATAATTCCACATGGCATTATCTTAGAACAAAGAATTTCATTACAATGTCATGTGACAATTTATCATGCTACATCAACCATATAATAACTAATAATAATAAGTAAATTAATATAAAGACTATTAAATGATTGAATTTAATATATATTCGAAATAATCTTATATTCATGATTACATCTCTTCAATATTCTTAATTGTTAATATTTAATATTAGTTATCGGCTTACCTATACTTTAATATAATATCTCTACTTTAATAAATAAAAACATGCTTATCAAAAGAAGATGGGATAACAAAAATTTATACACCCATCACTATTTGACGTAACCAAAAATTAAAAACCTTTCACGTTTATAATTTGTTATTATCGTTTTCACAAATGTTTATGTATAAACAATATATATCTATATATATGTGTGTGTGTGTGTTTAATATATATAATCTTAGATCATGAACTAATTCTGTTTCATCTTCTACTTTGGTAACACTTTTTAAAATAAGAAAATATTAATTTGAAATAAAATATACTAATTATTTTTTATTCAAAAAAAAATTCCTACTTCGTAAATCCATCACTAAAAATAAGTAATGCTATATTTTCTTTAATTTTGTATGTAGGTTCATATTAGGGTTATATGTATTCATATCAAAATTTATATTTATAATGTGTGATGCAAAAAATAATCTGAAATATAAAAAATAATTTAAAACTTATAATCGTCATGTCCTTCAAACGCAACAACCTCAACAATAACATATTTACTTAAAAAAACTCATTCAAGTTTATATAAATGGAAAACACATTTATTTTTCCAAAGAACTCGATCAACTCCATGATTATCTTAAAGTCTTTCGTCTTTTATCCTTAAACCCGTGTAATACATGGGTCTATAAACTAGTTTAATATAAACTAGTGGCCAGAGTTTATAACAGGTTGCAACGGGAATTCGATAGGTATTGGTTCGATTTATTATGGTATCGACATTTGCTATACAATCGAAAGATAAAACCCATTAAATAAAGTAATGATATGCCTAAAGAGATATCAACAAGTGTTTTTGCATCAATCGAAAACCATAAAAAAGATATGAGTAACGGTTCTAATAGTAGCGATGTTGTTCGGTCAAAATTGACGTGGTAGCCTTGTTATTGGGACAATATTTGGTTAGTTCGTCATCGTACTGAAATCGCTATAACGCTACCGAAGTTGTTCGGGCAATATCGGTCGCTTTTGTTTGTTCGTTAGTTTTTTTTAACTCGAAATACGTGGCTGCGTTTGATTTTTTTTCTCGACATTCCAATATAAAGTTCATTAAAACGGAGTTGTATTCGAAATAGCAGTACGTTGACAAACCAATTATATACCGATCGAACAAATAGGTACCTATATCTGTATTATCGGAACTGTTGTTAGTATTCGTTTTATGATTTCCGATCGATATAAAACACAACTTTATTTTTTGGATTACATATAACTTTTGTGTAATAAAACCATGATAAATAAACTCTTTTTACGGTTGAAATCGAGCCTTACAAGTTTTAACATTCCCGCTGCAATGCATGGGTTTTACCCGGCAGTATATAAGAATTGCAAACTACATGAGCAGTAGTATTAATTTGTTTTCAAATTTAATTTCCACCCCTTGTATTATATATAATATACGCTTTTAATTAATTTAATTATTCACTAATTTGGTTGTTCACAGATAACTTGCATTTTTTTAGTTTTTCTTATAAGTACATAATATATACTCAGTTGTGTTTAGTATTTTTTTTCACATTTCGGTATAAATATTAAAACCAGAGTGTTGTATAAAATAGAGTATATTTTTGTATCACAAGATACAACGAGTGCCAGTTTTGTATAAATATTTAAAAAGAGTGTTGTACAAAATAGAGTATATTTTGGAATCATAGGATACATCAAGTGCCAGTTTTGTATCGGTACTGTGGCGAGCAAAATCGATAACGGCCGAATAATGTCCGTACCTTAATAAATGTTATTGAAACCGGAGGTTTTCGTTTTTATGGTTTCTGAGTAATATTCAACTCTATTTTTTTTCTTTTAGTTACACAACCATAAAATTTGGGTGAAATCAAACAACTTTTGTGTAATGAAATTAGTGTAAACAAGTATTTTTTTTTTGTATCATAATAATGCATTTCTTTGTGTCGTATACTATGCCAATTGCTAGTTTTGTACCAGTAAAGAAAGAAACCAGCTTGTTACCAACCGAACGTCATTACCAGTGTCAGTGCTATTCAAAACGACATTGGTATTTCAACGTCAGTACCAGTGTCGATGCTATTAGAAACGACATGGGTATTCAGTTTCTAATCGATGTAAAAACACGTATCAGTATTTATTTGGCTTGTCACAGCTTTATTTGTCTTTAGTTTTCGCTTTCAGATGTTCTAGCTAGTACCGCTACGAGTACGATATTGGACTAAATCGATGCCGACCGAATTTCCGAAGCGTAGCACGGGTAGGATACATCAAGTGCCAGTTTTGTATCGGTACTGTGGCGAACAAAATCGATAACTACCGAATAATGTCCGCACCTTAATAATGTTAGTGAAACCGGGGGTAATCGTTTTTATGGTTTCTGAGTAATATTCAACTCTATTTTTTTTCTTTTAGTTACACAACCATAAAATTTGGATGAAATCAAACAACTTTCGTGTGATGAAATCAGTGTAAACAAGTATTTTTTTTTTGTATCCTAATAATGCATTTCTTTGTGTCGTATACTATGCCAATTGCCAGTTTTGTACCAGTAACGAAAGAAACCATCTTGATACCAACCGAACAACGTCATTACCAGTGTCAGTGCTATTCAAAACGACATTGGTATTACAACGTCAGTGCCAGTGTCGATGCTATTAGAAACGGCATCTGTATTTTTAATCGATGTAAAAACACGTATCAGTATTTAGTATTTATTTGGCTTGTCACAACTTTATTTTTCTTTAGCTTTTCGCTTTCAGTTGTTCTAGCTAGTACCGGTACGAGTTCGATATGGGCTAAATCGACGCCGACCGAATTTCCGCAGCGTAGCACGGGGAATCCTAGTATCCATATTTTTTAGGTTTGTCACGACTTGATTTTTTTAGTTTTCGCTTTCAGTTGCTCTAGCGTACCAGTACGAGTAGCGTAATAGACAAAACCGATACTGACCGAATTCCCAGAGAATCGCGGGGAATCCCAATAGTATCATACATAAAGATTTTAAGCGTGGTGGAGAGGATATATACAAAGTTAGATTTTGATGAAGCGGTCCATCGAGAGTGTAAGACTCCAGATAGGATATGCCTAATTTAAACAGGAGCAGTTAGGAGTGAGGCATAAATTGTGAGGTGTATCTGGCTAGGGTCAGGTGCAAAGTATGGCTAAAGCCATTTGTTATGGTTGAAACTTTACCGCCATTGGTTGATATTTTTGTTGTTTAAACTGAGGGGAGAAGTTCCTTACAAATACTTGGCTAAAATATAATGTTGATTTCAATTCGACTCCTTCAATCACAAGCAAACTCGCGTTGTAGACGAGCCAGTTTTAGCTCAACTTTTGAGCTTGATACAGATTGTTGAGCTGAGCTAGCTTAGTTAATGTATTTTCGAGTTTGAACCCAAGCTTACCATAACTTGATTTATGGAAAAAAAAAACAGGCCAAAAATCTTAGGTGATGTTATGTGTGACATTATTTATTTAAAATTTTACACATTACTGATATTGAGGATTAATCTTACTTCTTAACTTAATCATTGGTATTTACTCTATAAACAACTAATATCTTTGGGCGAATTTATGGTATATCGAAATTGCTCGATGCTCATTTGAGTTGGGCTTAGTTGAGAACGAGCTGATCAGTGTTCGTAAACGAGCCATGCACAAGTAAAGATTCGTTTGGTTGGCTCGAATAGGTTGTGTGTGTGTGTGTGTGTGTATATATACAGAGAGAGAGATAGAATCGTATATTTGTCATACTAATCTATTGAGCTATAATCTTAGGGTGTGCCTATTGGAACACCAATGTGCCTATTGGCACACCAAACCCTAATCAAACATGGCTTTACCTACGCTGCGTATAGCTCTATACGCAGCGTATAGGGTTACACCTATACACTGCGTATAGACTCATACGCAGCGTAGGTAAAGGATGCATTTAATAACCTGATCAACAATCATTGCACAGAAAACAAGGGTTCATATACGCTGCGTATAAGTCTATACACAGCGTATATAAAACATCATATTTTTGGGGTCATTTAGGTAGGGTTGAAGCATCAGGTTTTCCACAAGGTTTATATGACCTATACGTAGCGTATATAACCTTCAGATTTTTTTTTGTTCATTTCGCTTAATTGTGGTAAAAAATTCACTCGGTTGCAACGTTAACTCATTTAAAACATATAACGAGTTAAAAATGTATAATGTTTTTTTTTTATTATTTAGTCAATGTCGTCGGTAACGATGCTACGTCCGTTATGCGCGTCGAAAGCGTATAAAATTTTCGAAAGCGTATAACGTTAAAATTTTTCGAAAAGCGGGTGACTTTAACATTTATTTATAAGCATATATACGGTTCAAATATATAATATCGTTATCGAGGTTTCAAAATAAAATATTATACCAAGTCTAGTGTTGTTAATTGTTTTAAATACTAAAACATTTTAATATTATACCGTTAATCATTTTTAAACACTCGTGTACGGTCCGATATATTATACTGTTTGAATATTATACCGTGCGATTCGAATACTATAACGTTAATATTATAGCGTTAAATAATTTGAAATACCCGGGTACTGATCGAATATGTTACAACGTTTGCAGCAAAAGTTTTATATATACAGCAAAAGTTTGATATATATAGCAAAAGTTAGTACATACATAACAAAAGATATATTACTATGGCAGCGGATCCGGCTGCTGCTCCTCCTGCTGCTGATGCCATTCCGCAGCCGGCACGAAGTGACGCGGAGGTAACCCGTCACGCTGTCGGCGCTCCTGCAGCTCCGCAACCACCCACTCCATCACATAGTTCAGCCTGTCGACGTCGCGACGTAGCTGCTGATACCCCGCGTATGAGGGGTAGGACCAGGCGCAACATGTCGCGGAAACTGATTCGCCTCGGGTGGTCCACGCGGCTGTGGTGGCTCCGGAACGTACATCTCCGGCTCATGCTCCTGCACCACCAGATCGTGCGGAGAATATATCAGGTCGAACTGTGCCGGCAGCTGCATATAGACCCCTACGCAGCGTATATAGAGCCTGGAAAATGACCATGTTACCCATGTACTGAGCCTCGTATAGACCCCCCACAGGGGTAAAAAGGTAATTTTCCAGAAGTTAAAGATGCTTTGACTTGGCAAATTGCCTTTTTACCCCTGGGAGGGGTCTATACGAGGCTCAGTACAGGGGTAAAATTGTCATTTTCCAGGCTCTATATACGCTACTTAGGCCTCTATATGCAACGTATATAGAGCCTGGAAAATGACAATTTTACCCCTGTACAGGGCATCGTATAGGGTTAGCACAGGGATAAAATGGTAATTTCACAAATTCAAATTGTTCAAGTTTGTTTTGGGGGAATTTGTCCGCCCTTCACATACGCTACGTAGGGCACTATACGCAGCGTATATAAAGGTACATTTTTACCTTTTTACCCTTGTCTTGAGGCTATATGAAGCAATATTGAGGGGTATATCTGTCATTTAGGACCTATACGTTGTGTAGGGATCTATACGCAGCGTATGTAAACGTCTATTTTTTTTTATATTTTTTGTGTATTCTTTTGTTTATTTATAGAAAATAAATTATATTGTTTAATAATACAAATATAAATTATATAATACAAATAAAAATTAAAATTAATACAAATATTATGAATTATAAAAATAAAAATGATGCAAATACTAAAAATTATAAAAATTCTACAATTAACAAAAATATAAGTTTCCGCTTAATCTTCGATAAAATGTATACTCGGGTCTTTTTCTGAAACTGATTTAGGGTTGATTATCTCGTAGTAGTGTTGTAACCGCGGCTTAAAACATTTCTTCCCACTGTTTCGCAGCTATTGTTCGATGTGTTGACCACGGCTCAGTGTATGCATGGGGTAGTTTGTTTCCCACTTAGCATGTATGAAGTGTGACCCGTGAACATGTACGAGTGTTATCGCTTGAGGTCGTGGATTTAAAGGGCCAACCGTTAACGAGAAGAAGGTATAGCTCCCTTCGATGCTTAGCACGTGGAGGACGATATTATACCTTTGTGCTACGAGAAGCCCTATGTGGGGCATTTCCATCCAGTGACTTTCAGGGCACCCTTCCACTGAATGCCAAGAGATACTATCACATATCCGGATAAAGTCCCCTTCCTCTCATCTTTCGAATACATGCGTCCATAGCGACTCGTTATGAAACATCCGTCAAAAAACGGGTTTCCAAAACCCGCTTCGTTTATTAACCGAATAGTCAGTCATAATCTTCGTCACGTATATATTGTTTATTTTAATTTTAAACGAGACATAATTAATAAACATTGTTAGAATTTTAAACCATAATTAATAAATAATAAAAATAAGAGAATAAAAAAATAAATGAGGCTGCCGGGTTTCGAACCCGGGTCAGCCGGTTCAACAAGCGAACAGCTTACCACTCCGCCACTTGACTTCTTTGTTATATTACTGAAACAAATGATATTTAAATTAAAACTCGAAATAAAAAATCCGGACTTCAGCGCGGCAGAACTCGCAATCACCGGAAAATCCGGCAATTCGCGAGTTCAGCCATTATTCCTTTTGACTATAACGTTATAACCGACCTCGACATCAGTTATAACCGACGTCTACAGTCAATTCCAGTCGCAACCACCGGAGAGATTTGACCGGAATTCTTGAAACTGAAATTGGGCAGCTTCTTGTCAATCTATAAATACCAGGTGTATTTCTTTCAACCCTGCTCACACTCGCACAACTTTCACTCTCTCTACAAGTCTCGATTCATCAAGAAACACCCCGCCGGAACTCTCTGCAAGTCGCCGGAAAACCGAACCCATTTCATCTCTTCTGCCTTACTCTAAAATAAGACTTCTAGAGCTCAGACAGAAAGCACCACACTCACCTCAAACTTCTGATAGAGCCTCTGTCGCAAGATAAACTTCGCCGGAGTTAATCTCAGCCGCCGGAACTTCATCGGAGATCACAACTGTTCGGTACAACACCTTTAATCCTTTCTGTTTAAATTATTTCGTTAACAGTACTGATCAATCAACTAGTTCAATAAAAATTTTTGATTAAACAGTCGGGTGGATTCTCTGGTTTTATAAACTGAAGAAGATTAAGTACTGTTAATGTATAAGAATAATTTAAAATGGGATTTGTATCGGGTTAGACACACAGTCCAGTGGTGGACTGTGTGCACTTGAAACGCAAAGATACCGAGTTCGAGTCCCATACATAATGCTGAATCCTTTATATTAACCGAGCATTTTTATAACATTAATATAAAACAAAACATATAATACATAAATATAATTAAAATCAGTATCTTAACCAGGTTAGACACACAGTCCAGCGGTGGACTGTGTGCAAAGTTAAACCCCATGTCACGAGTTCGAAACACATCCTGCGCACCGGTTCGATCAGTTAAAACCCTTTTTAAATAAATCAATTTCTGAATTAATCTAATTAATATATCAATATAATTAAAATCAGATTTATTTCGGGTTAGACACGTAGCTCAGTTGGTAGAGCTGCGTGCACACGTACGGGAGGTCACGAGTTCGAACCTCACTCAGCGCATACAAACACACGGTCCGACCGGTCAACGGTCAGGTCAACGGTCAACGGTTAAAAAGTCAAAATTTTTATTTTCTTTTTATTTATTTATTTTATTTAAAAATCAATTAAAAACACTTAAAAATAATATTTTTGAAGTTAGAAAATCTCCTTAAACTCACAAAAATAAATCTAACAATCCCATTAAGAACACTAATTAAAAATATTAATCTCAAATAAAAGTTTAATTATTTATCGAATTATTATGTTATTATTTAGGTTAGTTTCTCTCGTGGTTAAATCCAAATTCGTGCGCATTCATCATCAATCCAAGAAACGCAACCACTGTGAGTGAATTCTTACAAATTCCCCTTTTTATTCATGTTTTGGGGTGTATCATATGTCGCTTAAATTAATTCGCTTATTCAAACTCGTGCCATTACCATTATATGATCTAAACTTATATTGTAAATATTGTTTGTTGTGATGTGTGTTTACATATTGTCAAGTTGCATGCAAATCATTCATTAGGCCCATCAGTTCCTCGTGGGAGACGAGTTGAACATCGCGTGCCTCAAAATCATTCATTAGACCCATCAGTTCCTCGTGGGAGACGAGTTGAACAATGCGTGCCTCAAAATCAATCATTTGGTGTATGTGTGTGCAATAATTAATATTATGTGTTTTGTGCTTAAATTTACATCTACGTTTACTCATATGTGGTTATGCACTTTATTTTATAATCGATACAATAAACACGTTTAAATGTTCACTCGCCAACTTTTTGTTGACCCAAAACCCTATTTTTACACATGATACAGGTGGACAGGTTGAAGCAAGGAACACTTAGGAATTTGCCTTAGAAGAAAAATAATGAAGTCTTGAATAATGTATAGAACATGTTGTACTTGTATGTTGATTGTAATATTCTCCTTTAAAAAGAAATAATAAATATGAAACTTTATAATAAATGTCATGAGCTTTGATGAAAACCCAATCATGCCCCGATCACCTTTTCCGTTGCGGGTCGGGGGTGACACGTTAAAGGTAATCTCCAGTAGTAAATCATTTCGAATACGGGGCCATACGTATTCCCCAAAACCTAACCCGACAGCCACAGACCAGTACCCACAATGACCGTCTGCATCACCTTTTGTATACGTGATATGTAACAGTGAAACTCTGACGGAATTTGATGCCCAAACCTCTTAATGGTTAACAAGTCCTCCTCCCCCTTTTATTAATTGAAAACCGTGATCATCCCGCGGGTTCTTTTCGGAGCCTTTCGTTGAACGGCTTTGTTGCATTTTAGGTTTTCCAGACTTTACAACCGAACTAGTTCCACGAGAGCCCTGTGACGGTACGTATGAGCTGTGTCGGGATAAATCTTACCTATGGTGTGGGGAATCGGTATATAAGTTACTTGCCTCGCCATAGGAGTTGTTTCTCGCAGCTTCGTCTAACCTCGTAGCTTCTTCTAGCCTTTGTTGTACTTTTTTTATGTAGGCCGACCGCGAGTGTTTTACTAGAGAATCGATGGCTTTTTAGTTGAGGATTTCGGGGTGAAGACCGCTTTTAATTTTGAAAGCAAACTTTTTTGCTGAACGAGGGATTCCGACTCTAGTTGTTGCCTCACAATATTGAGCGCTTCTACAACATCGACCTCCTCATCTACTAGTGTACACGGTAGTAAATCAAGCTTACACCAGAATACATCAACGTCTTCGAGTTGTATCTTACGCCCTGCACAGTTAAATCCGTACGGTGTGAGAAACAGCTAAAATGGTACTAAATAACAAAAGGTTTGTCGGTTTAGTATTTTGTACCTGTACGTCTGTACTTTTCGAGCCTACAAGCACACGGAAACCCACAACTAAGCCACATATGGCAACCACATGATGCGTTAAGTTTTCGCAACACCTCCAGCTTCCTCGTTAGCTCCCCTTCCAGCAGATCAAGCGCTGTATGGGAAACTTTTCCACGTAGGTTGTCCAATAGTGGTTGTCGTAAATGGTGGTTCAATGTTTTTCCTATGCTTTCGGTGAAACTTTTTCTTATTTCCCCTAACTGAGCATCAACTATATCAATGGCGCAACCAACCATTCGCTCCAATGAACTCCTGTGTTCAACGTATCTTTTAAAATTTGCGTGTTGGCTCTCAACTCTGTTAGTGGTGCGCTGACCAAAGTTGCGACGTGTATTAGTCCACGCAAAAACGAACATTTCTTTAAAGTTTTCAAGCAAGTTTTCGTATACATAATTAAAGACCCCTGCAAAAAAAATGAAATGTAAAAGCGTGTGTAAATATAATAGATTGTGTGAGTTATTTAGTGAAGACACACTTACTCTTCCGCGAGTCGGTTATGCATTTGTCCAGGTTGTATGCGTATATGGGCTCTGAAGCAGAGTTACACACTCTCTGCTTGTACGACAGAAATTTCTCCCAATCTAATTTATTGAACCCTTGCCTGCAATTTTTAACTATATTTCCCCTAACTGAGTGTCAACTATATCAATGACGCAACCAACCATTCGCCCCAATGAACTCCTGTGTTCAACGTATCTTTTAAATTTGCGTGTTGGCTCTCAACTCTGTTAGTGGTGCGCTGACCAAAGTTTCGACGCGTATTAGTCCACGCAAAAACGAACATTTCTTTAAAGTTTTCGAGCCAGTTTTTGTATACATAATTAAAGACCCCTGCAAAAAAAATGAAACGTAAAAGCGTGTGTAAATATAATAGATTGTGTGAGTTATTTGTTGAAGACACACATACTCTTACGGTTGGCAGCCGCGAGTCGGTTATACATTTTGTCCAGGTTGTATGCGTATATAGGCTCTGAAGCAGAGTCGCACACTCTCCGCCAGTCGACATAAATTTCTCCCAATCTAATTTATTGAACCCTTGCCTACAATTTTTAACTATATTTTGTTCAATGTGAAAACGGCATGAAACAAGACGCGTTTGGGACACGCGTTAATTAGGGCCAGCTCTCTATCCGTGACTATCACACGTGGCATCATACATTCATGCACATTGCCTTGATCCGCTCAAGAACCCACACAAAGTTATCCCTTCGTTCCTTGCAAATAACGACATGTGCAATACAAAAGACTTGTTGGTTGACGTCAAACCCATAATCTGGACAAATGGCATGTTGTAGATGTTTGTTTTGTACGTCGCGTCGATCAACATCACATGCGGGAATGCACGCCACATAGTGATTGAATGAGGATGAACAAAGAAAAGCTCTGTAACGACATCTGTTTTGGGCTCCTGTCGGTGTCATAAATGAATCGGTGGTCATGCAGCATGCTTTCCAGTGCCTGCATGGGAGTCTTTCCGTCCATCCGTGACGCTCTAATCTTTTTCCCGCATTTTGCACGTCTTTCTGAACATGGTGGCTGTCGGGAAACTGCTTTCTTAAGGTTAGAAATATGTAACGTGGCTCCATGTTTTGAGCAGTTAGATGCTCGATTAGCCTGTATTCGACTTCAGTAAATCTTCACACAAAGCCGTGGCCCAACAGACTCTGCGTAGGTTCATGGTTAAGTTCTGCGCAGTCCACTTTTAACTCCCACATGTCATTCGTCACGTTCCGTATAGCAATTAATGTAAATGGGCAACCAATTTTTTTGCTACCAGCTTTCCTAACTGTTGGTTTACTATGGGGTTCACCACCACGGTTGCACACAAGCCATACCATCCCCGTGCTACCACTAATATTTTTTGATGGGCGGGTAACAATAACGTAACCATTCTCATTTCCCATTGCTTGTACCCAATTCTTCAGATCGGTTAGAGACATGAAACGCTAAAAAACAGTTACGTTATAACAATAATTATATAATTTTAACAATAAGAAAAATAATTATAATTTTAACAATAATAACAATAATAGTTAACAATAGTAATAATAATAATATTAACAAATTATAATTTTAACAATAATTATATAATTTTAACAATAGTTATATAATTTTAACAATAATTATATAATATTGACAATAATAACATAATTATAATTTTAACATAATAACAATAATTATAATATTAACAATAGTAACAATAATTATACAATTTTAACAATAATAACAATAATTATATAATTTTAACAATAATAACAATAATTAAATAATTTTAACAAATATAATTTAACAAAATAATAATTATATAATTTTAACAATAATAAAAATAATTTATAATTTTAACAATAATAACAATAATTATATAGTTTTAACAATAATAACAATAAATATATAATTTTTAACAATAATAACAATAATTATATAATTTTAATAATAATTATATAATTTTAACAATAATAACAATAATTATATAATTTTTAACAATAATTAAATAATTTTAACAATAATTATATAATTTTAACAGTAATAAAAATAATTATATAATTTTAACAATAATTATAATATTAACAAATTATAATTTTAACAACAATAACAAACAATTATAATTATAATAACAGTAATAGTAATTATAATGTGATACCATATTATTTTGAAACGGATTTCCTGGGGTACTTGGTTGATAATCATCATACATTTGTGTGTTAGGAGGCTCATCACCGTATCCACCATATCCTCCGTATCTATCCAAACTATCTTGTTGCACATAAGAAACTTCACCCCCGTATCCGTAATCGGATACGATTGCAGCGTCGGGTAATATGGTTCATCAAAAGGGGCATTCTCAGCACCGTATCCTACGCATCCATCCAGATTAACGTGTTGCACGTACAGAGATTCAAACCCGTATCCGTAATGCGGATACACTTGATGCGCCGGGTAATATGGTTCATCAACAGTTGGTGGCGGAGCCTCGTTTGGCAATTGTATTTTTTGATCAACAGGGACGCCAGACACAACCTCCTCCTCCTCATTAGCATCATTTACTCCCCATGCGTCATTAGAATAGCGATTAAAGAAATAATTCTCGTCCCAAAATGACGACATTTTATCTCCACCAAAGTAAGTATACAAAGGAATTGAAGACATGCGAGTAATTGTCTGTATGAATTCGTAGCACAGATGGATGTCTAAATACACCTTTGAATTCACAATTATCAGCCTCGTATAGCTCTATACTCCTCGTATAGCTTTATTCACGTGCCTAGACAACATTGTATCAATGTCAAATCTGTCTGACATACGTTGCGTATAGGTCTATACGCATCGTATAATGAACTCTATATACGCTTCGTATAGACCTATACGCAGCGTATGTCAGACTGATTTGACATGGCACGAGGTTAGACTGCCTGATCGTGTACCTACCCCTTACCTACGCTGCGTATAGATCTAAATGTGTGTATAAGGGTAACTCTATACGCTGCGTATAGACCTATATGCAGCGTAGGCAAACCCTAAGTGTGCAGATAGTCAAGGCTGGTATGCAAATAGTTTGAGCCTAATGTTATTATTATACTATTAAATTAGTCCAATATACAACCTGAATACCCAACCATAAACAATTAAATACTAAATGTGTAAATGTTTAAAACCATAATCAAAATTCAAAACACGCTTTTGAGCTTTGACGTACGTGTTATATTTACCACTGATGGCTCTCCAGATCATGAACACGGTACAGATGTGAGTGATGTACCATCTCTTATGGTTGTGGATTTCACAAGAAAGTATACTTATGTATCTATCTTTATAAATACACACACAAAAAATGTTCATAATGCTCTTTAGCACCATTCTTTTTCTAAACAACCAAAATGTTATTTTTTTTATTATGAAATATAAACTTACGCTTCTCAGAAAAAAAGTGAACGCCTTTTGGATGCAGTGGTCTGGATGGGATGAGAATTTCACTATTAAGTGTGATCTGGTTAGAGTACTATAGAATGGGTGACCTTTCGGGAGGTCTTCACCCCGGCAACACAAACAAATTCATAAGTTTTTATGAGCAAAGTAGACAATTACGACAGACCGGATATTACATTTTTTTTCACCCAAGTGTTTTAATTTATTTCAACATGATTTTTAAAATTTTACAATTTTGTGCAAATATGCAGAGTAATTATCCTTTATTTTACAATATGGTGTTCTATTTCTGCCCATGTGTTTTAGTTTATTTTCAAATGATGTTTTAAGCATGCCAACATGATGTTTTATTTATGCATACGCGTTCTAATAATTTCAACATGGTGTTTTAAGTTTATAACATAGTTTTTTTTTCTTTTGTGATGAAACAATATATATATATAAACCAGAAAACTTGTCAAGTTACATTAAAACAGAAGGTAGACGGCAACAAACTACGTCACCAACCTCTATATATATTTTGTGCGTGTCTGAAACATATCGTGAGTGGTGGGGATGGGTCTAGTAAGTTCTGTGTTTAGTCAAAGTGCAAGTGGTGAGAGGGTGCAAAAATATTTGATAGCCTTACGGGAGATTTTTTGGCACAAATGGTATACTCTATACCCCCTATTTGGACCACCCTACCGTTTACCTAAGAATACTGTTATATGTAGGGAGGGCACATCTTCTGAACTAGACCATTTTCTATTTACAAATATTTTAAAACTGTGCTAATTATCCTTTATTTGATAGTACTTTCGAATATATATAATAGAACAGACATACATTTGGCTAATATATTTGTTTCACATATATTATTATTATTTAATATATTTCTCGTATTCGATCATATTTATCAATTAAATTATGATCAATGTTTATTAAGTCCTTATCTTTTTATAGCTAAGTTACATTTTTTTAATCTTGTGTTGGTGTTTTGTATTTCATATTTTCATTCCTTTTACTTGATTCACTAAATTGAGTTAACTAACATTAGTCCAATATGTACTTGGATGTGCAACCAAACTAAAACCTTTTACAAATTAATAACATTTTTTTTTTGAAAATTAAGTTCTTTTGATAACTAATTAGTGAATTACTAAGAGAGACGAAACCTATACGATACGATACGATACTATACGATACTACACCTATAAGCCTATATGAGGTTGTACGAGACCTACACTGCTATATACGATATGATATCCCACTTATAGGCTTATACGAGATCAATACGGGACCTATACTACACCTATACGATACGATAGGTGTACGTAGTATCGTATAAAAAAGATTAATATTGTATAAAAATGTTTATAAAAATACTTATTTTTTATTTATTTAAACAAGAATCCTTATTTTTTTATAAATCTTTGCTAAGACAATTAATATTAAATAAAAAATATTTTAAACGCCACACATGGCCTATACAAGGCATATACAGGCCAGGAGTCTTATTCGACACCTATACAAGGGGTCTTATACGCCCCCTTATTATACTCGGCGTATAGAAGCAGCCAGACGAGAATTGACAACAGTCAAACACTGATTTTGATGGAATCCTATACGCCACGTACAGACCTGTACGTGGCGTATATAAACCCTAAAAAAGACCGGTTTTTTATATAAAAAACATGAGTCTTCACAAAATCACATATTAGGGTTTACATAAGTTTAAACTTTAGGTTTACGAATTAAAAAAAATAATAATAATCCATAAAAACATCATCATAGATAAAGAACAAAGATTTCGTATTGCAGATGTAACTTAAAAGTCTGAACAAAAGTAAACGAGATAAAAAAGTCAACGGAAGTTAAGTAGACTTGTCAATATGACAACAAATCATTTCATGACTGATGAATCCATTTATTCCAAGTGCTCAAAAATAAGTAGGCAAAAATGTATTGGGGTCAATGTATAGATTGAACCCTCTAACAAGTCAACTACGTGACGTCATGTTTAGTCATAATGGAGCTTATATAAACGTGTGTTGCATTTTGCCACGACTATACACAACACACTCCTTTAACGTTTGAGTTGCAACTTAATCATCCATACACTATGTACGGACAAACATACAACAACGGGCCCTATAGCTTCTCGCCCGACTCGCTAACTATGTCGGGATCGCTCACACCGCTGCTTCCACCACATGCCGCAATCAGTTACTTAACGCCATCACCTTCGTACGAGTTGGATTCTGTTTGTGCAACAAGTAGTGGAGGGTATGACTCACCAAGTTATGCTGAAAGCATGGTTATTCAAAGGAGTGGAAGTAGTCATTCAATTGCTACTCAGTTCCATAATAGTGGGTTCTTTAATCAACCTATTGAGTCATTAGACTTTGAAGGGAGTAACACAACCATGAGGAGGGTTTTTAGTGCAGAAGATTTACAGGTTTGGTTTTTTCTTTATATCTTTCACAAAATTAAGAATCGGTTTAGCTTTTGATTGGCTAAACGTACCTCACTCTTTCTGATTTTCAGCTTACCCCAATCAGGGTTTTTTTTCTATCTTTCGTTAATAAGTAAACAATATTGCTAAAATTAAGAATCGGTTCAGTTTTTTGATTGGCTAAACGCACCCACTCTTTCTAATTTTCATCTTACCCAATCAGGGTTTTTTTTTTCTATCTTTAGTTAAATAAGAAAACAATATTAATACTGATATATGACAAGTTGAACACAAAGTGAAACAAATAGAAATAGATAGGTGGGAATGTTTAGCACAACCCAATTTTATACTCGAGTAAGCCTTATATATATTTCAATTTTGGGTTATTGGATTTTAATAATCCTAAGTTTCATCTGTTGGCCGATAATAATCTCAGCTCTAAAAATTCCCTCCAACGATCCCAACTTTTAAGAATTTGGCCCGAATCGATTCTTTTCAAACTGTAGGTGCACTTAATTCAATTAAGTAGGCTGCATGTGCACTTGTATCTATTGAGAACGCCAAATTCTTATATTTTATAAAAGGATCAATGTGGTCAAATTTTTACAAGTTGGAATCGTTGTAAGAAATTTTAAAGTTGAGATTATTATCAGCTAACAGGTAAAACTTTGGATTATTAGAATCCAATAACCTTTCAATTTTTGTACTCTAATAATTAACCAAACGTCGTTCTAATATTAGCGTGTGTTATGGCAATTACCTATTCTTAATTACGGATTTTCTTGTTTGTTATTTTTCAGTTATTTTATTATAAAATGTAAAAGAAACTTGTTTGTTATTTTTAAGTTATTTTAATATAAAATGTTAAAGAAAAGTAAGTTAATTCTTTTTTGATGTTTTAAGCATGTCATTCAAAAATGATAATCATTGATTTTTGTACTGTTTGATATTTCAGTATTGATAATGATACATATATAACTTTCTTTTATTTTGTTTATATATTTATTTTTTTAGTATATGGCATTGCCAACCATTTGTTTCACTTTTGTATGTAGACATACCCCACCAGTGTTATAGAGAATTATAACCCGCGACATATGATTAGTCTCAATCTCGAAGACTTGACAAAAAGTGACCCACTGTATGTATGTGTATCTATATATACTAGAACACTTACCACTTAAGAGGAATAACAACTTACAAATACTCTTTAACACCATCAGGCTATAAACCCTTTTGTATCGTGTTAATATAACTATACTTGTCTATAAGTTTATTACGTTACGGTTCTAAATTAATCATATATTTTGTTACTTTAGGGAACAAATATGGTGCATTGTCACTCTCATCGATCAGAAAGTTCAATATCAAGTGAAAGCAACAGTATCATCGAAAGCATGAACAAGGCTTGTCGGTATTCACCTGATGAGAAGAAAGAAAGAATCGAGCGTTACCGAACCAAAAAAACTCAGCGTAATTTTACCAAGAAAATCAAGGTTAACTACGCTTACATAGGCGTCACATCAGCTTTTAATAACCCTAAAATATATAATGAAAATACTTATGGTTGTTTTTTTTTTTTGTTTCTCTTCATAGTATGTATGCAGGAAAACATTGGCAGATAGTAGACCTCGTATACGAGGTAGATTTGCTCGAAACGAAGAAGTCGAGAAGGCAATGGAACATCAATGTACGAGTCATGGAGACGAACAAGAAGGGTTTGATGACGAAGATGATTATATTTTGTTAAACAATTTATATGATTCATTCCCACCACATCTCATTCCTTAAATTCTCGAACTCTAGTTTCAAAATCTTGTTAAAAGAAAAGGTCGAATAATAGAAAAAAATGTTGTGTGGAACCCGGCCTCGTGTGTGCTATCTATGAAATTGGAGCTCCGAATCTTATTTGTTTTTTTATTAGTTTGTTTTGGGAGTTCTAATGAATGTAGTTAGTTTGATTATGTGTTTACATGTGGATTTTTATATTTTTTGTTTTTTCAAGAGCTTTTTCGTAATAAATTATATGCTCCACTCTAGTGTTATTTGTTTTCCACATCATGTGATTCTTTATTAAATTGCTATATATATAAGTAGGTTAGTTTTCCATATATTATATGAGTTAAATAATTTAAACTATATAATAAATATTTTTGTAAATGCAAATCAAAGATGGAGACATTTATATACAAACGAACATAAATGAGTTAATAGAGTAAACTGCTAAAGTGGTCCTTGAGGTTTGGTCACTTTTGCTAGTTTAGTCCATTACTCAAACCTTTTGAATCTGGGTACATGTGGTTTCAATTTTGTTGTCATTTTCGTCCAAAATCAAAAACTGATTATATTTTTCAGTTAATATACAGTTGTTTTGTCTTTTTCCTCTTTTCTAATGAAGGGCAAAATGGGCTTTAATGTTCTATTATTACAATTTAAAAAAATCTGTCTATTTTATCCTTCATTAAAAGGGAGAAAAAACACAAAAAAAAACTGAATGTTAACTGAAAAATCTAATCAGAATTTGATTTTAGATGAAAATAACAACAAAATTGAAATCACAGAGACCAAGATTTAAAATGTTTGACTTTTAACCTTTTTTCAAAATGTTTGACTTTTGAACTAAAAAAACATGTAGTCTCTCACACGCCTCAGTCTCTGTCTCTCTCTGACACACACAATCAACATACACACAATTAATTTCTCTCTTCTCTCTCTTTATACACCTGCAACCACAAGATCCCACATACACCGCCAGTTCACATGATACCCAAAAGTAAAAGCAAAAACAAGATCCCACATAGAAAGTCACAATATTTTGCAGAAATAATCGAACAATTGTAGAATTAATGAACTTTTAAGTGATGATAATTTAGTGAATTTGATGAACTAGAGAGAGAAAAGAGGGGTGTATGAAAAAATAGTTATCTTCAGAACCTAACAGCCACCGCCATCGCCCCTACCATCACCCCACCATCGTTGGAACCCAAAACAAACACCACCATCATCGGATCTGCAATACCCAACACCGATAACCGCCACCTTTGGATCTACAATACCCATCACCAGCAACAACCACCCTAGATCTGCAATACCCATCACCTGCACCAGAACCCAACAACCATCACCATCGCCGCAACCTAACAACCACCACCATCGCCAGATCTGCAATACCCATCACCAATAATCGCCGCCTCTGGATTTCCAATACCCAACAAGTTTTGCTGAAGTTTCTTGAGTTGGTGAGGGTGGTGGATGTGTTGTGGGGACTGGAGAGGGTGGTGATGGGGCGGTGGTGGTAATGGTGGTAGGCTGGTCTAGGAGTGTGAGAGAGAAGAGCGAGCGAGCGAGAGAGAGAAAGTGTGTGCAGGTTGTAGGTATTGTATTATATATAATTTAGTTTTGGTTGGTCCATGTGGTTTGCAAATCTTGCAGACTTGGTCCCAGTGGTTCACTAATTACACACTTGGTCCCAGTAGTTTCAAATTTTGCACTCGGGTGGTCCTTACCACTAACCTTTGTTAGATTTCTCAGTTAAGTATATGCAAAATTACTATATTACCCTTGAAATAATAAAAATAAAAAAATATAAACCTCTGCCGCCTCCATCCTCCGCTTAAAATCCTCCTCCTTCTCAACCCTAAACCTCAGCCCCTTCGCCGCCGCTGAACACTTCGACGTGAGTATCGACGCCACCTTCTTCTTCTCCTTGCTCTCGAACAAAGTAGATAGATCGAATCCCGAAGATGTTGATTTCTTCAACGTTCCGCCGTGAACCACGACGGAAACTCATACTCCGCTTTTGTCGAGATTTACTAGGAATGAATTCAGTTTGGTAGGGGATTCGGGTGTTGGGAAATTCAACATTTTGTCGAGATTTACTAGGAATGAATTCGGGGTTGGTGGATTTCCCAGTAAATCTCGACAAAATGTTGGATTTCCCAACACCCGAATCCCCTACCAACACGATCTTGAACAAGTAATCATACTCGTGATCAATCCTGCTCGCCATTCTTCTTTAAATTCCAAAATAAACCCACTTCAATTGCTCAATTTCAAACAAAACCCAGAAACCAATTTCGATAATAACACTCACAGTAATCAGAAATCAGTAACTAAAAATATCGAAAACAGAGTGTGAAATTATATATTCAATTTACTACATACACATAGATCTAATCAAATCCCAAATAAACCCACTTCAGTTGTTTGATTCTAAACAAAACCCAGAAACCAATTTCAAAGAAACACTCATAGTAATCAGAAATCAGTAACTTCAGAAACAAGAAAACAGAGTGTGAAAATGTGATTGAAATTAAAAATAAAAGATCTTACCGTGATTGTGAAGATTGGTGTGAGAGATTTGGGGAAATGAGATTGATAAAATTGGAAGAAACAAGATGGGAATATGTACAAATCATGGTGGGAAGGATCCATGATGCAGAGATCAACAATGGCTGTGGGTTGGCAATTGGCACCGTCCTAATAATATTAAAAAGAGGGGAAATAATACAAGGGTAATATAGTAATTTTGCATATACTTAACTGAGAAATCTAACAAAGGTTAATGGTAAGGACCACCCGAGTGCAAAATTTGAAACTACTGGGACCAAGTGTGTAATTAGTGAACCACTGAGACCAAGTCTGCAAGATTTGCAAACCACAGGGACCAACCAAGCATTTAACTCTATATGATATTAAAACCATGAATTAAAGACTTGTTCTTTGTATTTTGGGCATTAAAGAGTCGTATCTTATGTGCCAATGACTAAATTGTTCTAATAGTTAACATTCTTGGTTAATGGTGTTACAAATTTGAACTCAAATGGTTAAGAAAAGTGGATGTAGGGACTCAGGGCGTTAAACATTTTGATTTTTAACTCAAATGGTTAAAACCTTTAAAATACAGAAACTTAGAAAGTAATTTTCCCATCCTTTTATTGGTAGTTGGCAATTAACATGGATATAAATTACAAAGACATTCAGAAAAAGTATTCAAAAAGAGCATAATGTGTATTATTTTAAATGTTTAAAAAAAGACGTAACATGAATAATAACAATTTTTGAAATTATTTTCATTAAATATATTATTTGAAGATTTGAAAAGTTGTTATGAAGATATCAGTATTTATTTTTTTAAATTTAGGATTAATTATGAAACTTAAAAAAATTGTGTTTTAGGCGGGAAAATAGAATTCTAGATAGTCTCAATGATTGTCATGTGTCCCAATCTGATTTACTTTATTATATGTATAGATAAATTTTTATGGTAAGTACAACAAATTTGATCTAAGATCAAAAGCATGTTAAGTATATAGTGGTATGTTTTTGTAGTTGAGTTGTTTAATATTATATGATGTCGTCCCCGCTACATGGCGTGGGTGAAGTTCTTGAAAGTTATGATCCTAAAGGTACTACTACTGCTACTACTATTGTTTTCGTCACCGCCGCCATCACCGCCTCCACCACCGCCAACATTAATAATAATACCAATATACAATCACGTTTAAGGTAGGTTGGGAGCCTCAGTGACACCTGTCACGCGAACCAACCACTAGTGTATGTGTATATATAATGTTAGGTCAAATGAAAAGCCAATTAACTAATCTAATGTTAATTTATTAAATAACATTTTCTAGCGAGAAGCACATATGTATTTTCAAAGACGTGCACAAGTGTATTTTACGGTGATGTTCACTAATTAAGGATACCCTTTTTAGGGGGATGTTCACCAATGTAAGTATACCATTTTTTACGAGGATGTTCACTAACGTTTTGTAGTATTTTTTAGAGCATTTACATGTGCATACATATATAGTTCAATAATGTGTGTGAGTTTTTTACATAACTACACATATGTATTAAATGATATCAATATAATATTTTTCTAACCTACAATATGTGGATTTTGGTACCGATAGATATGTAGGTATACTATTTGATAGTGTATTTTACATTTTTTGCCCACCTACACATGTACATTATCAATGAAATTAACATATTTGTTTAACCTATATATCTAAGAACATATATTTTTTTATACACCTACAGTGTCAATATGCTTATTGTAACATTCATCAAAAATCGGTTCTTCAAAACCCTACCCGGATTGTGCAACAGGACCCTCTTTAAATTAAATAAAGATAAGAATTTTAATAATTTTTATTATCTTTAATTAACGTCACGTATTGCATTGGATAAAATCGGGCTAAAAACGTTAAACAAATAAGCTTATTTAGTTAGTTCGGTTAGATTTATATAAGAGGAGCATTATAATCAAAGTTATGGCATAAGGGTTGCTTTATACGTAATTGAAACTTTAAAACAAAACAAACCTACTAACTAGGTTAGTTTATTAATTAAAACCGGGTTAGTCAAGTTAATAATTACAGGGGGCCTTAGTGTAAATTTTGAAACTTGAAAAAATTAAAAATAAAACAACTTGGCGGAGCAGGGGTTTGAACCCAGATCTCCACCCGGAAACACATTATAATGCACAACACAAACCACTGGACCACCCATGCATTTAGTGACATAACCGCGATGTTTTAATTAAATACTAAAACCCAAACCTAAATCTGCATATCCTTATCCCTCGTCCTGTGCAACCTAAAACAAAACCCAACCCGACCCGATGATTCCTCGTGTTTTATGTAACGCAATTCAATCAAACCAGTCCCAGTTAAGTCACTTTTTTGGAGAATA
Organism: Scalesia atractyloides; assembly: GCA_947069175.1. Taxonomy (NCBI): domain Eukaryota; kingdom Viridiplantae; phylum Streptophyta; class Magnoliopsida; order Asterales; family Asteraceae; genus Scalesia; species Scalesia atractyloides. The sequence goes on from CAMTDV010000025.1 coordinate 91,536,353, forward strand.
AGGTGAGGATCATTGAATCGTTTAATTCTTTTACAAACTTTCTTAATTAATTCAAAACCTCAAACTTCATTCTCAAGCTTCATGAACAATATTGGGTTTTATGCAAATCATAGAATCAAGTTACAAAACCTATACCATTTTATTCCTCTAAAAAACTAAGCAAATCCCCACTGAGATGTTTTAATTAAATACTAAAACCCGAACCTAAACCTGCATATCCTTATCCCTCATCCTGTGCAACCTAAAACAAAACCCAACCCGACCCGGTGATTCCTCGTGTTTTATGTAACGCAATTCAATCAAACCAGTCCCAGTTAAGTCACTTTTTTGGAGAATAAGGTGAGGATCATTGAATCGTTTAATTCTTTTACAAACTTTCTTAATTAATTCAAAACCTCAAACTTCATTCTCAAGCTTCATGAACAATATTGGGTTTTATGCAAATCATAGAATCAAGTTACAAAACCTATACCATTTTATTCCTCTAAAAAACTAAGCAAATTCCCACTGAGATGTTTTAATTAAATACTAGAACCCGAACCTAAACCTGCATATCCTTATCCCTCATCCCGTGCAACCTAAAACAAAACCCAACACGACCCGATGATTCCTAGTGTTTTATGTAATGCAATTCAATCAAACCAGTCCCAGTTAAGTCACTTTTTTGGAGAATAAGGTGAGGATCATTGAATCGTTTAATTCATTTACAAACTTTCTTAATCAATTCAAAACCTCAAACTTCATTCTCAAGCTTCATGAACAATATTGGGTTTTATGCAAATCATAGAATCAAGTTACAAAACCTATACTATTTTATTCCTCTAAAAAACTAAGCAAATCCCCACTAAGAATCCCTCATTCCACTCAACCATGCAACTTGGATTTAATCAAATATCATTCTATGGCTCGTATCTTCAACTTGCGATTTCTCCTTCAATACTTAGCCTTTTCAGGTGATTATTGTGCCTAACTTGCTTGTTTTTTATGCTATAAAACCCCACTATCAATTTCTATGATAGAAGCGCAAAGGAATTTAAATTTAATTATAGTTGAAATTAGGGTTTATCGTATGTAGAACTTGGGGCTTTTGATGCTAGACTTGTGTTTTGGTGAAATTGAAAGTAGGATACCGTTATATATTATGTTAGTATATTTTGTGTAATTTTTAGGAATTTTTAGACGTCATTTGGATTTATTTTGAATTTTACATGTTTTAATCATGTGATAAATCCAATGAAAATACCTAATTATTGTAAATAAATTCCTTAAATATTTTTACTGGTTATTATAGGTTATATATAATGTTATGGAATTTTATAAACTCTTTCTACAATTTTGGGAATCTTTCAATTTAAATTGGATATATTATGGTTTATACATATTTTAAATCAATTAAAAATACAAAGTTATCACAAATAAATTCTATAAATGGTTATGCTGGTTTTTATAGATTATATGAATGTAATGAATTTGACTAATTCTTGGCATTTACAAAATATTGTAACCTATTAAATTGGTAATTTCCAAGAATTTATCACGTTTAACTATTCTAGAAATATAATTACTATTTTGGATATTTTGTTGAACAATTATTGTATATAACACAATTCCTCAAATGGGAGAACCCAATTTTCTAAAATTATTATATTGTTTTCGTTCATTTGTTACTTATTTACTTATAGTTTAGGGTGATTGTTATTATTTTAGATTCTATCCATTCTTTTCGTGCAGTAATCTCGTGGATCAATTCTTCGTAACTAGTGAGTAATTCTTTCGTTTTCCTTATTTATATTTAAAGCTTTTGAGGCGTATTGTGTTACATATATTCACGTGTTATTGACTTTATTATTAACATGCAAATTTCAATGTGTTATTATATTGATGTGTAGTTGTGATTTTTTTATTTGTTATGTGATGTCATAGTCTATTATATTCCATCATGTCATTACGGATCTATCCGCTGACTAGGTTCCTCACGGCTATGGGTTGTATCCTAGTATCGCCATCATCGTTAGATTCGCTCTTCAGGGCTTGAGTGTCATACAATCATACAGTCCGCATAGTCATATATTTGCTTGAGTCGTGTATTAACCTTAGAAAAGCATGTAAATTCGTTTTTGTGAAAATAATATAAAAATCATTTATAAAAAAAAATATGTATTATTTACCAACTTTTGTTGACCCGAAATTATTTTCTAACATGATACTGAAAATCAGATATGAGGATTGAATGATTAAGACACATAGAATGGGGTTTAGAAAAATATATTGAACTATTATCTTATATTTCATGTTTTGAACATCATATAAATTATTCGTGAATTTCTTGTTACCTGACAATTAAAATGGATGTGCTTAAAATATTAAAACTATTATTGGTTGTCATGAGCTAAGAACAATCATCATGCCCCGTACCAATCCGCAGCGGGTCGATGTGTGACCCTTATCCGTTTTGTATTTGTACATTACATTCCATAAACATTAGGTCTTGATGCAGGTTTGTAAAGCAAGCCTTCCATTGAATATATGAATAGTCTCCTCAACTGGATAATTTGATCAGCGGGTATAACTAGATATAGGTAATTTACACCTCAAAATTTCATAAAAAAATCCTACATATGTTTAGGTTGAAACCTTCATATGGATAATATCAGCTCACAAAATCCTTAGTGCTTTTAAGTTCCTTACTCTAATTCATGAAATCACATAGAAAATTAAGTTGAAATTGTTACATAGGTAACAAACAAACACTTGGTATTCATATGTGCATGAAACAAAAATAACAACATGAACATAGATACAAATTAGAAGAAATATCCATATGGGAATAGATCACTCATCTATCTTTCAAACTGTCGCAGCCCCCGACCCCTTCCCGGAAGCGGTAGCCACGAGACACAGAGCCGGTGGTATCGGTGTTTACAAATTTGGCAGCGGAATTAAAACATCAGGATCTTTGTTAGGAAATACTATCAGAGTTTCAAAACACCACACTTTTTATATTAAACAAAAGGGATAAATCCCATGTTTCCATTACAGTACATTCCTAGGGGTAAACCCTAATTATGAAAAACAGAAACTCCTTTTTATTTAGGTAACTTTTATAGCCACTTTTCTAAGCCTTCAGTGCTCTCCAGCTGGCTTCTATTAGCTTCACATTAAGTTACCTGAAACGCGTTTAAAAACATTTTATCAGCAAGAAATACTGGCGAGTGCATCCCAATTTAATCAAAACAAGTGTTTATACTTTACAGTTATTGAGAGCATCCGCATTTACAATGTTTATATCTACACAATTACTCATTCAGTACTGTCAGTCCTGACTTGTGGGTCATATTACTTTGGGCCCTGTCACCCAATAGTAACGGTTCCTGTCACAATCCTGTGACTATGGACTAGTAATGTATACAAAACCCCAACATACCGGCAGTAATTGTAGAATACATATACTCAATTACTGTTAAACATAATTAAAACATTTGAGTTTTGGTAACACATTTTGACTCACAAAAAGATTTACAAAAGAGAATGTACTCGCCTTGGAAACTTAGGTATTTCTTCAGGCTTCCTTGTAACAATTTTTGATTACTTCCTGGAATTTCTATTTAAAACATACAATGCACATGTGTTAGTAATTAACCCAAGTCACTTTAACCATACAACACGCGACAGAACTCCAACGAGCTTAGTCAGGCAGAGCCTAGACATGCGTTGGCGATTCTAGATCGAACGGGTAGGGTGTCCATACAACACGAGGCAGGACTCTAACAAACGTAGTCGGGCAAAGCCTTGACATGCGTTGGTCCTAAATCGGGTAGGATAGTGAATTAGTGAACGGAGGTTAAGATACTTACAACGGGTAGTGCTTCGCAGGTTTAGGGTTTAGGGGGTGCTGTTTAAGAGAACGGAGGATACGAGAGTGTACGGTCAGAGAAATTCGATCGCGAATGAGCAACGAACTCAGTCCCAGGCCTGCCCTTATATAAGGCAGTTTGATGTATCCGCGTGTCGCGCGGGTTTCCTGGTCCCTTCTCGCGTGGCGCGACAGCAACCCTATAGGGCTAGGTAGGTTACGTGCATGCATAGCCTCACCAGACTCGCGAAACAGAGCCACGTCATCTGGACGTCTCCGCGCGTCGCGAGAGATGCCAGGGACCCTGGCGCGTCGCTGTCACACCCCGACCCGCAGCGGAATAAAAGTCGGGGCATGATTGGGTTATCACCAAAGTTCATGATATTTACTAAGAAGTTTCATATTTATTAAATTCAAAATTTAAAATTTAAATATCCAACAAAATTTCATACAAATATAAATAATAATCTAAATGCTTGTTCCAATGAAATAACTTGTTTTCTTCTAGGCCATCCTAAGTGTTTCTTTCCTCAACTTGATCACCTGTATCATGCGTAAACAGAGGAAATTTAGGTCAACAAAAGTTGGCGAGTGAACCTTGATAAAACATTTAAGTAAATCAATTTTATCGTTGTTTAAATAAGATTGTGCATAATCACATGTGAACAAATGTATAATGTAACAAATCACAAACCACATTGAATGAATACATGACATGAATGATGATGTATCTGAGATCAAGGCTCAATCGAACGGAGCCGATCTAATGAGGCACCTGAGCTCAACCCGTATCCCACGAGGAACTGATGGGCCTAATGAAATGAGTGCACGGAAATGATAAAATGTATCCACATATAAACCACACTACAAGCAATACACATTTGATCACGAAATGATACAAGCACAAGTGTTAAATAAAATAAAGATATGATACGACACATGATACACCCCAAAACGTGATTAAAACGGGAATTTGTAGAGATTCACTCACCTTGGGTGCGTATTCTTGAGTGGTAAAGAGAGCGCACGAGTTGGGAATTTATCCGATGAAGGAGTACTAACCTAGAAATAATAACGTGGTAATTCGGTAAATAAGTAAACTATTATTTAGGTTATAATATTTTGTTTTAGGTTTTTAAATTATTATTTTTTGTGATTTGTTTTAATATCGATTAGTTTAAAATTGTGTGTTTTCTTTTTAAAATATAATCCCTTTTAAATAAATCATGAAATGAAAAAGAAAGATAAAATAGAATAATAGTAAAATTTAAAAGGAAAATAAAAAAATAAAAAAAATAAGAAAAACGTCTGACACGTGTCAGACCGGTTTGTTCATGTTTTAGGTATGCGTGTGTGAGGCTCGACTCGTGACCTCTCGGTTGCGTGCACGCAGCTCTTCCAACTGAGCTACGTGTCTAACCCGGAGGAATCTGAATCTTAATTATATTTATACACAAGTTAAGTCCATACAGAAATGATTAATTTTTTAAAAACATTTTTAAGTGATCAGACCGGTGTGAGGGCGTGGACTCGAACCGAGCGACCTGAAGTTGGTTTGCACCCGGCCCAACCAGTTGGGCTGGGTGCTTAACCCGTAAAACATAGCATTTTTATTCATTTTAACAAATTGTTAAGGAATCAGGGGGGTTTTGGGTTTTTTTTTTATAAAAAAAATTGTTTATTTCGATAATGTTGATGGCAGGAATCGAACTCGGAACGTGTGTGTTTAAAGTGCAGACAGTCCACCGCTGGACTGTGTGTCTAACCTGGTTATGATTCGAATTTTATTATATAAATACCCACTATACACTTCATCTTCTTCGTTTAAAATTTTGACCCAGAACACGTTCTTGATTTCAAAACTCGATTAAGCTTGATTACTATACTTTTGCAGTTACCGAAATGAATGAAATGATATATGAAATAATATACGAACTAAATTAGAAGGTAAGGAACTGTTACCGGTCGGCAGTGGGTTCTCCGGCGAGTTAATTCCGGCGACAAGCTGCGGTTTCCAGTGAAACCAGGGGGTTTGAGCAGAGTGATCTTGTGATTAGTTGTGAAAGAATTGAGCGAGGATTAGAGGATAGATCGATGGTATTTATAGGGGGTTTGATCACTCAAGTTTCGGTTTTGAATTTGCAAATTTGGAAAGGATGATCGATGACAGAGGGGCCTGATTGAGGTTTACTCTAATTAGATCACATAACAGCTGTCGTCAAAGAAACCGCGTTTGAAGATTGGCGGAATCTCCGTTGCCGCGGTGATGGTGGTTGCAGTTTTCCGCCCAGGTTGCATATGTATATAATGAGACATAAAAACTAACACATCTTGTGTGTGTAGCGTAGTGGTGTTGAGTGTGTGTGACTACCCGGGCGACCCGGGTTCGATCCTGGTTCCCAATTTCTTTTTGTTTTAGTTTTTGATTGATTAATTAAAAGGTTTAATTTAACTTTTTATTTATTTGTTATTTCTTTTAAGTCTATTTTAATTTAGTTGTTGTTATTTATAGATTTTTATATCCTTATTAAATAAATAAATAATAATAAAAATACATAACGATATATAAATACGCCCTTGATTAATAAAAATGGTGCAGGTTTTCGAAACCCGTTTTATACAAATGTTACAGTATCCCCTACTTTTAGAAATTTCGTCCCGAAATTTAAGTAGTAGTTGTAACTGGAAAAAGATGCGGGTACTTCTCGCGTATTGAGTCTTCAAATTCCCAAGTAAACTTGGGCCCTCGTTTTGACTCCCAACACACCCTGGCGATTGGAATACGACTTCGCTTCAAGCGCTTCTCACCGAAATCCATGACTTCTACTGTCTTTCAACGAAGTGCATTGATTCATCAACTTGAATGTCTTCTAGAGGGATATGGAGGTTTTCGTCAGCGAGGCACTTTTTCAAGTTTGATACGTGGAATATGGGGTGAATTCTGTTTAGCTCTTCTGGTAGGTCAAGCTTGTATGCTACAGGACCTACTCTTTCGAGTATCTTGAAAGGTCCTACGTAGCGTGGTGCTAGCTTGCCCTTCTGGCCAAAATGAACCACTCCCTTCCACGGTGATACTTTCAAAAATACTTGATCACCAACGCCAAACTCCAAGGGCTTTCGTCGTTTGTCAGCATAACTCTTTTGACGACTTTGAGCCGCTAGAAGATTGTTTCGTATTTGAATGATTTTTTGGTTGTTTCTTGAATCAATTAAGGTCTGGTGATTTGCGCTTCACCAATTTCGTGCCAACATACTGGAGATCGGCATTTACGACCATATAAAGCTTCGAAAGGAGCCATGCCGATACTTGAATGATAGCTATTGTTGTACGAAAACTCGACTAACGGTAGATGAGCGTCCCAGTTCCCTTTGAAGTCTATGACACATGCTCGAAGCATGTCTTCAAGGGTTTGAATGGTGCGTTCAGATTGACCATCAGTTTGAGGGTGAAAGGCGGTGCTAAGGTCTAACCGTGTACCCAAAGCGGTTTGTACGGCTCGCCATGTTCGTGAAGTGAAACGACCATCACGGTCTGAAATGATGCTTAACGGTACACCATGACGGCTTACGATCTCGTTGATGTAGATACGAGCTAACTTCTCGTTCTTGAAGTCCTCGTGAATCGGAATGAAGTGAGCTGATTTTGTAAGACGATCGATGATTACCCATATGGTGTCATACCCACTGGAAGTGCGAGGTAACCCGGTAATAAAGTCCATGGTTATGTTTTCCCACTTCCATACAGGTATTTCGGGTTAGACTAGAAGTCCTGAAGGTCTTTGATGTTCAGCTTTCACTTTGGAACATGTAAGGCACTTGGAAACAAAAACAACGATATCCTTTTTCATGTCAGGCCACCAGTAGGTGTATCATAGGTCTTGATATATCTTATCGGCTCCTGGGTGTACAGAGTATCGTGTTTTGTGTGCCTCATTCATGAGGAAATCACGAAGGTTGTCGCGATCGGGAATCCATATGCGGTTTAAATAATATAGAACACCGTCGGATTTTGGTTTCAATTTTGAGTTCAGCTCCACATGACAGCTCATCGCGTACGTCATTTTCCGTTACAGAGATATGTTGAGCTGCCCGGATTCGATCCTTGATATCGGTTATGATTCGCGAACATAGAAGACGAATAGAGTTCGCATATCCCTTTCGACTGAGCGCATCAGCCACCACGTTTGCCTTGCAAGGATGATACCGAATCTCGCAGTCCTAATCGTTGAGCAATTCGACCCATCTTCGTTGCCTCATATTCAACTCTTTTTGACCGAAGATATGCTGGAGACTCTTGTGGTCAGTGTATATTTCACACTTGGTACCGTAAAGATAATGTCTCCATATCTTGAGAGCGAACACAAAGGCTCCAAGTTCCAGGTCATGGGTGGTGTAATTTTTCTCATGAACTTTGAGTTGCCTAGAGGCGTAGGCTATCACCTTTCCTCTTTGCATCAATACACAGCCTAGACCTTGCCCTGATGCGTCGCAATAAACCACAAAGTCATCGCAACCCTCAGGGAGTGTAAGGATAGGTGCGTCACAAAGCCTTTGCTTTAAAGTTTGGAAGGCCTCCTCTTGCTTAGGTCCCCAAATGAAGGGTTTTCCCTTGTGAGTCAAGGCCGTGAGCGGAACGACGATACGGGAAAAATTGGCAATGAAGCGTCGGTAGTAACCAGCCAAGCCAAGAAATGACCTAACTTCGGTAGGGGTACGTGGCGTTTGCCATTCTTGTACTGCCTTGATTTTCGAAGGATCGACATGAATCCCTTTGTCATTGACGACATGACCAAGGAATTGTACTTCTCTTAACCAGAATTCGCATTTTGAGAACTTAGCGTAAAGCTTTTCAGTCCTTAAGAGTGTATGAATGAGTCGAAGTTGTCGCTCATGATCAGATTTTGACTTGGAGTAGATGAGAATGTCGTCGATGAAGACTATGACGAAACGGTCGAGATAGGGTTTGCATACCCTATTCATCAAATCCATGAAGACAGCGGGGGCGTTGGTTAAACCGAAGGGCATAACCATGAACTCGTAATGACCATAACGAGTTCTGAAGGCAGTTTTTGGAATATCTTCTTTGCGCACTCTAAGCTGATGATAACCAGAACGAAGGTCGATTTTGGAAAAACAGGTGGCGCCTTGAAGTTGGTCTAGAAGGTCATCAATACGAGGTAGTGGATCGCGATTCTTAACCATCAACTTGTTGAGTTCTCTATAATCAATGCACATGCGAAACGTTCCATATTTCTTCCTCATAAAAAGAACGGGCGCACCCCAAGGCGATGAGCTAGGACGTATGAATCCTTTGTCAGTCAGCTCTTGCAGTTGACTGGGCAACTCTTGCATCTCAGATGGGGCTAACCTATAGGGAGATTTTGCGACCAGTGTAGCACCAGGCACAAGATCTATTCTAAATTCGACTTCTCGCGCAGTAGGAAGTCCTGAAACATCGTCGGGAAAAACATGCGGGAATTCTTTCACAATTGGAATATCTTCGAGCTTCCTTTCCTTGCCTTCCTTCTTGACGACGTGAGCTAGAAATGCGACGTAATTTTTGCGAAGATAACTTCGGGCTTGAAGGCAGGACATCAATTTGAGCCCTTTCGAAGGAGTTTCCCCAAAGATACGTAGTGTCTGACCGTCGGCGAGAGGAATACGAATGAACTTTTCATGGCACACCACTTCAGCGTGATGTGTAACATCCGTCGAAAAATGGGCTTCAAAACCCGCTTCTTTTATTAATCGAATAGTCAGTTATAAATTTCGTTGCGTAAATATTGTCCATTTTAATTTTAAACAATATATAATTAATAAATATATTAGAATTTAAAAACTGTAATTAATAAACAATAAAAACAAGTGAAGAAAAAATAAAAGGAAGCTGCTGGGTTTCGAACCCGGGTCAGCCGATTCAACAAACAAACACTACACCACTTCGCCACTTGACTCGTTTGTGTAAACAATGAAACAAATAATACTCAAGTTAAAACTCGAATTCAAAAACCGGACTTCAGCGCGGCAGAACTCGCAATCACGGGAAAATCCAGCAATCCGCGAGTTTAGCCATTTTCCTGTTGACTATAACGTTATAACCGAAGTCGACATCGGTTATAACCGACGTCTAACAGTAAATTGCGGTCGTAACCGCCAGAGAAACCTTGACCACGAATCAAGACCAAATTCGGACTCAATTATTGTTCCTTATAAATACCCACCCAAACTCTGGTAATCTTTTCGCCTAAAATCGCACAAACTCTCGAAGCTTTAGCACTCGCCGGAGATATTTTACAGTCGCCGGACTTTCACCGGAAAACCGGGACTTACTTCAAATCGGTAAATTTCTCGACTCTTTCGTTTTCAGTCCATTATTAGACAAGTAATAACATAAATCGTTCAACCAGAATCCGACTCAGACAACGTTGCGGTAATTTCTGCACTCGCCGGAAAATCACTGGAAATTCCGAAGTCTCGCTGTAAATCGGTACAATCATCTAAACCCCCTGATATCCCTTGTTTAGTAACCTAATTTCACAACTCGTTTATCAAATCTGTTAATTGATTCACTCAGACGGAAGTCACAAATCAGAGCCGACGACTCTTGCCGGTATTCAAAGAAAACATTCTGATCGGTACATTCGATTCCGTAACCCTCTCTATCCATTTTAATTCAATCAATTATATGATAGATGACCGATTTAAACAAGAACAGTCGGTCACCTTCGTTCTGGGTGTTTGTAAACGAAGAAGACGAAGTCAGGAATAAGTATAAGTATAATTAAAATCACATAATCAAACGGGTTAGACACGCAGTCCAACGGTGGATTGTGTGCGCAAACAAAACACACGTCACGAGTTCGAATCGCACAACGTACCGACTTTCAGAAATAAAACCAATATTTTTAGAACATAATCAGAACATGTCACAGTATGTTTTTAAGAGTATTATAATCCGTGAATTAATCAGATTAGACACACAGCCCAACTGGTTGGGCTGTGCGCATACGAACCGAAGGACCCGAGTTCGACTCCGGGTCCCTGCAACCGGTTCGGCTATATAAATCCTTTTTAATAAAAACCAAATAAAATTAAAATTAATTAGTATATAAATATAATTAAAACAGAGAATATTTCGCGTTAGACACGTAGCTCAGTTGGTAGCTGCGTGCACGCGTACGAGAGGTCTCGGGTTCGAACCTCACTCAGCGCACACTTAACCACAGTCCGACCGGTCAACGGTCCAGTCAACGGTCAACGGTCAAAAAAAGTCAAAATTTTTATTTCTTTTTATTTATTTATTTATTTAATTTAAAAATCATTTTAAAATACTTAAAAATAATATTTTTAAAGTTAGAAAATGTCATTAAACTCACAAAAATAAATCTAAAAATCCATTTATTTACCGAACTATTTCGTTATTATTTTAGGTTAGTTTTTCTCGTCGATCACATCCCGAAAACTCGTGCGCATCCAACGTCATCAAAAGAACGCACCCAATATGAGTGAATCTATACAAATTCCCCGTTTTAATCACGTTTTGGGGTGTATCATGTGTCGTACAATTCTGTTATTATATAAATATAAACACTTGTGCATTCATCATATCTGTGATCTAATGTGTATCAAATGTGTACAAATTGTTGTGTGAATTATGTTTAATTTGAATTTATCATTTTCAGTGCAAGCATTTCATTAGGCCCATCAGCTCCCCGTGGGATACGGGTCGAGTACAGGTGCCTCATTCCATCGGCTCCGTTTGATTGAGCCTTTATCTCACATACAACATCATCATTCATGTTATTCGATCGGCTCCGTTTGATTGAGCCTTGATCTCAAATACATCATCATTTATGTCATTTACTCATCCAATGTGGTTTGTGTATTGTTTATTTATATATGTTTGCTCACATGTGATTATTGCACAAATTTTCAATATTAAATACAACAAGCAATTAATAACAATGTTTTATTAAGGTTCACTCGCCAACTTTTGTTGACCCAAAATATTCCCCCGTTTTACACATGATACAGGTGATCCAGTTGAGGCAAGAAACACATAGGAAGACTTAGAAGAATAAATCAGTTTAAGCTTTGGATTGTATTACTTAGTTTCATTTTCCTTGTAATTGTATGGATTTGATTTGACTATTTAAGTTGTAATTTGAATTTAATAAATATGAAACATTTTAGTAAGCATCATGAGCTTTGGTGATAACCCAATTATGCCCCGACTCTTATTCCGCTGCGGGTCGGGGTGTGACAGATTGGTATCCGAGCCATGACTATAGGGATATAGGATAGGTTATTAGACCCTTAGAGCCTATACTATAATTGATTAGAATTTTAAAAATTTTTATGTGTTACATACAAAATTCATGATGTTTATATGCTTTATGTTTATTGTTACATTCAATGTTATGCAAGCATGTTCATAAGTACATATTATTACACAATGCTCATCATGAATCATATCCTCATAACATATCATATCCATGAGAGCACACACCTCACAATTCCCATGATTTTTACAACGATTTTTGTATTTTTGCAAATCACATCAAAGTGAGTTCCCATGACGGGCATGTAGTAACTGGAAGGGTACGAGCACCGGTAGTCGGAACGTCCTGTCTAGGCTTGGCATTCGTATAAATCCAAAATAAAGGACCAGTTTGCCTACCTGGGGACTAACGATGAGAGTACGAAGGACCTATTAGGCCAAAGCATGCTATACCAAACGTCGTGTGAGCTAACCCCACTTTGAGTTGTCATTGTGTCTATACCTGGACACCCTCCTACCATACCTCTCGCAATCATATTTCATGGTTTTCATTCGGGTGATGCGAGTGTTAAACCGCCAACACCAATGTGGACCCTACTAAGCCAATAGTCATGGGGGCCCACATGACTATACAGGCGATGGTATGGGGGACATTGGAGGCCCAAACATGAGCAAACCCAAGACGTCCTATGGATGTAGTTGCATTATTGATGATTTTGTTATTTTTATTCTTTTAACGACACATGACACCTAAAAACTTCTTAAACTCACAATCTTCCTATGTTTGTTCCTGTAGATGTCGGCTAGGCAGCTACGTGGAGGTAGAAAGTCAGAACGCTTGGCCACCCAAATTGCAAAACAAATGGCTGCAGTGCTTCCTGACATCGTAATTCAAGTCCAACAAGCTCTCACCGCAAATCCCATTAACCCTCCCAATCAAGAAGACCAGAACGTCGACAACCCTCCCTCCAAAAGTGCTCCTACAAACACTTTAAGTCTTGCGATCCCCCAAAATATGAAGGGACCGAAGGTGTCACTGCTCTCCTCCACTGGTTTGAAGAAATGGAGAACACCTTCCTCAATTGCGATTGTCCCAAGGATCGCAAGGTACGTTACGCAACTGGGAGACTGTTTGGGGTAGCCCTTACCTGGTGGAACACAGAAAAGGGTAAGAGAGGAGTCGAAGATGCCATGGCCTTAACATGGGAAGAGTTAAGGGAAATCATGACGATACGCTTCTGTCCAAGAAGCGAAATCAAAAAGTTGGAAGATGAATTCCACTCGTTGAAACAAAAGGAAGGAGATCACACTTCCTACAACAAAAGATTTCTAGAACTGAACCAAATGATCCCTAATCTGTTACACCCCGGTACCGCTTGGTTGAACACTACATTCGAGGCCTTCCCTCGAAAATTCAAGACTCGGTTCTAAGCACTTCGCCTGCAACACTTGAAGCCGCTATGGAACTAGCTACCGAGCTTACCGAGAATCGCATCCGAAATGGCAAATTCAAGGATGAGAAAAAGAAAGCCCCCATTGAGGCCCAAACCCCAAACCATTCCGTTTCCTCTTCAAAATTTGCTGGTAAGAGGAAACGAAACAACAGAAATTTTGTTGTCACACTAACAAACCCTCCAATCACTGCCGCACCAATTACCCAAATTGCTCCCACAGCGGCACCATACAAAAAGCCATACTCTGGCCCATACCCAAAATGCAACCGTTGTCAATACCATCACCTTCCCGAACATCCCTGCCAACATTGCACCAGCTGTGGCCGTGCGGGTCACACCATCCAAACCTGTCGCAACACTTCAGCGAATGAACCGCAATCAACCCTCAACCCAAACCCACAATCAGATAGTGGGTCAAGCCCAACAACCCTTACTTCTACCAGCTACGCAACACGTAGCCCAACCTTACTGTCAACCCAACTACCCCATGATGCAACCCATGCGAGCTTAGACCCAAACCACTTTAGAAACACTTGTCCACGCTTGGTGAACATCATTCATGCCCAAGCTCAAGCAAATCCGGTAAACCAAGCTAACCAAGCTCCCCCACTGGCTAGAGGAAGAGCTTTCAACATCAACGCCAGCCAAGCTAGGGCTGACAACAACGTGGTTAACGGTACGTTTCTCATCAATGGTAGTTATGCATCCATGTTATTCGATACTGGCGCGGATAAGAGTTTTGTGTCCTTAGAATTTGAACCTATCCTCAACCAAACTCGTGATAATCTCATAGAATCTCTAACGGTGGAAGTTGCTGACGGAAAACCAGTCTCATTAAACTCTATTATACGAAATTGTACCCTCACTCTAAACGATCACGATTTTCCAGTTGACCTCATTCCTATGAAGTTGGGAAGTTTCGATATTATAATCGGTATGGACTGGCTCAGCCAACAACACGCTGAAGTAGTATGCCGCGAAAAGTTCATTCGCATTCCTCTTGCAGACGGTCAGACCCTACGAATCTTTGGAGAAACCCCGTCGAAAGGACTCAAATTAATGTCCTGCCTTCAAGCCCGAAAATATCTCCGCAAGAACTATGTCGCATTCCTAACTCACGTCGTCAAGAAGGGAAACAAGGAGAAGAAACTCGAAGATATACTTGTAGTGAAAGAATTCCCACAAGTCCTTCCTGATGACATCTCAGGACACCCACCCTCCCGTGAGAGAAGTCGAATTCCGCATTGATCTTATACCTGGCGCTACACCAGTCGCAAAATCTCCTTATAGGTTAGCCCCATCCGAAATGCAAGAACTGGCCAGTCAACTGCAAGAGCTGACTCACAAAGGATTCATACGTCCTAGCTCATCGCCTTGGGGTGCACCTGTTCTATTTGTGAAGAAGAAAGATGGAACGTTTCGCATGTGCATCGGCTACAGAGAACTCAACAAGTTAACGGTTAAGAATCGCTACCCACTACCTCGCATCGATGACCTCCTAGACCAACTTCAAGGCGCCACCTGTTTTTCAAAAATCGACCTTCGTTCTGGTTATCATCAACTCAGAGTACATGAAGAAGATGTCCCAAAGACCGCCTTTCGAACTCGTTATGGTCATTATGAATTCATGGTCATGCCATTTGGTTTAACCAACGCCCCAGCTGTCTTCATGGATCTAATGAATAGGGTATGCAAACCCTACCTCGACCGCTTTGTTATAGTCTTCATCGACGATATTCTTATCTACTCAAAGTCTAAATCCTATCATGAACGACACCTTCGACTTATCCTTACACTCTTAAGGACTGAAAAGTTGTACGCTAAGTTCTCGAAATGTGATTCTGGTTAAGGGAAGTACAATTCCTTGGACACGTCGTCAATGACAAAGGAATTCAAGTTGATCCTTCAAAAATCAAGGCAGTACAGGAATGGCAAGCGCCACGTATGTCACACCCCGACCCGCAGCGGAATAAGAGTCGGGGCATAATTGGGTTATCACCAAAGCTCATGATATTTACTAATATGTTTCATATTTATTAATGTCAAAATTACATTCTCAACAATCCAAACGTCTCCATACAAATACAAAGGAAAATAACCAAACTAAACAATCCAAGCTCTAAATCAGTTTATTCTTCTAATCCATTCCTATGTGTTTCTTACTGCAGCTGGTTCACCTGTATCATGTGTAAAAATGGGAGTTTTTGGGTCAACATAAGTTGGCGAGTGAACCTTGTTAAATAACATTTATTATTGATTTTCTTGTTATTTTATCAAGGAAAAATTGTGCAATAATCATAAGTGAGCAAATGTACAAAATCAAACAGTAGCAATAACAACCACAAACTATAACATACAATAACATACAATAACATACGATAACAAACCAACAGCATACCATAACATATCAACTTGCATAAATATATAACATGAATGAAACTGTACGATCAAGGCTCAATCAAACAGAGCCGATCGTATTGCATGTACTGAAAATGATAAATGTCTGTGCGATCAAGGCTCATTCAAACGGAGCCGATCGTATGTTGGCACGCCAGGTTCACGCTCATAATGTAATGGGGAACATGCTCAACGCTCATAATGTAACGGGGAGCGGCGGCCTATGAAATTACATGTACTGAAAATAATAAATTAAATCTAAACAATAACCACACAAACAGTTGTAACAAGCTGAATACACATTTGTTCATGATATGATGTATGCACAATGATTTAAATATAATAAATGGCAAGACACATGATACACCCCAAAAACGTGATTAAAACGGGGAATTTGTAAAGATTCACTCACATTGGGTGCGTTTGGTTGGAGATGGTGAGATGCGCACGAGTTGGAAGCATGGAACAACGAGAATTAACTAACCTAAATAATAACGGAAAATATAGTAAATGAGTGGATTGTATTAATAATTTTAATAGGATTTTTAGATATATTTTTGTGAGTTTAAGGCTATTTCCTATCTTTAAAAACATTATTTTTAAATATTTTTAATTGATTTTTAAATTAAATTAAATAATTAAAAATATAAAAATATGTTGACTTTTGCATTAACCGTTGACCGTTTGACTTGTTGACCGATTTTATTGTGTAAATGTATGCGCCGGGTGAGGCTCGAACCCGAGATCTCCCGTACGCGTGCACGCAGCTCTACCAACTGAGCTACGTGTCTAACCCGAAATAATTCTGTTTTTAATTATATTTATATACTAACTCAGTTTATTCAAAATTCTTTTATTTTAAAAAATGTTTAAAATCATCGAACCGGTGTCACCAACAGGTCTCGAACCCGGGACCTGTGCTATAACGTTACACACAGTCCACCGCTGGACTGTGTGTCTAACTTGGTTAATATTTAGATTTTTATTATACTTAACATCTAATGTGAGTTCATCCGGTTCAGTTAGAAAAAAATAACATTTTAATTACAGAGGGTGTGTGTGCGTATCAAGGATCGAACTCGCGGTGTGTATTTTGTATGTGCACACAGTCCACCGCTGGACTGTGTGTCTAACCCGTTTATAATACCAATTTTAATTAATCTTATAATGTTATCACACTTCATCTTCTTCGTTGAATTTACAGGCAACTATTTACTCAACTGTTTCTTGCTTTAAAACGATTAACAATCATTCATAAGACTAAAATGAAATGGCAGAGACGATGTTGGAAGTAAACATACCGGAGGAATGATTTATCTCAGAATTCCGGCAAGGCGTCGGCTCTGTTTTAATGAATTTCAACTGAGCGAAAAATTAACCGTTTTGATTAGCTAATTGTGGAATTGAAGTACTAAACAAGAGTTAACAGAAGGTTTGAATGTCCATACCGTTTTACAACGGAAGATAAGAACTTTCAGAGGTTTTCTGGCGAGCAGGAATTATCCGATAACGACGTCTGAATTTGATTCCGATTGAAAGGTTTGAGTTAGCAATAGGTTAACAATTGATAGACAACGAAAGAATTGTGAGACTTACTGATTTGATGGAAAATACGGTTTTCCGGCGAAAGTCCGGCGAGTCCAAATAGCTTCTCCGGCGAACTGAAAGTTGTGCGGAAATGTAATTGGAGGTTTGCAGAGTGTTTTTGAGTCGCGAGAGAGGACAAAGGTTGAAGTAATTCCAGAATTGAAATTTTCGGTTATTAAACCGATTCACTCCAGAATTCAAGTTTCATTCAAAGCAAAATTGATTGGAATTGTCGGTGTATCGGTTAAACTCAATAAAACGTGAGTAATCAAACGTCTTTGGACGTTTGGTGACCGATTTCGGTTACAGTTGGCGTAACCGGTTGATTTATGGTTGTTTATAAGATTTATTTGTTTCCTAGAGTTGACAGAAAACAAGTGGCGGAATGGTTATATGTGGGTGTGTTAAGTCTTTGGAGTTCAAAACCCGGCTGACCCGGGTTCGAGTCCCGGCAGCCTCAATTTCTTTTTAATTAATTTATTTTTACTTTTTATCAATTATAACTTTTATAGTTTAGTTTGTTTATTAATTATGCATCATTAAAAAGTAAATTGGACATAAATACGCAACGAGACATTTAAAACTTGATATTCGATTACAAATGGAGCGGGTTTGGAAAACCCGTTTTTGACAAATGTTACAACGTACCCCTACCGAAGTAAGGTCATTTCTTGGTTTGGCTGGTTACTATCGACGCTTCATCGCCAATTTCTCTCGTATTGCTGTACCACTCACGGCTTTGACTCATAAAGGAAAACCCTTCATATGGGGACCTAAACAAGAAGAAGCTTTCCAATCTCTAAAGCAAAAACTCTGTGACGCACTATCCTCACACTCCCTGAGGGTTGTGATGACTTCGTGGTTTATTGCGACGCGTCAGGGCAAGGAATAGGCTGTGCACTGATGCAAAGAGGAAAAGTGATAGCCTATGCTTCTAGGCAACTCAAAGTTCATGAAAAGAACTACACCACTCACGACCTAGAACTTGGAGCCGTCGTGTTCGCTCTCAAGATATGGAGACATTACCTCTACGGTACCAGGTGTGAAATATACACTGACCACAAGAGTCTCCAACATATCTTCAACCAAAAGGAGTTGAATATGAGGCAACGAAGATGGGTCGAACTTCTTAACGACTACGACTGTGAAATTCGATATCATCCTGGAAAGGCAAATGTGGTGGCTGATGCACTCAGTCGAAAGGGTTATGCGAACTCCATTCATCTTCTATGTTCGCAAATCATAACCGACATCAAAGATCGAATCTGAGAAACTCAACATGTTTCTGTAACAGAAAACGACGTGCGCGATGAGCTGTCTTGTGGAGCGGAACTTAAAATCGAAACCAAATCCGACGGTATTCTATACTATCTAAATCGCATATGGATCCCGATCACGATAACCTTCGTGATTTCCTTATGAATGAGGCGCACAAAACACGGTACTCTGTACACCCAGGAGCCGACAAGATGTATCAAGACCTTCGATACACCGACTGGTGGCCTGGCATGAAAAAGGATATCGCTGTTTTTGTTTCCAAGTGCCTTACATGTTCCAAAGTAAAAGCTGAACATCAAAGACCCTCAGGACTTCTAGTCCAACCCGAAATACCTGTACGGAAGTGGGAAAACATAACTATGGATTTCATTACCGGGTTACCTCGCACCTCCAGTGGGTATGACACTATATGGGTAATCATTGATCGTCTTACAAAATCAGCTCACTTCATTCCGATTCGCGAGGACTTCAAGAACGAGAAGTTAGCTCGTACCTGTATCAGCGAGATTGTAAGCCGTCATGGTGTACCTTTAAGCATCATTTCAGACCGTGATGGTCGTTTCACTTCACGAACATGGCGAGCCGTAACAAACCGCCTTGGGTACACGATTAGACCTCAGTAGCGCTTTTCATCCTCAAACTGATGGACAATCTGAACGCACCATCCAAACTCTTGAAGACATGCTTCGAGCATGTGTCATAGACTTCAAGGGAAATTGGGACTCTCATCTACCATTAGTTGAATTTTCATACAACAATAGTTATCACTCAAGTATCGACATGGCTCCTTTCGAAGCTTTATATGGTCGTAAGTGCCGATCTCCAGTATGTTGGCACGAAATTGGGGAAGCACAAATCACCGGTACATAATTAATTCAAGAAACAACAGACAAGATCCATCAAATTCGAAACAATCTTCTAGCGGCACAAATTCGTCAAAAGAGTTATGCAGACAAACGACGAAAGCCCTTAGAGTTTAACATTGGTGATCAAGTACTTTTAAAAGTATCACCGTGGAAGGGAGTAGTTCGTTTTGGCCAGAAGGGCAAGCTAGCACCACGCTACGTAGGACCTTTCAAGATACTCGAAAGAGTAGGACCTACCGAAGGACCCGAGTTCGACTCCGGGTCCCTGCAACCGGTTCGGCTATATAAATCCTTTTTAATAAAAACCAAATAAAATTAAACTTAATTAGTATATAAATATAATTAAAACAGAGAATATTTCGCGTTAGACACGTAGCTCAGTTGGTAGCTGCGTGCACGCGTACGAGAGGTCTCGGGTTCGATCCTCACTCAGCGCACACTTAACCACAGTCCGACCGGTCAACGGTCCGGTCAATGGTCAACGGTCAAAAAAAGTCAAAATTTTTATTTCTTTTTATTTATTTATTTATTTAATTTAAAAATCATTTTAAAATACTTAAAAATAATATTTTTAAAGTTAGAAAATGTCATTAAACTCACAAAAATAAATCTAAAAATCCATTTATTTACCGAACTATTTCGTTATTATTTTAGGTTAGTTTTCCTCGTCGATCAAATCCCAAAAACTCGTGCGCATCCAACGTCATCAAAAGAACGCACCCAATGTGAATGAATCTCTACAAATTCCCCGTTTTAATCACGTTTTGGGGTGTATCATGTGTCGTACAATTCTGTTATTATATAAATATAAACACTTGTGCATTCATCATATCTGTGATCTAATGTGCATCAAATGTGTACAAATTGTTGTGTGAATTATGTTTAATTTGAATTTATCATTTTCAGTGCAAGCATTTCATTAGGCCCATCAGCTCCCCGTGGGATACGAGTTGAGTACAGGTGCTTCATTCCATCGGCTCCGTTTGATTGAGCCTTGATCTCACATACAACATCATCATTCATGTCATTCGATCGGCTCCGTTTGATTGAGCCTTGATCTCAAATACATCTCATTTATGTCATTTACTCATCCAATGTGGTTTGTGTATTGTTTATTTATATATGTTTGCTCACATGTGATTATTGCACAAATTTTCAATATTAAATACAACAAGCAATTAATAACAATGTTTTATCAAGGTTCACTCGCCAACTTTTGTTGACCCAAAATATTCCCCGTTTTACACATGATACAGGTGATCCAGTTGAGGCAAGAAACACATAGGAAGACTTAGAAGAATAAATCAGTTTAAGCTTTGGATTGTATTACTTAGTTTCATTTTCCTTGTAATTGTATGGATTTGATTTGACTATTTAAGTTGTAATTTGAATTTAATAAATATGAAACATTTTAGTAAGCATCATGAGCTTTGGTGATAACCCAATTATGCCCCGACTCTTATTCCGCTGCGGGTCGGGGTGTGACGTGATGCTGGCTGAGCCAGTCCATGCCGATGATAACATCGAAACTTCCCAATTTCATAGGAATGAGATCAATTGAAAAATCGTGATCATTTAGGGTGAGAGGTACAATCGCGTATAATAGAATTTAATGAAGTGGGTTTTCCGTCAGCAACTTTCACCGTCAGAGATTCAACGAGATTATCACGAGGTTGGTCGAGAATAGATTCGAATTCTAAAGACACAAAGCTCTTATCCGCACCAGTATCGAATAATATGGATGCATAACTACCATTTACGAGAAACGTACCATTGACCACATTGTAGTCAGCCCTGGCTTGGTTGGCCTTGATATTGAAAGCTCTTCCTCTAGCAGGTGGAGGAGCTTGGTTAGCTTGGTTTACGGGTTTGCTTGAGCTTGGGCATGGATGATGTTCACCAGGCGTGGGCAAGAATTCCTGAAGTGGTTTGGGTCCCCACAATTGAAAAGGCTCGTATAGATTGCATCATGGGGTAGTTGGGTTGGTAGTAAGGTTGGGCTGCGAGTTGTGCAGGTGGTAGAAGTAAGGGTTGTTGGGCTTGGACCACCATTTGATTTTGGGTTTGGGTTGGAGGTTGACTGCGGTTTGATCGCTAAAGGGTAGGCAGGTTTGGATAGTGTGACCCGCACGGCCACAACTTGTGCAATGTTGGCAAGGGTTTTCAGGAGGGTTAGCGGTTACACTTTGGGTGTGGGCCAAGGTATGGTCTTTTGAATGGTGCGGCTGGAGGGGCGACTTGCGTGATTGGAGCAGCAGTGATGGGAGGGTTGGTTTGGGTGACAGCAAAGTTCTTGCCATTTCGCTTCCTCTTACCAGCAAACTTCGAGGATGAACCGAGTGGTTTGAATTGGGGTCTCAATGGGTGCTTTCTTCTTCTCATCTTTAAAATTGCCATTTCGAATGCGATTTTCAGTGAGTTTCGTAGCTAACTCCATTGTGGCTTCGAGTGTTGCAGGCGAAGTGCTTAAAACCGAATCTTGGATTTTCGAGGGGTGGCCTCGAATGTAGTGTTCAATTAAGCGGTATAATGGGGTGAACAGATTGGGAACAATTTGGTTCAACTCAAGAAACCTCTTGTTGTAGGAGGTGTGATCCCCTTCTTTTTGCTTTAGAGCATAGAATTCATCTTCAAGCTTCTTGATCTCGCTTCTAGGGCAAAAGCGTCTTGTCATGACCTCTCTTAATTCTTCCCATGATAAGGCCATGGCATTGTCTACACCTCGCTTTCCTTTTTCCATGTTCCACCAGGTAAGGGCTACTCCAAACAATCTTCCAGTCGCGTAACGTACCTTACGGTCCTTAGGACAGTCGCAATTGAGAAAGGTGTTTTCCATCTCCTCAAACCAGTGGAGGAGAGCGGTGACACCTTCAGTCCCTTCATATTTTGGGGGATCGCAAGACTTGAAGTGTTTGTATGTGCATTTAGGGGTTTTGGGAGGAGGGTTGGCGACGCTTTTGGGCTTCTTGTTGAGAGGGTTAATGGGATTAGCGGTGAGAGCTTGCTGAACTTGTAGCACGATGTCAGGAAGTACTGCGGCCATTTGTTTAGCAATTTGCGTGGCCAAGCATTCGTTTGACTTTCCTAACCTTTTACCTCCATGTAATTGCCTAGCAGACATCTACAGGAATATATGTAGGGAGATTGTGAGTTAAGAATTTCCTAGGTGTCATGTTTCGTGAAAAGAATGAAAACAACATAACTGAAAATAATTTAACTACATCCTTAGGATGCCTTGGGTTTGCTCATGTTTGGGCCTCCAAATGTCCCCCTACCATTGCCTGTGTAGTCGCCCCCTGACTATTGGGCTTGGTAGGATTCACATTGGTGTCGGCGGGTTAACAAATCGCACCACCCGAATGAAAATCGTAAAACATGATTGCGAGATGTATGGTCGGAGGGTGTCCCAGGTGTGGACACAATGACAACTCAAAGTGGGGTTAGTTCACACGACGTTTAGTATAGCATGCTTTGGCCTAATAGATCCTTTGTACTCTCATCGTTAGTCCCAGGTAGGCAACTGGTCCTTTATTTTGGATTTACGAATGTCAAGCCTAGACAGGACGTTCCGACTACCGGTACTCGTACCCTTCCAGTTACTACATGCCCGTCGTGAAAACTCACTTTGATGTGATTTGAAAAATATGAAACATTGCAAAAATCTTTGAAAAGAAATAATAGAAATTGTGAATTTGAGGTGGTGCTTCATAGATTATATATAGGTTGATCTTGTGGATTGTTTATGTATTGTGAGAATGTTGCATATGTTTATGTGATATAACTCCATTAAACATTATTTTGCATTAACACATAACATTTAATTATCAACTTAGGCTCTAAGGTTATAACCTTCTTATCCTATAGTCACAACTTGATAAATCTGTCACACCGACCGCAGCGATAATCGGGGCTGATTGGTTTACAAGTCATGATATTATAGAATTTCTTATTAATTCAAATTAATTTAATATAACAAATTCATACAATATAAATAATAACTAATGCTTGTTCAACGAAATAACTTATTATCTTTAGGCTCCAAGTGTTTTCCTACTTGTACCTGTATCATGGTAAAACAGAAATTTAGTCACAAGTTGGCGAGTGACTTGAAAATTTAAGTAATAATTTATGTTGTTTAAATAAGATTGTGATAATCACATGTGAACAATGTATATTAACAATCAAACATTAATGAATCTGACATGAATGATGATATTAAGATCAGCTCAATCGAACGAGCGATCTAATGAGCACCTGAGTAAGATCCCGAGAATGAGGCCTAATAAAGAGTGCACGGAAATGATAAAATGTATCAAATAACCACATAAAGCAATACTATTTGATACGAATGATTAAGCACAAGTGTTAAATAAAATAAGAATGATAGACACATGAACACCCCAAATGATAAAAGGATTTGTAGAGATTCACTCACTTGGTGCGTATCTTGAGGGTAAAGGACGCAGAGTTGGAATTATCGATGAGGTACTAACTAGAAATAATAACGTGTAATCGAAATAAGTAAACTATTATTTAGGTTATAATCTTTTGTTTTAGGTTTTTAAATTATTATTTTTTGTGATTTGTTTTAATATCGATTAGTTTAAAATTGGTGTTTTCTTTTTAAAATATAATCCCTTTTAAATAAATCATGAAATGATAAAAGAAAGATAAAATAGAATAAAATATAAATAAACAAAAATTAAAAGGAAAAAAAATAAATAAAAAAATAAGAAAAACGACAGTCTGACACGTGTCAGACCGGTTCGTTCCTGTTGTAGGTATGCGTGTGTGAGGCTCGGACTCGTGACCTCTTGGTTGCGTGCACGCAGCTCTTCCAACTGAGCTACGTGTCTAACCCGAAGGAATCTGAAAATTTTAAAGTCCATATAGAAATGATTAATTTTTTAAAAACATTTTTAAGTGATCAGACCGGTGTGAGGGCGTGGACTTGAACCGACGACCTGAAAGTTGGTTTGCACCGACCCAACCAGTTGGGCTGGGTGCTTAACCTGTAAAACATAGCATTTTTATTCATTTTAACAATTGTTGAGGGATCAGAGGGGTTTGGTTTTTTTTTTAATTGTTTATTTCGAAAATGTTGATGGCAAGGAATCGAACTCGGAACGTGTATGTTTAAAGTGCACACAGTCCACCGCTGGACTGTGTGTCTAACCTGGTTATGATTCAAATTTTATTATATAAATACCCACTATACACTTCATCTTCTTCGTTTAAAATTTTACCCAGAACACGTTCTTGATTTCAAAACTCGATTAAGCTTGATTACTATACTTTTGCAGTTACCGAAATGAATGAAATGATATATGAAATAATATACGAACTAAATTAGAAGGTAAGGAACTGTTACCGGTCGGCAGTGGGTTCTCCGGCGAGTTAATTCCGGCGACAAGCTGCGGTTTCCAGTGAAACCAGGGGGGTTTGAGCAGAGTGATCTTGTGATTAGTAGTGAAGAATTGAGCGAGGATTAGAGGTATAGATCGATGGTATTTACAGGGGGTTTGATCACTCAAGTTTCGGTTTTGAATTTGCAAATTTGGAAAGGATGATCGATGACAGAGGGGCCTGATTGAGGTTTACTCTAATTAGATCACGTAACAGCTGTCGTCAAAGAAACCGCGTTTGAAGATTGGCGGAATCTCCGGTGCCGCGGTGATGGTGGTTGCAGGTTTTCCGCCCAGGTTGCATATGTATATAATGAGACATAAAAACTAACACATCTTGTGTGTGTAGCGTAGTGGTGTTGAGTATGTGTGACTACCCGGGCGACCCGGGTTCGATACTGGTTCCCAATTTCTTTTTGTTTTAGTTTTTGATTGATTAATTAAAGGTTTAATTTAACTTTTTATTTATTTGTTATTTCTTTTAAGTCTATTTTAATTTAATATTGTTATTTATAGATTTTTATATCCTTATTAAATAAATAAATAAATAATAATAAAAATACATAACGATATATAAATACGCCCTTGATTAATAAAAATGGTGCGGGTTTTCGAAACCTGTTTTATACAAATGTTACAGTCGCGCCTGGGACGCCCAGATCAGATTTCTTCGTTTTCACGTCGGGTCTCGTGGTGCTTGTCCGGCTCAATGTTTATGGTCTGTTTTGGGGTGTTTTGGAGAGTTGTTACATCCTCCCCACCTTGTTTTAAATCTCGTCCTCGAGATTCACTGGAATATGTGTGGATACTTTCTTTGCATTTCTAACTCTAGCTCCCATGTATATTCTGGTCCTCTTTTTGAATCCCATTTTACTTTGACCAGAACTAATCTCTTGCGCTTAAGATTCTTGATCTTTCTATCTTCAATCTGAATAGGCTTTTCTACAAACTTGAGCTTCTCATTTACTTCTATGTCTTGAAGAGGTATCACCACTGATTCACCTGCTAAACATTTCTTGATATTACATACATGGAATACATCATGTATTCCTGCCATTTCCTCTAGCAATTGTAGTGGATAAGCTACTGGCCCTATTCGTTTGATAATCTTAAAAGGTCCGACATACCTTGGGCTTAGTTTTCCTTTCTTACCGAATCTTACAACTCCTTTCCATGATGAGACTTTTAATAGCACTTTATCTCCAACTTGAAATTCCAAAGGTTTGCGTCTGTTATCTGCATAACTCTTTTGACGATCTCGGGCCGCTTTCAGTCTTTCCTTGACTTGAATGATCTTGTCAGTTGTTTCTTGCACAATTTCGGGACCTGGTAGTTGCTTTTCTCCAATTTATGCCCAACATATAGGAGTTCGACATTTCCGCTCGTAGAGTGCTTCAAAGGGTGCAACATTGATGCTGGAATGATAACTGTTGTTGTAGGAAAACTCTATCAAAGGCAAATGTTCATCCCAATTTCCTCCGAAATCAATTACACACACTCTAAGCATATCTTCCATTGTTTGGATTGTCCTTTCACTTTGACCGTTTGTTTGAGGATGATATGCTGTACTTAGATTTAGTCTAGTTCCCATTGCTTTTTGGAAACTTGTCCAAAAATGAGAGGTAAAACGGCTGTCCCTGTCAGACACAATAGACAAAGGAATTCCATGCAATGAAACTATCCCATTTACATATAACTTGGCTAATTGTTCCATACTGAAAGTTTCCTTCATTGGTAAGAAATGAGCAGATTTGGTTAACCTGTCTACAATCACCCAGATTGTATCATTACCTTTTCGTGTTCTGGGCAGTTTGGTAACGAAGTCCATTTTTATCAATTTCCATTTCCAAATCGGTATTTCCAATTGTTTCAACAGTCCTGAAGGTTTCTGATGTTCGGCTTTAACCTGTTAACATGTTAGACATTTGGCAACGTAGCTTGCTACATCCTTTTTCATTGCTATCCACCAGAAATTCTTTCTTAAGTCTTTATACATCTTATCACTTCCAGTATGCATTGTATACTTAGTCTTATGGGCCTCCTCCAAAATTCGATTTCGTAGGTCTCCTGGGATAGAAATCCAAATCCTTTCCTTATGGAATCTCCAAATTCTATATGTTCCTTTCTCTAATTCCTTAATCACCCCTTTTAATCCTTCAGCATCGTCCTTGATTGCTGGTTCTTGTGTCTATTTAATTTGCTCATTTAAATCTATCTGCAGGTTTAGTCTAAGATAACGTACTCTTTTTTGGCTTCTTATGATACTTTCGACTTAAAGCATCAGCTACTACGTTAGCTTTTCCTGCATGATATTGGATATCACAATCATATTCACTAAGGATTTCCATCCATCGCCTCTGTCTCATGTTTAATTCCTTTTGTCCAAAGACATATCTTAAACTCTTATGGTCTGTGAATATCACAAACTTACTACCGTAAAGATAGTGTCTCCAAA
Organism: Scalesia atractyloides; assembly: GCA_947069175.1. Classification (NCBI taxonomy): domain Eukaryota; kingdom Viridiplantae; phylum Streptophyta; class Magnoliopsida; order Asterales; family Asteraceae; genus Scalesia; species Scalesia atractyloides. Next base: position 91,563,929 of record CAMTDV010000025.1, read on the forward strand.
TCTTAAGGGCAAAATTATAGCTTCTAATTCTGGATCATGTGTAGTATAATTTTCTTCATGCCTCTTAAGTTTCCTAGAGGCATAAGCTATTACTTTTTGACGTTGCATCAGCACACATCCATATCCTAACTTAGACGCATCGCAATAAACTACGAAGTCTTCAGTTCCTTCTGGCAAAGCGAGTATTGGTGCGTTGGTTAACTTTTGCTTCAAAATCCTGAATGCTTCTTCTTGATTTGGTCCCCATTCAAACTTAACTGATTTGCAAGTTAGCTTGGTTAACGGGATGGCTATTCTAGAAAAATCATGAATAAAACGTCTGTAATATCCTGCCAATCCAAGAAAACTTCTTACTTCTGTTGGTGATTCTAGGACCTTCCATTTGGTAATTGCTTCGATCTTCGTGGGATCCACATGAATTCCTTCATGGTTTACCAGATATCCAAGGAATTGTACTTCTTGTAACCAGAATTCACATTTTGAGAATTTCGCATAAAGCTTTTCCTTTCTCAGCAGCGACATGAATATATGCAAATGCTCTGCATGATCTTCCTTACTCTCTGTCACACCCCTAATTTCCACGTATAACTCGGTGGGCCCGGTTGGGGAATATCGTGACGTAAGTTGATATCATCATTACTAAGCAATACAATAATACACAACGGAAGTCTGGATAATTACTATTACAAAGTTTGAATGTTCAAAGTTCAAAAATAATAATACAACGCTTGTAACTAGATCCACAGGCGTATCGAAATGTGAATACAAAAGGAAACTTGACAGACTAAGGCCTTCTAAGCAAAGGGTTGCAATTCCTTTTAAGCTCGCCGAGCACTTCCAGCCTAATTACGTATACTTGTCACATGTGCTTAGTCTTTTGAAAATACGTTAGTTTTCACTGGTAAATACATTTAACCGACTCATTTTGAAAATATTTTGAAAACATTTAGTGTACACAATGGTACTTTGTTTTATAAATAACTTGGGACAAATAATTTTCATGTAATCAGTTTTACATGCTAATAATACATTTAGAGCTCGAAAACTATGCCGGGATCATGATTAATCGACACACCACTTTAACATTAATAGGTGCACCCCTAATGGGTCATAATTTTAATTTAGCATCTGACGGGTGTATGCCTACACCCCGTGCTTGGGTCGTGGCCATTTGCAATTAAATGAGCCGTGGATATCCAGGACACAGTCGTTTTAACCCCCAAATGTTTAATATTAAGCAATACGAATTAAAATGGATTATTTGAATTCCCGACTCATTGGTCTTTGATCCCATATCCAACAATGCGGTATTAGTATACCGTATCCCAAGCCCGTATAAGGGAAAATAAGTTACGTGTTAATTATTATACGAGTACCCATATCCGTATTGATACCATGACGAAACGAACAACATCAGTACTGGTGTGAGTTTTTATGGTTTTCGATCGATGTAAAACACGTGTTGATACTATACCGAGTGTCTGTATCATACCGACAGCGTAACAAACCGAACCGACACCGATCGAAAACCCGCCGCGATAGCGCGGGAAATCCCCTCTAGGGTCGGTCACTTTGGTTCAACTGTTTCTTCATGATCAACTGTCATGCCTATTTCTAAACAAAATGTGAGTGATTTGGCAAAATTTGAAACACCCATACAAGTGTTAAAAAGTGAGTCATCATAGTACACTACATGGTTTTGTCATAGTCCACTATCCAACTTCATAAGCACAAAGTATAAGTTTCAATGCCTAAAGTATTTACCTGGCTTGCAAAAGTCTCTAGTAATAAGAAAATAAGCAAAGCACAGCCGTAATCAAAATAAACTAGCTTTGCGACATCTACCAGAAGTCTCTAGTATGGATTGAATGGTATTATTAACCGATTAGTTAGTTAGCGGTTCTTTATTTAGTCATTGACTTAGACCGGCTAACTTAAAATAAAGATAACGGTATGAGAATGCTAGATTAAGCGATGACCGAAAAAGAATGTATTTTGGACCTGACAAGTACTAGGACTTGTATAATATGGGTTACCATTTTACATTCTGGAATTCGAGAAAATTTTGATATGGTTAAACCCGTTTCGGTTAAATTACGTAAATTAGTCACGTAGGCTTAACCGTACGCATATAAGCGAAAACCGGGTAACCGGGTGAGTCCTATACAGGTTCCATATGCCATTAAGTTTACAGTATGCTATTATAACAGTAGGTTATTGATATGACGGCCCGTTATGGTTTTAAAAGTAAATTATGCCTTTAAGGGCATTTTCGTCATTTTTTAAAATGTAATAAACGGGCTTATATGTAAATTGATGTTATTAATATAAACATTCTGTATAAATAACCATTTTATGGAGTTATATCAGTAGGACATCAATTATATGTGTGGTTTATAGTTTAAGACCAAACTATGCCCCGAAAGGGTAATTTGGTCATTTCACATATAATGATAACTTATTTGGGAATCTGAGTTTAGGACATGTACCCACTGTTAATAATTTGAAAATATATTTTGAAATCAGTAGATATCAAGTCTCAATGCTCCAATGTGGTTTTAAACCACATTATGCGCCGAAATAGCGATTAAGTCGCTAAATGACGATTTAAACGATATTTAAGTAAAACTGTTGTTGTGACCAGGTTTGAATGACCAAAATATGTTAAGATATATATTGCATCAGTAAGTATGATGTTTTGATTCATAAAAATGTTTATAACCCATTTAAAGTGCCGAAAGGGCAATATCGTCATTTAAAGGCATAGTGGGCAAACTATAGCTTAAACTCAGTTTGCAACCTGAATGAATATCCCAAATAGTCCTAATAATGATATTACATCAGTAGGTATTGAGTTTTGATGTCAAAATTATGTTTAAAACCATTTTATGTGTTAAAAGATCGTTTTAGGCATATTTAACGGATACTTGCTTAATGCTCGGATTACTATGTAACCATGTAATATAACTCCAGAGGATTATACTACAACTAAACATGGTAAACAATGCAACTTAGAATCAAAAGCTAAGGTTGCTAAATCGGTCAGAACTTAACGTCAAATCAAAAGTCAACTTTTGCGACTTTCGGTTGTGAACCGACCTTAGACCTGGACTTGATGGGCCGAACATGTTTATACACGTTCTAATACTTATTACCAAGTTATTAAAGTGTCAAAATGTATTTTATAACACCAACATTATCATATATGAATTTATTTTAAAACTGACTTAGTTCGACTTTTTATTAATAACTTTGACCGTTAATTGACCAACCAAACGTGGTAATCAGGAGGTGCCCTCTTGAGGGATTAACACCTACCTAATTACGATCACGTAGCCGTGTTCGTACCAACAATGGCTGGACCGTAATGGTCTTAGCCTAAAGTCAAAGCGTTTTTACGTCAACGCTTTGACTTTGGCTTAAGGCCTAATAAAACTGAAAAGAAAGGATTGGAACACTTACAAGTGATCCAAGGATGACTAAGAAACTCAGGGGATTTCTCCTTGAAGATCAGGAGCCTTCCAACGAGTGATATAGAGAAAGAGAATGAGAGGTGCAAGGAATGAGGTTGATGAACACCTCTATTTATACTTGGAGATCATGAACAAGATCAATCCAAGTGTTTAGAGCTCACCTAGGATCACTCCAGGTGTTATATGAGGTGTCCAAAACTAGAACCGAGGCCATGGTTTCAAGTTGTGAGAGTGCAGGTGGGTTGAGAGGTGGACAAGCATGCAGATCAGCAGCTGGCATGTGATTCTGCGAAGTGACCTCTCCCGCACGTCGCACGGGGATACCAGGTATCTGGCGTGTGGCGCCTAAGATGCCAATTCACAAAATTTCCATTTTGGCCCCTGAACATCTCCAAACTCCATATTTCAACATAAAGGCATGTTTTATTCAATATGGCCCCTGCTTAGCACTCTCGAGAGTATAACTGAACATCATTAAGCTCCGGGTTGTTAAAAGGTCACTCAGAGGCATAGATTAAGCATGTTGACACGTTTAACCCCTCGACTTTAATATTTACCACTCAGAGGTTATAAAATAACATGTTGGCGATTTTAGTCCCTCTCGTCTAGCACGCGGCATACGAGGATCAGCGGGACACGTGTCGAAATTTTATAGGACGTGAAAACACAAGGTGTTACATTAGAGTAAATTAGAATATCATCTATAAAGACAATTATAAATTTGTCCAGGTATGGTTTACATACCCTGTTCATCATGTCCATAAATGCAGCTGGGGCATTGTTTAAACCAAATGGCATGACTGTAAATTCATAATGACCGTACCTCGTCCTAAAAGCAGTTTAGGAATGTCCTCTTCCTGTACTTTCAATTGATGATATCCTGAGCGTAAGTCGATCTTAGAAAAGAATTGGGCTCCTTGGATTTGGTCAAACAAATCATCAATCCTCGGTAATGGATACCGATTTTTGATTGTCACCTTATTCAATTCTGGTATCAATACACATTCGCATGGATCCATCTTTCTTCTTGACAAATAACACTAGTGCTCCCCATGGCGATGAGCTGGGTTGTATGAAACCATTCTCTAGTAATTCATCCAGTGTTTCTTCAGTTCTTGCATCTCCGTCGGTGCTAGGCGATAGGGTGCTTTGGCAATCGGTGCCATTCCTGGTATTAGGTGAATTCTGAATTCAACCTCTCGATCTGGCGGTAATCCAGGTAATTCTTCTGGGAAAACATCGGAGAATTCAGATATTACGGGGATATCCTTTAATTCTTTTCCATTAGTCTTAATGACTAGGGAAATCATATACACTATTCCTCTTTTCCGTATATAGCTTGCAACTTTCATTACAGAGATGAATTTTGTTAACCTTGTCGACTTATCTCCTTTAATTGTGATCCTTTCGCCAGATGTCGCATTTACTTCTACAGACTTTTGATCACATAATATGTTTGCCTGATTGGCTACCAACCAATCCATTCCTAACACAAAATCGAATCCGGCTAGATCCATAGGAAAAAGGTTAGCAGTAAATTATGACTTAAAATTCCTATCCTTACTCCTTGCAGGATTTCACTTATTTTGATAGAAGATCCATTTGCCGTTTCCACCAGACAGTCTTGGTGAAGTTTAGTTAATGGTTGATTAAGAAAATTGCAGACGGAAGTATTTATGAAACTTTGGTTTGCACCAGAGTCAAATAATACTTTTGCATAAACATCATTAACTAAAAACGTACCGGCAATCACATCCGGAATCATCTTGGCTTCTTCGGTGGTCAGCACAAATGCTCTGGCATTCTCTTGGGTCCTTCCGTCGTTTTTGCTTTGTTGTTTATTTCTGGAGCTAGTTTCGGACAGTTGGTTTTAATATGACCGGCTTCTCCGCAATTGTAGCACAACCTATTGCTAACTTTCTTTCTGCAGTCTTCTTCCTTATGCCCTGGGAATTTGCAGAAATTGAGTATGTAGAGCATTTCCCTGAATGTTTCTTTTGCAGTACTTACACGGGGGTGAAGAAGAACTTGCCCCTTTCCCGTGGTTGGAATTTCCATAACGTAGCTCCTGAGTGATCTTTTGAGCTAGGTTCCTTTTCTCGTTTTCTTCTTGCGTACGTGCCAAATCATGTGTCAAGGTATTTGCCAATTCCACTGCTGCTTCTATGGTTTGTGGTCTAGCTGCCTTAACTACATGTCTGATCTCACTGATTAATCCCCAGATGTAACGGGAGATCAATACTGGTTCAGGTGAAGCTAGGGTTGGTACAATCCTTGCATATTCAAAGAATGTGGTAGTATATTCTCTGCAATCTACCCCGATCATTCTATGATTTAGGAATTTATTAGCAATCTGTTCCTTTTCATTAGGAGGACAGAATTTCCTTTCAGCTATTTCCTTAAAGTTGTTCCATTCCATATTGTAAACCATGTCCCTTCCTCTGGACTGAAGAATGGTATTTCACCACTCTAAAGCTGCATCTTTAAAAAGATACGAATCATACATGACTTTATCTTCATTTGCACATTTACTTATCTTGAGGACTGCTTCTGTCTTTTCTATCCAGCGCAAGGCTAAAATAGCTCCTTCATTGCCGGAGAATTCCATTGGTTTGCATGATAAGAATTCTTTATAAGAACAACCATATGAGATGGTTCTTCTTCTTTTTGGAATTGGTGCTTGGATTGATAATTCATGATTTCCATTCACATTGTGATTTGATTCAGGGGGTACACGTTTATTCCCGTTTATGGAATCATTATTTCCTGCCTTTTTAATAGTATCGATAATTTAGGGCATAGCATCTATGATTCCTTGGGCCACTATGTGTTCGATAGCACTTTTATTCATTTGATTCTCGTTGTTATCGTTATCCTGGATTTCCCGATTTACTTCGTCTGACATCTGAATTGTAAACGTTTATCAGGTATTAATATCACAGAATAAATTGAATGATGATCACACCAACACAGTGAATCAAAATCGTCGAACATTGCGACTTTTACTCTTTTCATATATATGCATCTAGTACAAATATAACTGGAATTCAAACATTAGTAACTACGCATCGATACATACATACATATATATATATATAGGTGATATATATTATTTTAGTTTTTTTAGTAACAAGTACACACACACACACACACACACACACATATATATATATATGCTGGTGGAGTTCTTCCACATGTTCCCTGGGTAGTATTGGGGCTGGCACTGGTTCAGGGTAAGGTGGAACTGGTTCTTCATAGGGAAATGGGTTTTCTAGTAGGTTCTGAATTGCCAATTGTTAGCCCACCACTGATCTAAAGGGTTTGGTGCTGGGAATCTAGGTATCTCATTGGGGTCAAAGGCTGGGATTGGAAATTGGTTTCCCTGGTTCTGTTCTAGGTTCATGGGTTGGTTAGGAAACAAGGGAAGTAACGGTGGTTCTGGATTTGCTACTTGGTTGAAATTAGGTTCTCCTCCTACATTTCCAAACATGTGAAATTAGCAAATTGTCTATCCAACTCTTCTTCCCATAAGGGTCTAACTTCTGGGTTTCGGGTATTTCTCTCAGTTCTAACTGCTATGGCTTGTTGTTGTGCTTGTCTTATTCTTTTCCTCTTCTCTTCTTTGGTTCTACTAAACCAACCTCTCTTTTTAGGGGGAAAAGGTTATGCGGATGTGGCTTTGAAAACAAAGATATATTCGGAATCGGCGGTGTAATCTGTAACATCCGTCAAAAAACGGATTTTACCAAATCCGCTCCGTTTATTAACCGAACAATCAGTTTAAAATTTCGTGGCGTATTTAATGCCCAAATTAATTTTAAACGATACATAATTAATTATTATATTGGAATATATAATTTGTTTTTGAAAAATTGTTAAAAATAATGAATTAAAAATAAAATGGCATTGCCGGGTTTCGAACCCGGGTCAACAACAGACTTAACACACACACACTCAACCACTGCGCCACTTGTATTTCTTGTTAATTATTAGAATCAATTAATTCATATCATGATTCTCGAATTCAAAACCGGCGCCCAAATTTCAGTCGTCGGAAATCCCGACTAACTCGCCAATAATTTACGACTTCTTCAGTTATAACGTAAACCTTAATCACTACATCGGTTATAACCGACGCCTGAACCCGCGACACAAGCTATAACCGCCGGAAAACGTAATGACTTTGAATCAAGCCTGAAATCCGACTCTATTCATCTCGATTCCTGCCCTATAAATACCTCCTCGAACCTCTGCAAGCTTTTTCGCTCAAAACCCCACCTTTACCCGACGTAAATCCATTCGCCGGAAAACTTCTGTACCTCGCCGGAAAACCGAGCCCTTCACTTCTGAGCCTTACTGAACCCCCTGAGCTTATACCGAAGTCACCCATATCCTTTTCAAGCTTGCTGAAGATTCTCTGCCGCAAGACACACGACGCCAGAATCTTTTGCTGTCACCGGAGTTCTGCCGGAGAAACAGAGAAGTCCAGTCGGTATACCTTACGCTTAAATCTTTCATTCTTTTTATACATATCTCACCTGTAATTAACCTCAAAACACTAACGAACATGATTAAAACTTCGAACCAGTCAGTCATCGTTTCTGGTTAAAACTGACGAAGAAGACGAAGTTTCGGTAACATATAAGTTTAATTTAAATCAAGAAATAACTCGGGTTAGACACACAGTCCAACGGTGGACTGTGTGCACATTAAACACGTAAACGTCTCGAGTTCGAATCTTGTCCCACGCATGCTTGCCTTAATAAAAATGTCTTTTTTTGTTAACCGAACCGGAGTCACCGCTGTTACATGTTAAGTTTAGTAATAACTGGAATAATAACGAAGTTAGACACACATTCTAGTGGTGGACTGTGTGAATGTTTAATCACACGTCACGAGTTCGAATCCGGACTACCGCACCGGTCCGGACAATTATCCAACCTTTTTAAATAAGGCGGAACTGAAATTATTAAATTGTATATAAGTATAATAAAAATCAGGTTATATAACAAGTTAAACACACAGTCCAGCGGTGGACTGTGTGTTAACCTAAACCACATGTCCCGGGTTCGAGACCTGTGGAGCGCACCGAGTCACTGATTAAAATCTTTTTAGAAATAAGTTGATTTTCGGATTAATCTAATTAATATATAAATATAATTAAAAACAGAAATATTTCGGGTTAGACACGTAGCTCAGTTGGTAGAGCTGCGTGCACGCGTACGGGAGGTCTCGGGTTCGAGCCTCACCCAGCGCACACTTACACGCATACGAACCGGTCAAACAGTCAAGGTCAATGGTCAACGGTCAACGGTCAACGGTCAAAAAAGTCAACTTTTTTATTATTTTTATCTATTTATTATTTTAATTAAAAATCAATTAAAAATACTTAAAAATAACATTTTTTAAGGTTAGAAAATAGCCTTAAACTCACAAAAATACACCCAACAATCCTACTAAAATGGATTAATAAAATCCGTTTACTTACCGAACCATAATGCTATTTATCTAGGTTAATTTCACTCGTGGTTAAAACCACTTCGCGTGCATTCAACATCATCAACCGAACGCACCCACTGTGAGTGAATCTTACAACTCCCCCTTTTTTAATTACACGTTTTGGGGTGTGTCATGTGTCACAAAATAATTAACTCGTTTATTTAAACTTGTGCCATACCATATTGTGATCTAAACTTAGATTGTTTATATTGTTGTGGTTATGTATTTCATTTTGTCAACTTATATGAAAGTCATTCATTAAGCCCATCAGTTCCTCGTGGGAGACGAGTTGAGCAACGCGTGCCTCAAAACAAAATCCATTATTGTTCATGTGTGTATTATTGAGTTTATATTGTTTGTAGTTATGTCTTTCATAGGCCCATCAGTTCCTCGTGAGAGACGAGTTGAGCAACGCGTGCCTCTAAACGATCCATTATTGTTCATGTGTGTATTGTTTAATATTAAATTGATTGGTGAATAAGTTTACATCTATTTTTACTCATGTGTGGTTGTGCACTTATTTTATAATCAATTAAATAAACTTGTTCAAATGTTTTCCATAGGATTCACTCGCCAATTTTTTGTTGATCCAAAAATCTTTTTTACACATGATACAGGTGAACAGGATGAAGCAAGGAAAACATAGGAAATGCCTTAGAAGAAAACAATGAAGCCTAGATTGATATTTAGGACATGTTGTAATATTGATTGTATTTTTCCATTAAAGTGTATTAATGAATATGAAACGTTAAAATAAATGTCATGAGCTTTGATGATAACCCAATCATGCCCCGATCACCTTTTCCGCTGCGGGTCGGGGTGTGACAGATTGGTATCAGAGCCATGACTATAGGGATATAGGATAGGTTATTAGACCCTTAGAGCCTATACTATAGTTTGCCTAAAATTTTAATTGATTAGGTGGTTACATACAAACTTATGATATTTATTTGTTTCATATTTGTTTATACTTACAGTCAAACATACATACTTATATACACATTTATCATACATATATCAATGTTCATATATTCAATTCATCTTCATACTTTTGTTATTCAAAGATTTTGTTGCAATTTTCAAATCTCATCAAAGTAAGTTCTGTGACGGGCATGTAGTAACTGGAAGGGTACAAGTACCGGTAGTCGGAACGTCCTGTCTAGGTTGGCATTCGTATAAATCCAATATAACGGACCAGTTTGCCTACCTGGGGACTAACGATGAGAGTACGAAGGACCTATTAGGCCAAAGCATGTCACACCAAACGTCGTTCGAACTAACCCCACTTTGAGGTGTCACCGTGTCTACACCTGGACACATTCCGAATATCACACGTTATATACATATTTCTCTATTTTCTCCGGGTTTTAGTGTACGTAACCAGGCTAACACATGCGAACCATATGAAAAACCCGGTATTCATGGGGCCCACATGATTACGAAGGTGAAGTATGGCGGCATGTAGGGCCTAATGACGAGCAAAGCCCAAGACATCCTATGGATGTAGTAAATTTATTTTTCTGTAATTATTTTATGAATGTTCATTCTCGAATGCGACCCATGAACCCAAAAGCATCCAACTCATACTCTTGACATGTATTCCTTGTAGATGTCTTCTAACCTCGCCCGTAGGAAGATGAGAGCGGGAAAAGCCCGCGAGCGCATGGCTGCCCTAATCGCTACACAAATGGCTACCGTAATACCCAACATTGTAATCCAAGTCCAACAAGCACTTACCGCTAATCCTGTCAATCAAGAAGATCAACACATTATCAACCCTCCCCCAAATACCACTAAATGCACCTACAAGCATTTCAAATCATGCGACCCTCCAAAATACAAAGGGACTGAAGGCGTCACCACTCTCCTCCATTGGTTTGAAGAGATGGAGAACACTTTTCTAAATTGCGATTGCCCCGATGATCGCAAAGTGAGATATGCTACCGGTCGATTATATGGAATAGCACTTACTTGGTGGAATACAGAGAAGGCCAAACGAGGTGTTGAAGATGCAATGACTTTAACTTGGAATGAATTGAAGGAAATCATGACCAGACGATTTTGCCCAAGGAGCGAAATCAAGAAATTAGAAGATGAATTTTATTCGTTGAAGCAAAAGGAAGGCGACCACACCACATACAACAAAAGAGTTCCTCGAGTTACATCAAATGGTTCCCAACATGTTCACTCCCCTCTACCGATTGATCGAGCACTACATTCAAGGTCTTCCGTCAAAGATTCAAGATTCTGTAATAAGTACCACGCCTGCAACCTTGGAAGCAGCAATTGAGCTAGCAACAGAGCTCACCGAGAACCGAATTCGGAACAAAGACTTCAAGGAGGAGAAGACGAAGGATAAAGCATCGACTGAAACCTCCGACTACACCCAAACCGAATCCCCTTCTCAACCCAATTCTAAGAGAAAAAGAGACGGGCAACTTTACGCTGCTATCCAACGAAATCAACCAATTTCACACGCCATACCCATCCAAGCTATCCAAATCACTCAAGTGGCACCCAACTCAACTTACCCAAATAAGAAACCATATCTTGGACCTCACCCTCGATGTAACAACTGTTTTTATCACCATCCCCTTACCTTACCTTGTCGACTATGTGCAACTTGTGGACGCTATGGTCATTTGAGCAAGGTTTGCTGCACCCTTCAAAACCAAATCTCCCCCCCTACTCAAAACATGGTCCAAACCTATCAACAACCCCAATACCCCATGTTCCCATATGTTCGAGCTTGTTTCAATTGTGGCGACCCTACCCACTTTAGAAACACGTGCCCTCGATTGGTTTGCATCATAAACGCTCAAGCCCAATCAAACCCAGTTAACCAAGTAAACCAAGAAAACCCAACCGCTAGGCCACCAGCAAGAGGAAAAGTCTTCAACATCAACGCCAATCCTGTCGAAGATAATGACGGCCCAAACGGAGATACCCAACTAGTCCTCTTCACCGAAAATCCAGATTCAACTCCAATCGTTTAGTTTTATGTTTTTCTTTATCACATAGAACCAATCATAACTTAAGGATAAACCAATGGGAATTTGACAAGAATATGGTGGATACGCCGCTGGTACTTCCTATATATAAGTATTCTTGTCAAAAGATCAGAAGCATTATCTGGCGGTTATGAGAGGTTCCATGTGTAAACTGTTTGAGTAATTATTATTTATTATTTTCAGTACATGTAATTTCATAAGCCGCCGCTCCCCATTACATTATGAGCGTTGAGCATGTTCCCCATTTCATTATGAGGTTGAACCTGGCGTGCCCACATACGATCGGCTCCGTTTGATTGAGCCTTGATCGCACAGACATTTTCATTTTCAGTACATGCAATACGATCGGCTCCGTTTGATTGAGCCTTGATCGCACAGACATTTTCATTATCAATATCTTGTGGTTGTTGTGTTTGTTGTAGAGTCACATAGAACTAATCATAACTTGCGGATAAAGTCAATGAGAATTTGATGAGAATATGGTGGATACGCCGCTGGTACTTCCTATATATAAGTATTCTTGTCAAAGGATCGGAGGCATTATCAGGCGGTTATGAGAGGTTCCATGTATAGGCTGTTTGTGTGATTATTTTTTAGATTAAATTTATTATTTTCAGTACATGCAATACGATCGGCTCCGTATGATTGAGCCTTGATCGCACAGACATTTTCATTTTCAGTACATGCAATACGATCGGCTCCGTTTGATTGAGCCTTGATCGCACAGACATTTTCATTATCAGTATCTTGTGGTTGTTATGTTTGTTGTAGAGTCACATAGAACTAATCATAACTTGTGGATAAAGTCAATGAAAATTTGACAAGAATATGGAGGATACGCCGCTGGTACTTCCTATATATAAGTATTCTTGTCAAATGATCGGAGGCATTATCAGGCGGTTATGAGAGGTTCCATGTATATGCTGTTTGTGTGATTGTTGTTTAGATTAAGTTTATTATTTTCAGTACATGCAATACGATCGGCTCCGCTTGATTGAGCCTTGATCGCACAGACATTTTCATTTTCAGTACATGCAATACGATCGGCTCCGTTTGATTGAGCCTTGATCGCACAGACATTTTTCATTTTCAGTATTTTTGTGTTTGTTGTATTGGTTGTAGAGTCACATAGGACTAATCATAATTCACTGATAAAACCAATGAAAATTTGACGAGAATATGGTGGATACGCCGCTGGTACTTCCTATATATAAGTATTCTTGTCAAAGGATCAGAGGCATTGTCAGACGGTTATGAGAAGTTCTATGTAGGATTTAGTAGTTTCTTGGTAACTAATCATAACTTACGGATAAAACCAACGAAAATTTGACAAGAATATGGTGGATACGCCGCTGGTACTTCCTATATATAAGTAATCTTGCCAAAGGATTAGAGGCATTATCAGGCGGTTATGAGAAGTTCCATGTAGGATTTAGTATTGCCTTGGTTGAAATTTGTGTTACATTCATATCATCTTGCCATTTAAAGAAATTGTGTTCTATTTCTACAAAAACTAACCTCTCCATTATAACAAACGAGAGAGGAACTGTCACCATTCCAACATATATGCTATCAGAATGTGGTTTCAAATATTAGTTGTTGTGTTTATTTATGTTCTATAGTCATAGAACCAATCATAACTTACTAATAAAACCAATGAAAATTTGACAATAATATGGTGGATACGCCGCTGGTACTTCCTATATATAAGTATTCTTGTCAAAGGATCAGATGTATTGTTAGACGGATACGAGAAGTTCCATGTAGGTTGTAGTATTAGAAGTTTTGCTTTAGGATATAACCATATCCTTCCAAACATATCAAAACTCTTATGCATGATATCATATTTAGCGAATCAACTCTGCTTATCAATACTTCTACAGTAGGCAACGAAAAGCGATTCCTGTAATAAGGTACTTAACCCTTACAAGGGACGTTACCGCCTCAAACAAAATTTAAACTCTTACACTTTTTCTAAGTATGTAACTGTCAAAGCTAAACACCATCATTTTTAGTCAAAATATATCACTACTTAAATTTCGGGACGAAATTTCTAAAAAGCAGGGGATACTGTAACATCCGTCAAAAAACGGATTTTACTAAACCCGCTCCGTTTATTAACCGAACAATCAGTTTAAAATTTCGTGGCGTATTTAATGCCCAAATTAATTTTAAACGATACATAATTAATTATTATATTGGAATATATAATTTGTTTTTGAAAAATTGTTAAAATAATGAATTAAAAATAAAATGGCACTGCCGGGTTTCGAACCCGGGTCAGTCAGCCGGGTCAACAACAGACTTAACACACACACACTCAACCACTGCGCCACTTGTATTTCTTGTTAATTATTAGAATCAATTAATTCATATCATGATTCTCGAATTCAAAACCGGCGCCCAAATTTCAGTCGTCGGAAATCCCGACTAACTCGCCAATAATTTACGACTTCTTCAATTATAACGTAAACCTTAATCACTACATCGGTTATAACCGACGCCTGAACCCGCGACACAAGCTATAACCGCCGAAAAACGTAATGACTTTGAATCAAGCCTGAAATCCGACTCTATTCATCTCGATTCCTGCCCTATAAATACCTCCTCGAACCTCTGCAAGCTTTTTCGCTCAAAACCCCACCTTTACCCGACGTAAATCCATTCGCCGGAAAACTTCTGTACCTCGCCGGAAAACCGAGCCCTTCACTTCTGAGCCCTACTGAACCCCCTGAGCTTATACCGAAGTCACCCATATCCTTTTCAAGCTTGCTGAAGATTCTCTGCCGCAAGACACACGACGCCGGAATCTTTTGCTGTCACCGGAGTTCTGCCGGAGAAACAGAGAAGTCCAGTCGGTATACCTTACGCTTAAATCTTTCATTCTTTTTATATATATCTCACCTGTAATTAACCTCAAAACACTAACGAACATGATTAAAACTTCGAACCAGTCAGTCATCGTTTCTGGTTAAAACTGACGAAGAAGACGAAGTTTCGGTAACATATAAGTTTAATTTAAATCAAGAAATAACTCGGGTTAGACACACAGTCCAACGGTGGACTGTGTGCACATTAAACACGTAAACGTCTCGAGTTCGAATCTTGTCCCACGCATGCTTGCCTTAATAAAAATGTCTTTTTTGTTAACCGAACCGGTGTCACCGCTGTTACATGTTAAGTTTAGTAATAACTGGAATAATAACGAAGTTAGACACACAGTCCAGTGGTGGACTGTGTGAATGTTTAATCACACGTCACGAGTTCGAATCCGGACTACCGCACCGGTCCGGACAATTATCCAACCTTTTTAAATAAGGCGGAACTGAAATTATTAAATTGTATATAAGTATAATAAAAATCAGGTTATATAACAAGTTAAACACACAGTCCAGCGGTGGACTGTGTGTTAACCTAAACCACATGTCCCGGGTTCGAGACCTGTGGAGCGCACCGAGTCACTGATTAAAATCTTTTTAGAAATAAGTTGATTTTCGGATTAATCTAATTAAAATATAAATATAATTAAAAACAGAAATATTTCGGGTTAGACACGTAGCTCAGTTGGTAGAGCTGCGTGCACGCGTATGGGAGGTCTCGGGTTCGAGCCTCACCCAGCGCACACTTACACGCATACGAACCGGTCAAACAGTCAAGGTCAATGGTCAACGGTCAACGGTCAAAAAAGTCAACTTTTTTATTATTTTTATTTATTTATTTATTTTAGTTAAAAATCAATTAAAAATACTTAAAAATAACATTTTTTAAGGTTAGAAAATAGCCTTAAACTCACAAAAATACACCCAACAATCCTACTAAAATGGATTAATAAAATCCGTTTACTTACCGAACCATAATGCTATTTATCTAGGTTAATTTCACTCGTGGTTAAAACCACTTCGCGTGCATTCAACATCATCAACCGAACGCACCCACTGTGAGTGAATCTTACAACTCCCCCTTTTTTAATTACACGTTTTGGGGTGTGTCATGTGTCACAAAATAATTAACTCGTTTATTTAAACTTGTGCCATACCATATTGTGATCTAAACTTAGATTGTTTATATTGTTGTGGTTATGTATTCATTTTGTCAACTTATATGAAAGTCATTCATTAAGCCCATCAGTTCCTCGTGGGAGACGAGTTGAGCAACGCGTGCCTCAAAACAAAATCCATTATTGTTCATGTGTGTATTATTGAGTTTATATTGTTTGTAGTTATGTCTTTCATAGGCCCATCAGTTCCTCGTGAGAGACGAGTTGAGCAACGCGTGCCTCTAAACGATCCATTATTGTTCATGTGTGTATTGTTTAATATTAAATTGATTGGTGAATAAGTTTACATCTATTTTTACTCATGTGTGGTTGTGCACTTATTTTATAATCAATTAAATAAACTTGTTCAAATGTTTTCCATAGGATTCACTCGCCAACTTTTTGTTGATCCAAAAACCATTTTTACACATGATACAGGTGAACAGGATGAAGCAAGGAAAACATAGGAAATGCCTTAGAAGAAAACAATGAAGCCTAGATTGATATTTAGGACATGTTGTAATATTGATTGTAATTTTCCATTAAAGTGTATTAATGAATATGAAACGTTAAAATAAATGTCATGAGCTTTGATGATAACCCAATCATGCCCCGATCACCTTTTCCGCTGCGGGTCGGGGTGTGACATAATCGGTATTGGCTGAGATGTTCCTTCATCCATGAGAGAATGAGGTAGATGACGATAAGCGTCAGAAGTACCCTGATCACTCATACTGTAAACTAAAGAACTTATTAAAATAACACCCCATAGTATATATATTTATACAGAGTAAAGTCGCGGATATTTTCTAACACATTTGTTTAAAATTTAGGTATTTTAAAAGAACACCTAAATGGCTTAAATAAGTGGCTCTGATACCACCTTCTGTCGTAGCCCCCGACCCCTTCCCCGGAAGCGGGAGCCGCGAGACACAGAGCCGGTGGTATCGGTGTTTACAAATTTGGCGGCGGAATTAAAACATCAGGATCGTCATTAGGAAATACTATCAGAGTTTCAAAACACCACACTTTTTATATTAAACAAAAGGGATAAATCCCATGTTTCCATTACAGTACATTCGTAGGGGTAAACCCTAATTTATGAAAAACATAAACTGCTTTTTATTTAGTTACTTTTATAGCCACTTTTCTTAGCCTTCAGTGCTCTCCAGCTGGCTTCTATTAGCTTCACATTAAGTTACCTGAAATGCGTTTAAAAACATTTTATCAGCAAGAAATACTGGCGAGTGCATCCCAGTTTAATCAAAACAAGTGTTTATACTTTACGATTATTGAGAGCATCCACATTTACAATGTTTATATCTACACAATTACTCATTCAGTACTGTTAGTCCTGACTTGTGGGTCATATTACTTTGGGCCCTGTCACCCAATAGTAACGGTTCCTGTCACAATCCCGTGACTATGGACTAGTAATGTATACAAAACCCCAACATACCGGCAGTAATTGTAGAATACATACACTCAATTATTGTTAAGCATAATTAAAACATTTGAGGTTTTGGTAACACATTTTGACTCACAAAAAGATTTATAAAAAGAGAATGTACTCGCCTTGGAAACTTAGGTATTCCTACAGGCTTCCTTGTAAAAATTCTTGATTACTTCCTGGAATTTCTATTTAAAACATACAATGCACATGTGTTTGTAATTAACCCAAGTCACTTTAACCATACAACACGCGACAGAACTCCAACGAGCTTAGTCAGGCAGAGCCTAGACATGCGTTGGCGATTCTAGATCGAACGGGTAGGGTGTCCATACAACACGAGGTAGGACTCCAACGAACGTAGTCGGGCAGAGCCTTGACATGCGTTGGTCCTAAATCGGGTAGGATAGTGAATTAGTGAACGGAGGTTAAGATACTTACATCGGGCAGTGCTTCGCAGGTTTAGGGGTTTTGGGGGTGCTGTTTAAGAGAACGGAGGATACGAGAGTATACGATCAGAGAAATTCGATCGCGAATGAGCAACGAACTCAGTCCCAGGCCTGCCCTTATATAGGCCAGTTTGACCTATCTCGCGTGTCGCGCGGATTCATGGTCCCTTCTCGCGTGGCGCGACAGCAACCCTATAGGGCTAGGTAGGTTACGTGCATGCATAGCCTCGCCAGACGTCGCGAAACAGAGCCACGTTATCTGGACATCTCCCGCGCGTCGTGGGAGATGCAAGGGGGACCCTGGCGTGTGGCGCCTGGGACGCCCAGATCAGACTTCTTTGTTTTC
Source organism: Scalesia atractyloides (assembly GCA_947069175.1). Lineage (NCBI taxonomy): Eukaryota > Viridiplantae > Streptophyta > Magnoliopsida > Asterales > Asteraceae > Scalesia > Scalesia atractyloides. The sequence continues at coordinate 91,582,193 of CAMTDV010000025.1, forward strand.
GCGTCGGGTCTTGTGGTGCGTGTCTGACTTGTCATTTATGGTCCGTTTTGGGGTGTTTTGGAGAGTTGTTACATCTACCCTTTTTTCGATCTCTCTTTCTCATGCATTATACTCTCTCCCGATCGAATATTCACTATTTTCTTGTTTTCACTTTTGACTTCCCCATGCCTCGGCGTGTCACACCCCGATTTCCAACACATACCCCCTGGGGAGTATCGTGATGTAAGATTGATATTATAGTAGACAAAAAACATAGAATAGCACAGCGGAAGTCTTGGAGTAAAATTTACTATTACAGACGTGAATGTTCAAAGTACAAAATAATATACAAACATTTGTAATAAGATCCACAGGAGGATCGTAAAAAGTATATAAAAGGAATCAACAGACTATAGGCAGATTTAAGGACTTGCAGGATCCTCTTATATCAAAACCGAGCAGCTTCAGCCTATTTTGGTATTGTACCGTAACTTAGTCTTTTGAAAATACGTCAGTTTTCACTGGTAAATACAATTAACCGACACGTTTTGAAAATATTTCAAAAATTGATTTAGGTGCACAAAAATCTTTTATAACTTGGGACAATTAAGAATTTTAATCTTGTATACAGTTTTACATGTTTGTCAATACATATGGGGCCCAGTATAGAAACGGAGACATGATTAACTGACACACCACTTAAGAACCCACAAAGGAGTTATCCCCAACTTGTGGGTAAAATTATTTAGCATTCGCATCTGTCAGGTGTATGCCTACACCCCGTGCTTAAGGCGTGGCCATTAGTAACACCGAGGATATCAGGACACGGTCGCGTTAACCCCCAATGTTTAAGTTATCGAACAATACATATTAAAACAGGTTATGCAGATTTGATAACCATAATCCGTCTAAGTGATCCCATACCCGACCAAACGGTAATAATTTACCGTATCCCAAGCCCGTATAGGGATAATAAGTTAAAAGTATTTACCTGAGCTAAAACTTGATTCAAATGCAAGATTTAATTAACCCAGTCGTATTCAAATTAGATAAGTGTAGGTAGCATGTACTGAAAGGCTGTAGTTTGGAATGATGGTATAAATGACCAATTAGAATGCTAACGGGTCCTTTTTAAGTCATAGACTTTGACCGGCTAGCTTAAGGATAAGTAACTGTACTAAATGCTAGATTAAGCGATAACCGGAATGAATGTAGTTTAAACCCAACAAGCACTAAGACTTTTATAATATGGGTAAACTATTTACATTCTGGAAATTGAGATTAAAATGATAAGGTTAAACCCGTTTCGGTCAAATTATGTAACTAGTTACATAAGCTTAAACGTACGCATATAAGCGATATCGGGTAACCGGATGAGTCATGAACAAGTTTCATATGCCGTTACACGTTAAACAAGTTATAATATTAGTAGGATATCAACTTGTATGCCCGTTAAGGTTTTAAAGCGAAAGTATGCCTCATAAGGGTGTTTTAGTCATTAAGTGACGTATAAAGAACTTGCGTATATTCTGATGTTATGATCATAAACATTCTGGGAAAATATTTAATTTGTGATATAATATCAGTGGTATATCAAACATATGTGTGGTTTATAGTTTAAGACCAAACTATGCACCGTAGGGACATTTTGATCATTTCACACATAGTTTTTAATAGCTTATTTGGGATGTTGAGCTTATAACATGTACCTACTCTAAAAATATTTAAAATAAGTTATAACTTAGTAGGTAACAAGTCTTGGTTGGTAAATATGTTTTAAAACCATACTATGTGCGAAACGGCGTTAAATGACGATTTATGCGATGTATTATGATCACTATTTCAGTCCGTTAGTTTGCAATATAGTGTCAGAATAATTGGATGGAATTAACGAATGGGGATTGAAATAGTTACGAAAGTGAAACCACAGGGACTGAAATGACAATTTTTAAACTAATGGACTGAAATAGTGATTTTTGACAAACCACAGGGACGAAAAACGTAATTAGCTCTATGAAAAATGATATTATGATCAGGTTTGTATGACCAAGATATGTCATCTAGTCTAATGCATCAGAAAATAAAAAGGTTTTGTATAAAAAGCTTGATTAAAACAGATTTATATGTCATAAGGGCATTTTCGTCATTTATCGACATAATGCAAGAACTTGTGTTGAAACTCATAATATAATATGACTTGACATCCCAAACAATTCTACTTATGATATTACATCAGTAGGTAATGCGCTTAGTGTAAGAAATTGTGTTTAAAACCATTTTATGTGCCGAAGGGGATTTTGGTCACTTTAAAACATAATTTATGATATTACGAAAACTCGGTTTATGATCAAAATAATAACATCATGATATTTTAATTAGTATAATTCATTTGCAAGTTCATTATTGATTAAAACCTTATTTTTAACAAAAATGGCAATATAGTCAAAGTATGGCATATTAACGGAAACTTGCATAAAAACTTATATTACTATCATGATCAAGTAATATAACCTTACAGGATTATGCTACACAACAATATGATCATAATGGGACCTTAGATCAGTAGCAAACTAATCTAAATCGGTTCAGAATCGAAAGTCAAAGTAGAAGTCAAACTTTGCCACTTTCGGTTGCGAACCGACCCTAAGACTGGAATTGACGAGCGGAACATGTTTACACATGTTCTAATAATTATTATCAAGTTATTAAAGTGTTAAAACATATTTTATAATACCTACTTTATCAGTTTATGATTATTTCGAAATCTGCCGCTTTGACTTTTTAAATATTAATATGTTGACCCGTCAATTGACAAAGCAAACGTGATTCTTAGGAGGTGCCCTCTCGAGGGACTAACACCTACCAAATTAAGATCACGTAGCCATGTTCCCCTCAAACAATGGCTGGACCATAATGGTCTTAACCGAAAGTCAAAGCGTTTATCGAAAACGCTTGACTTTTGGCTATTAAAAGTCTATAAAAAAGAACAAAGATGGAGCACTTACAAGTGGTTCAAGAGAATGAAAATAACTCAGTAGGATGCTCCTTTAGATCAGGAACTTCCAAGATAGTGAGATGAGAAGGAAATGAGGAATGAGCAAGGATAAGGGTGTGAACTATGTCCCTATTTATACTTATGGAGCTTGAAGGGGATCATTACAAGTGTTAACACTGGTCTAGGATAGCTACAAGTGTGTACGGACGTGTAAGGAGCAGCTTAGGAGTGGCATGTTTCGAGTTATGTGGCAAGCATGCATGATTCCTTGGCCTTTAAACAAAACTGCCACTGGCAGTCCCTTACGGACCGTATTGCATAATGCTTACGGTCCGTAAGGACCTTCTAGCATCCATGGTTTTGAAATGGTTGCGGACCGTAAGGACATAGCCTTGCGATCTGTAACCGCCCTTCAGCAAGCATAATCCTTCCTTTCTTACGGTCCGTAAGAGTCACTCAAGGGCCAAAAGATTTGGCATGTTGACATGATTAGTCATTTTGAAAAATAATTTCAATAAATGTCAAGAATAGTCCCTTGACTATATCATTTGTCGTTCAGAGGTCACAGAATGATGTAACGACAAGATTAGTCCCTCTCGTCCAACACGTGGCACGTTCAAGAGTATGGACACGTGTCTTGATATTATTGGATACGAAAGTTCGAGGTGTTACACTGCGTACCTAAATTATAAAAAAAAACTAGAAAAAGTTAGGATGTATTACTAACCTTGTCAAGTTTTCTTTTTCACCTTCAATGACTAGTTAAACATTTTTAATCCAAATAATTAGAACTCGCTAGGCGCTAGTCGGTCGGTGGGGTGGAGACTAACGATTAATCGGGATTACTCGGATCGGACTTTTTATGTATAATTTTAAGTTTTATACATATATACACATATTTTTATATGTAAACTTTTTAAGTGGACAAGTTTTGACCGGAAACTGTGAGGTTTAGCCAGCATATGTGGACAAGCAGGACGCGCGGGCATGCACGAGCCAAGCCAAATTTTCCAGTTCGATTGCACACCCCCTGCGAAAGCGGGTAGGGCTTGTGGTAAAACAAGTCTTAAAATATTCAATGGAGCATTAAAGATTTTAACTTATAAACCTATCCATACTTTCTCATCCCACCAATGTGGGACAAGTCCACATTTAAGACTACATTCACACCCAAATTCCAACACTATATTATGTTTTACAAAAGATTGTGTTTAAGTTTGCATCCTATCATTACCAGTGAGGCAGCTTACCTGAGTGTATACATCAGAATCATATAAGCTTTGCTAAGTCATATACCTTAAAGAAAATCCAAACATTAATCTATCATTAACAATTGGTCATTGGCGTACGACTACACCATAGGCGTAAGGCTACGCCAACTCTAAAATATATAAACATGTGTATGCCCAACATAAGACATATGGGTTAGGAATATGGGCATTGTTCGTCGACGTATGCGTATGCAAGGCAATGGACAGCTACATTGGCCTCTTCACTAACATCCACAACTATAGTTCAATAAAGTAACACATGTATACTTTTTAAATTCAAGTGTTAAGTATTGTTCTTTGTTTTCTAAATTCATAATTTGTAAGCTTCTTTCCTCGACCGATTAATCTTCTCAAAGTTTTTTCTCAACCAGACGATCTCCGTAAATTCAACGTACTACTAATTTGTTTTCATGAATCTAAAGACATAGCTCAGAATCCTATGATCAATTTCTTTACTTTATCACTAAACATACTCCATTTATGCAAATGTGTTGCAAGTTATATATACTTAAATGAATTCCCATTGTAGATTAATAATCCTAAAATTCTTTATGACATGTTTAACCCGTCAAAATTAAGACTTGGATAATACTTTTAATATTATATGCATTTACAATTCCATGAATTATATTAATTAAATAAAATACACAGTCTTAAAAACACTAACTTTAATGTAACTAACTTATCAATGCATCATTTGATCATTTTGAGGCCAAAACACCATAAGAGATTGTTTTCCAAAAAAAAAAAAACATCAATTAAAATCATCGAACACAAATTTTGTTTCAACTCCTTTTCATAGTACTCTTGACCAAGTGTTCATGAGTTGTTGGTTAAAGTGTTGTATTGCCAAAACAAAAACACATATTAGGTCAAGTTACTTAGTACTAATCTTTCAGGAACACCCAAAACTCCAAGTTCTCAGATTAGTTAGGTATCAAGGTATAGTAGTTCTAACCCCCTTCTCAGATTAGTTGGTATCAAGGTATAGTAGTTCTAACCCCCTAACCCCGAGGATGGAATGCCCTTATCCTAAAGGACAGAATACCAAGGACAATTGTGAGACAACGAGATTATAAACATGAATGAAGATGTTTCTAAGCTATTAACCATCCAAATAAGCTTTAATTTTTGGAAAATTTGCAAAGAACTTACCTTCATGATTTATAACTTAAACTTGATATATAAGGAGGAAGTTATTGCTTCGCAAAGATTTGTTGTTCGTCCAAACCACCAAAGATGATTAATAAAATAAAAATATTTTAATATAAAACTTCATTTAGTATCCTTATGAACGAAAACAAATTTTCAAATATGATTGACGATGGTGGAGAGATGATTGACACCAAATATATAACCACATCATGATAGAATGTGGTGAGCATGGTTGCAAAAGTCGCTAGGCGCTCCCTAGTCGGTCGACCGGGGGAGTTGAGAGTACTCGGTCTAGGCGGAGTGTACACGGGGAGTACTCAGACATGTTAAATTATAAAGAACTACTTTCTGGAGATTAAATATATGTTAAATAACATAAAATTACTAATATTTATAACAAAATACCTGAAAATGATATTCATTCTTTAATATAATAGGCATAGAAATTATGTTTTATTATTATTTAAGTCAAACTAGGCTTGAGTTGACCTACTAGATCCGATTCTGGCCGAGGTTGACCGCGTTTGACCGACTCTAAGTAATTAGGCGGAGTCGAAGAAAGTCGCCTCGGCAGCCTACCTTGTAGCGACTACTCGGGGAGTAGTCGGCCTTGGAAACCTTGTTTTATAACCATGGTGGTGAGTGTATTGAGATGAAATATACGAGTACGAGATATGTCATTTAATGCTACTATGGTTCCTTAGAAGTCGCTAGGGAGATTACAAGTGGGAATTCTAACATATGATAGCAATATATGCTATTAACGAGATTTATTATATGAGATATCCCGCTGATAAAGAAGGACATGTAGAGGTGTGCACACCTTCAATGTTAAGGAAGCTACATAGAACATGTGTCCTTCAATTTCGGAGAGTATTTCAAATACATAGCTTCAAGGAAAATAATAAAGAAATCTACACATCACTTAATGAAAATGTAATGAACGCCATAATGATTGTAAACTAGTATCATTCATCTTGTTGATGGTGAATGTGTTCATCAAAATGCCTCAAACTAAGCTTCATGGGTGAAGTATATGTGAGCCAATGGTGATACTTTACAGAATAAAGAAGAATAAACAATGATCCCAAACTGACGTATGAAGTTAAGTATGTGTGTGTAATACGAAATATATTACTATACTTTCCTAAATACTATGTTTATTTTTTTTGATATGGTGCTCAATCAAAGAAGAACCCATGGAAATGGTGGTGGTGCAAGGCGATAACAAGCATTGTGGTAATCGGCTACATAAAGAAAAGACAACAAGCCTTTAATTTTAGTTGAGGGGCGATCTATGGTAGGTAGGAGGTTGCGTATGGTGTAGGTTCACCACCGAACAAACAGAAGGTGGGTTAGAAGCAGTGGTCAAGGGACCAGATTGACATGCGGTAGTTGTATTACTCTTTTCGACTCGAACAAGCAAGTCAAGACTAGAGCAAATGCCTAATCAGTTTGAAGGAATTGCGGGTGAAAAAACACGGATGAGCTACGAACACTAAAGAAACAACAACCATCAGTGGTGACAAATGGCGGCGTGTGGTATAGTAGGTGGTGATGTGATATTTTGGACGTTTTCTGGTCCAAACAAACGAGTGAAAAACTAGAGCTCGTTTTATACATATTAGGTGAGTTATCTATGCACTATTTTGATGTTCTTTTATGTTTTGGGTTTAAACGTGTACAAGTAATGCAAAGGGGTGACAAATTGTTAACCAATGTCGAACGAGTGGAAAGCGGAGGTAACTGACATGGCTTTCAAGGCTGGTTTGGTATGGATTCTAAAATGGAGAGTTTTATTACTGAATTAACATGACTTTGATGTTATCTTACTGGTTTTTTATGTGTATTGGATAGTGGAATAATAAAGTTATGATTATGTGTTTGAATATACCAATTGTGATGAGCTATGTATAATGCTTAGTGGATTGTTCAAGCATACTTAATAAGCATTTGTTAAAATTGTTTGTGCATGATCATATGTGTTGAAGGGGTAATTAAGGGTATATTTAAGTGATTGAATCCATGAATGTGATTTGAAGGGTATAAATGCCTGTAAATTATTTTGATAGGATTTTAAGTGCAAGTGGTTGTGAAATTATGTTGATTGAATAGTATATATAAATAAAATTGTATAGGTGGCTTATAAAATGCAAGTTATATGTGTAAGTTTTGTTAATGAACTTATGAGGATAAGCTTATATGGTTTTTTTTTTCATAAGAAAGTCCAAGTAAGCAATTACACATAGATGAATTCGTGAAGATTATATTTATATAAGTCAACTCACAGGATCTAGTTTATGCAATTGATTGTCATGAGAACGGGTTGGGGTACACGTGATTAATGGATTCGATTAATCACTAAAGTAATTTGAAAGAATGTCTTCAAACTCGAAGAGAAATAATGGAAGGGTGGACTTTCCATAAATTGAAATAAAGACTAATTGTTAATGTTTTTCTTGGAAAGTATTGGGCTAGGTCTTTGGGTGAAGTTGTTTCTTGGGGCAAGATACATGTTGGTAGAAGTTTTAGGGACGCATAAGGTCGTGCAGTGATTCAAGTCCATGTAATGTGGAATAAACGACAAGGCAACTAGTAGGGCATTCTAATATTTTTAGGATAAACACACCGCAACTTGCACCTTGCATCCCAACATTTTGGTTGTGAAGTAAACGACATGGCAACTAGTAGGGAATTCTAGAGTTGTAGTTTTTTCATTCTTTTTAGTGTGTTGTAACTTATAACGTAATTATGAAGTTAATTTTGCAAAGTTTCCCACTATGTGTGAAGCGTAAACCCAATAAGTCATAGATCTGGGTTTCAGGGTGTGACAAGGGCACCACTAAAGGGATTGTATCTTTTGTTATTCAAAATTGTATATTGATTTTTTTATAATTCGTTATTGTATCTGATATTGTACTATATTTCCCATAGGAAAAAAGTACCTTTATATACTATATATTATTTATATTGAACGACTCAATTTCCTTGTATAAAAAGTACCTTTATATACTATATATTATTTATATTGAACGAATCAATTTCCTTGTATATAACATGTTCAACCGGTTATTGTTACTAATCGTAAAACAAGTAATTTCCTTGATAGGGGTGTGCAAAATTGTTGTTAGGTTTGGGTTCTACAAATAACCATAACTACTAGCTTTGGTAACGAGAATTTCTTAATCATAGCCATAACTGAACTTTAGTTATGATTAATTAGTCGGTTATAAATCTCGGTTTTGGTAAAGGGGATGGCTAAATGCACCTTCATTTTTACGGTTTATACCTCCATTTCCAAAATTATTATTTTTATAATTTTTTCAATTCCACTCTTTACCTTTTATATATTGTTTTTTCAACTAATTACGGCTTCCTTTTATTTTCATCTAGTTTTGTTTTGTTTGAATTCTTTTGTTATGCTTAATTTCTTTTTCTTTTCATTTTTCACAAACGGTTATGAATGCTGTAACAAGATCTTTGAATGGCTTTTATTTTTGTTGGTTTGTGGGTGAAGAGCGGAAGGCTTTTATACGGTGGATTATATTTTTGAGAGTTGACATACAATCATTAATTGAATTGATTGAAATATAATGAATCCATACTTCAAAACAATTAAGATTATGATGAGTTCGTTACGTTTAAAACAAATGGAGTAACACATTAAAAAAACAAATGAAGGTGAACCAAATTAAAGTTGAGATTTAACTAAAACACATAAAGTTTAACCGAAACAAATTACACCTGAAGTTTAACCAACATATTGTGCAGTTCGGTCTGGATTAGGATTTTTTAGCTCCTTATACCGGTTTAGACGAGAACTGTACATCACTTCCCAATCTGATGCAGCGTCATTTCGGTTGCTACTCCAAAGACGGTTCGGTAGAGGCATTAGATAGTCTCCTTCTAATTTAACATGGATGAAATGGTTTTTATGAACATGAACAAGCGACACCACTTGATGAGGGCTACGAATTTGGTTTGGAGCAGTCAACAGCGGGAAGAAAGTTTGATTGCCGACGATGCTTAAAAGGTGAACAATCACACCAAATTTTTGAGCAATGAGGAGTCCAGTTGTGGGGCATATCCATCCAATAATCAGCGCTTGCAACTCCCTTTCCTTGAAAATCTATGTTGCGACGTAGACGGTTATACTCTCCGGTGACAACTGGGTCAAAGATTTGCCTCCAAATTTTTGAGTTAATGTCCATCTCTTGTACAATTCAGTTCGAATAAACCTCCATGAGTTTTCATCCATCTCCAAGCCCACAGCGACATATCGAAACCCACAATTACCATCGGGATCCACATTTTTTATACGTGAAATGTACGGGTGAAAGATGCTTGGGATTTCTTTCATTAGTGGCTCAGAATCATTTGCGGAGGAAGTATGTCTTGGAGGCGATGGTTTCAAATCCATAAAATTATATTCAACCACATTTGGCGATGATTTCAAATCCATAAAATTATATTCAAGCACAATACCTTTCTTGTTTTTGTTTCTTTAAGCTTGTTCGTCCACGAGTTTTTTTTTCTTAACAACAGATGCTTTCATTAATGGCTCAGAATTGTTCGCATCTGAAGTATGTCTCGGAGGTGATGATTTCAAGTCCATAAAATTGTATTCAACAACATTTGATGTGGTTGAACGACTACGTTTATTGGAATGTTGAGGATTGGATCGACTTTTTGTTGTTGTTTCTTTAAGCTTGGTCGCCCACGAGTATTTTTTCGAACAGTAGGTTCTTCAAATGATGTTTTACTTGGATCATTTATTTCTTTTAGCTTTTCTAGCAACATTTCTTCCCCGGCTTGGACTGCTTGTCAAGGAGTTCTTTAAGCATTATTAATTCAGCATCACAAGTAATATCACTATTTTCCTCATGTTTTAATGGCGATATAGCATGTTTTAATGCGATATATCAATCGAATCCAATGGAATATACCGCTCTGCGTACAAAAAAATCAACTTATTAATTTTTTTTTGTATATTGGAATAGTGAATATATATTTAAAAATAAATCGAGCTATTGTGGTGGAATCGACTAACCTTCATTCACATGCGTTGAAACTAAGCAAGCACATGGTAATCCACAACTCTTACGAACTTGACAACCACAATTAGAAGAGTTTAACTTGAGCTCTTCCACTATTATATCCAATGCCTTATGAGAAACAGAACCACATAGTAGTTTCAAGACTAGTAAATTATGTTTATGCTTTAGTGTATTCTTACTCTTTTGGAAACTTGCTTTAATTGATGTATATGTGAATTTACAATGTCTTTGATGCAACCAACAAAATTATCTAAGCTAGAATTTGGTGAATTCAAGTATACTTTTAGCTTTGCATGTTGGCTCTCAAATCTGTTGGTTGTCTGATTTCTAAAATGTAAGCATTTATTAGTCCAAACGGAGACAAAGAGTTCTTTGTGATTATCCACCCAAGTATTTTTCAGGTAACGTAAGACACCTGTAAGATAATGACGAGGACACTAATAAACAAAACACACCGGCAACAACAACAACAACAACAACATATAATAATAATAAAAAATAAACACCTTGATTGAAGTTCTTTGATGAAAATCAAAGTTTAAAAAAATTGTTTCTTGAAGCTCTCTTTTAATCTCCTTCTTTCAATCAGTGCATGTTTTTTTTTCTTCAATAGAATCCTTATATATTCACATGTATATCTAAATATTTAAATTATAGCAAGTAAATAAACCCCTAGAAAAATAGGGATATTTCCTTATACAAATTTTTAAAAACTAGAAAATATAAAGGTTGCTTGTATTTATTGACAAACTTCAGGGTAGAGTCAAATAATAAAATTAAAAAATATGAGAGTGTATTTAGTAAATTTCAATTAATAACAAATCCATGTTTGAAATAAAATGTGAACTAAATGAACATAAAAAAAAAAAGAATCAGTAATATCAAACGATAATTGCATGCTATGATCTAAATTTTAGTTAATTAACCCGTGTTAATTCTATTATAGTTTTCACAAGACGAACATATAAATTTCAGCCTTAGTAAATTATTTCATAACGATTGTATTTTATATGTGTTTTACATTTTTTTCATGGATGATTTCAAGAGAATATCATGAATTTAAAGCTTTATCTTAAATTACCTGCAACAACAATTACCTATTACCTACAACAACAAAAAAAAAGTGGGCGGGAATAGTCTTTTTATGTTATTGGTTGACTTGGGTGACAACATGCCACCTACGAAGTTTTTTATTTTTTATTTTTTTATCATCTCATTTAAATTTTCAGTTTTACTGTTGTTTTGTTTTTTTTCCTTCCGGCGAAACTACTCTACTATTTTTTTCCCTCGGTTCAAATTTACAGTTTTGCCATCATTTTTGTTTTTTTATATTTCTATTAAATTACGATTTTGTCCCTAATGTAATATAGCCATGTCATCATTTTAGTTTATTTTTCTTTACAAAACTATGATAGTGTTTTATTTTTTTATTTTATACAAAACTGTGGTATTGTTCTGTTTTAATTAGCTGAGTCGGTGTGATTTTTATTCGTGCCAGACGATTGCCTCACATACGCTTATTTGTCCTGAAATATTAGAATGTTCCCCTCGGTTTAAAATTCTAGTCTTTCCATCATTTTAGTTTTTTTAGCAAAAGTATGGTAGTATTTTGTTTTACTTTGTTTACTTGAGGTAATATTTTTTGAGATCGTGTTATGAGTAGTATGTACAAGTAACCGAAACACAGACGTATATGTTAATGTTATGAGGGAGAATTATTCGGCTTAGTGCCCCGCAACGCAGGCGGGGCAAAAACTAGTTTTACTACATATAGAAAAACAACTTTGGAGGAATAGTGCCAGGCAGCTGGCCTGACACTCCCCCATTGGACCAAACCGTTTATTATTTTTATACACTTTAAAATTACGGTTTTACCCCAGTTTACAATTACGTTTTTGCCCCTGCTCACAATACAATTACACTTCTGTCCACAACCCAAAATTACGATTCTGCCCTCGATTCAAAATTATGATTTGGCACTCAGCTCAAAATTACGTTTTCGCCCTAGTTCAAAAGAAAAAAATTGTTTTTTTCCCAACTTAAAATTACAATTTTGCCCCCTCTTCAAAAATAGATTTTTCCCCGTTTAAAAAATTATGATTTCGCTCTCAGTTCAAAATTACGTTTTTGCCCATGTTCAAAATAAAATTATGCTTTTGGCTCCAACTCAAAATTACGATTTTGCCCTCGGTTCAAAATAAAATTATGCTTTTGGCTCCAACTCAAAATTACGAATTTGGCTCCACTCAAAATTACGATTTTGCCCTCGGTTCAAAATAAAATTATGCTTTTGGCTCCAACTCAAAATTACGATTTTGCTTGCGGTTCAAAATAAAATTATGTTTTGCCTCCAGCCTAAATTTATGATTGTGCCTTTAGTTCAAATTTATATTACTGTGTTGCCCTAAGTTTAAAATTACTAATTTGCCCCTGCACAAATATACAATTTTGCTCTTGGTTCCAGTTTACAGTACTGTCATCACTTTAGCTTTTGGCAAATTTCGATTTTACTACAGTCAAAAAATAAAACTTTCCCTTAGTTAAAAAAAACATTATTGCCATTGTTTTAGTTTTTTTAGCAAAACTATAAAAGTGTTTCTTTTAATTGGTTGACTCGATTTAATTGTATTCTGTGTCAAGGAGCTGCCTAACACTCGCTCATTATTCGGCTATCGCCCCGCAACGCGGGCGGAGCATCAACTAGTTTCATATAATTGTAACAGGTAATCATAAAAAAAAATAAACATCTACTGTAAAAAAACAAATATGTTACAATACAAGTATTTCACCTCATAATCTATTTCTAAAAATACATATATATATATAAAATATATATATATATATATATATATATATATATATTATATATATAATATATATATATATATATATATATATATATATATATATATATGATCATAATCATTTTAACAACTAAAAACTAATAATTAATTTGTAAGAATGAAAGTTAGATATGTAAACGAACACGAACCTAACAAGCAAACGGAAAACATCCATGACCGATAATGAGTAATGGATATATAGCGACGTAAGCATGTCTTAATACTCTTTGATTCGGTTGTGGGACACCCTTAACAGTAACCATGAAGATTAAACAGTTAACTAAATAACCTTAACCATAACTGTCAGTTATCTTTTAAGTCGGTTCGGTAACGGTACGAAAATTTCGGTTAATAGTCTAGGTTTGTTCACCCCTATATTCAAAAGAAAATCTTTATTAGTAAAACTTGATATCATACACATTTTGATTCTCAACCTTTGCATAACCAATAGATTTTGTTTAATATTATAGTTCACACAACGGGTAATCATACTCATAAAATATTCAAACGCAAAAATGATACTTTGTTGTAATTAAGTGCAGCTATATAATAGGGTTTCATTAGATCAAAGACATGCCAAAAAATATCATTAAAATTGGATAGATTGGTTAGAAAGAATCCTCGATCACGTGCAGTGGGCTTCATCATTTTATCATATGGATGGGTTGCCCAGCCATTTATTTGAGCTAAATAGTTTACCCTGTTTCTGAAAGATGGCCATGTTTGATGACACATGCATGTATCTATTAGAGAACATATAGTTAGCATATATTGTTAGGGTTTATCGTTAAAATATATGATATCGGGTTTCGTTTATAACTATTTCTAACTGTAATTATATAAATAGTCCATCAATAACACGTACAATATATCTCTTACGGGGTTTTCTTTATGATATATATTAACAAAAGAAAAGTGAGTTTTTATGAGATCCCTTGTTTTTTTTTTTTTTTTGAACGGTATACTTCTTTTATTCCTGTCGTCTATGGGACTTGAACCCAAGACTCTCCTCTCAAGGTGTTTACACACTCTGTATTTGCCAATTAACCACCACCTCATTGGTTACAAGATCCCTTGTTATTTAGGATCTTTCAAAGAGCATGTTTGACTATAGTTATTGTATTATAATATATATCAACAAAACAAAAGTGAGTTTCACGTATCTTTAACTTTAATACTTTGGTCTGTGATCATGTTACTGAATCATGACACTCAATAATATACACACACTATATTTAGACCTAGATGATTATGTGTTTAAACTAACTTTTGTAGGAGAATCAAAAACTAGGGTGGGTGTCCCTCTGCCTAGTTCCACCAAGCGGCGGCCCCTACAAGTGGGGAAGAGCAGGTTGCCTTTACCGCCTACTTTGTCTTAAAACACATGGCTTGTTGTTTTTTTGTCGGACGGCGGTGGATTGCCCACTAAGCTTAGGAATTTGTACTTATTGTTCGTATATTTTACTCTAAACTTCATAGCTTACACATGCATGAATTAGGGTTTTGTTTTATGAGGTAACTTATAATCATAGATTACACATGCATGAATTAGGGTTTTGTTTTATGATGTAACTTCTAAATAAGAAAATGGGGTAGGCTATAGCAATCTAATCTCACACCATTTTCAAAGGTTGTTCAATGCTCAAACGGTTGGTTATTTGAAGGTTACGACTTACGTCATAGCCCCCTTACTTATTAACGGTTATTTGAGGATTCGTCGAAAGGCCGTTTGAGGATTCATCGAAAGGTTGTTTAAAGGTTAGGGCTTATGACATAGCCCCTCCCTACCTTTTAAACGGTTATTTGAGTGTTTTATGAACGGCTTTTGAGTTTGGGAGTGACGTATTTGAGTTTGGGTGTGATGTAGTGGGATTAGCAATGCCCTAAGACGAGACGGTGTGGAGCAGGGTCTCTAACCTCTCAGCTGGGTCTGGTTGGCACCACGAAGTCCTAACACCACTCCGTCTCACTAAATGGGACGCTATACATAGCTTCAGCCATAGCCATGACGGACATGAAAGGAAGGAGAGGAGGGGGCCCCACATGCATTAACCAATTAGGTTTCATTTAAGTGTAACTTAAACTTATGTTCTAGTAAAAACAAAAGATGATACTTTTTACATTTAATATATTTGTAAAACAATGAATGTGTTCACAAAGGAAGGTCATTTGAAATTTGGGAGGTGTTCATACTTTCTTTAAACATAACCCACTGTTTGTTTGCCTTCCATTGGGTCAATATATAGTTTGCCTTTTTCTAGTGTTAAATTTCATTTATATGTTTTTAGTCGAGACCTTCGGTGTTGTAGGTTGCTCGTAGCTTGCCCTTTTGTAATTATTTTCCTCGCTCCTCATTAGAGATGTTGGTAATAGAATCCTAAGGTAAACATCACGAAATAAGTTTTAAAAAATAAATAAAATTAAGATGGTAATGTGTATAATTTAAGTGGTTGAAAGAAAAACATTAAATTTATTTATTTATTTCTAACATTTATTCACAACTTCTTGTGAAAAATGTTTGTATCTAGACGATTTATATATTCATTCTTAAAGTGTACACTTTTAGCTAGATTCTCTATATGTTTTCTTAAATGAATGTGTATATATTCAAACAATTTATCATGTTATATTTTTTACACGTATCACAATTCCTTGCATTTGGAAGAAGAGTAGTAACGTACCCTTAAGGCTAGATTGAAAACTTTTTACCCTATCTACATTCGGCTATAATGCATGTGGTGAGCGGTTTGTTTAATTTGTGTTTTGGTTCCATATGATCTCGTGCCCTCGTTTACTTGTCCTTTTGGTTTGTGTAGAAGGCTTGGAACGACATGGTTTTTACACCTCTTTTCCAACACTGCGCTTCGTTTTTAATTGAATTTTGTTTGCCTTTCAAAAACTATATCACCTAGGCTTGCACTTGAAATAATTTGAACGTTCCTATAAGTAGAATGTATTTGTGATCATTTCTACAAATGAAGTGGCGTGACAACTCTATCGAGTATTGTTTGCTCATGTGAATGGTAAGATTTTTATGAGCCTTAGCTAAAACTTTATTATTTAGCTTATATGATGGTTTTAGTTTATCTAAAGTTTACATATAGCAATTCACTACGTTGCAACTTGCAAGTGGAGCTTAATGTTTTTGTGATAATTTCAGTGACGTTTCATACTCACTAAGAGGGAGTTTGAATTTGAAAAAGTTAACAAGTAGCATAGTTAATTATCCACTTGACAAAAATCAATCTTTTTTGCCACTTATAATAATATATGATTGCTTAAATTGTGAGAAAAAATAAAACAAAATCAAGGCATAATACCCCAAAATAGGATTAAAAAACAAATAGTTGGTTTGGAATGTGATGATATTACTACTCAAGATTCTATGAAAAGTTGAAAACAGCACTTTCGAAAGGCCATTTCTAAAAACAGGAATAATTAACTAGGCGAAAAGTAATTATGTGCAACAGCAGGTGCCTAGCTACCATAAGCTCCATTAGCAATATATACCTTTTTGGTTTCCTAATAGGAAAGATTAATAAAGGAAAAGTATTGATGCACATGGGAGGCATAACAAGTTAATCTCCTGAAACTCTTTAATATTCTTACTTTATGGAATGCTTTCTTTGCTACTTGCATAGAAATTTCTTTAGAGGAAGTTACCAAATACCCAATTTTGAAGTTTGTTGCTTAATTTTATACATACTTCTATTCAATGTATAGTCATGTTGCATTGGTATTTCTAACGAAATTGCGTTAAGGAATATCATATCCGTCGCCGTTTTTACATTGAAATCATCGATTGTAAATAAGGGAAAGATTTTGCGGCGAATATATATTTGCAACGGATAGCTACTCCGTTGCAGATAACTAAAACAAAATTAAAAAAAAAACGATAAAAGAAAAACTTAAAATTTTCATGTTGCAACATCTACTAAAATAAGTTTTAAACATAATATAGAAAAAGCTTTTTGAAAATTCCGTAGCAAAATCCATAGTAATCGCCGGAATAATTTTCAAAAAGCTTGTCAAAAAATTTACAAAGAAATTCTCCAGGACTTATGCAATATATATATTTTAAAAATTTAGATAGACGTTTAACATCAATTCATTCTAGGGCGCCAACGGAGGGCGTGGATCGCCACATCAGTAGCATCGTGGGCGTACACACCGCCACACGGCAGGGCTGGCCCAATGACTGCATATTAATTATATGAATTCCTTAACCATATGTGAAAAAATGCCCATCTAAGGTGGCTAGGTCATCAAATAGCCCAATTGGCATGCGGCAAAATATGAATGTTTTATATGAACAAGTAAATGTAGTGTTTTGTTGGTCATCAAGATAAATAGAAATTTGGTTATAACCTAAATAACCATTTAGAAAGCAATAAAATTTCTTATCTATCAGTTTCTCTACAATTTGAGCAAGGAAAAGGTCCTTTAAAGTATCAGTGTTGAATTCCTTATAAATAACGCAAATTCACAACCTAGTTATTGATCGGGTAGCAATCTCCTCACCATTTTCACCTTTAAACAATTGGATATATATACCCGCTCTCTTTGGAATTGTCTGTGTTGTGAGATGTGGAGTAAATGATGCTCATCAAAAGCTATCGTGACTCTTAAAACCCAATAAGGCCTGTTAAACATATATGGCTCATTATTACTTGTTACAAGCTAATATGATTTGTTATAAATTAGCCTTATCTATTAATAACTAATATAACACATATAGGCAGATAATATTCTATTAAAGCTCTCATGAGTCTTTAAGATCCAACTCGTGACCCACTAATACTTAATAACACATAATATGACTCGTCACAACCCTAATATAACCATTAAGACTTAATATGACTTCAACGGGCATATCCTACCCCTATTAATAGATCTCATGACTCCTTAGACGCAATACGACACACATTATGACATGTATAACCCATTACGACAAATTATGGCCTAACATGGCGCTTTATGACCCATTGATGTCGCAAAAGTAACTTGTTGCAAAATAGTAACAAAAGAAATTGGTCGCAAAACAAAAGTATGTCAATGACATGTCAACACTATATTATGTCACGAAAGTCAACGCAAACATGACTTTGTTTAAAACTTCCCACAAAAGTGATTGGATACGATATGATTTGCTACAATGAAAACAATGCAAAGGGGTAATTTTTGTAATAGTGTAAGACAAGTTTTTATTTGTAATCATGGTTAGTTCTTTTACAAATATACATATGTGAATACAAATAGACTACAATAATGGATTTTGTATGTTTCATAATTCCAAAAGTATAGAAATCGGATACTATAGACACGCAAAAAAGTAAACACGTGAAAGTACGAAGTAAAAATAGTTGGGTACTATACCTTCAAAAGGGAAAAGGAATATGAAGATACACGAAGTAAAGTATTTATAAATTTTTCACATAAACAATAAATATAGGTATTATGTCAGACATGCTTACATCAGTATAAGGCTCCATGCCTACTACATCGTCCCTTCAAGGGACCCACCAATGCGTTTTCGTCGATCTTCAAGTCATTAAACATCAATCATTAACTATTGCAATGAAACAATTCTAAACGCAAAACATCAATTAATATCACGTAATAACTAGCAATCATTTCAAAGAGTTTAATCATTTGAGGTAGCATGCATACCAAAATAGTCAAAGGATGATATCGAGAACTCACCTGGGAGTTAACTTAATGCTACCAACCACTAAACTCTCACCCTTGAGTGCTAGTCAACTGGTCAAAAATTAATATAGTTATATTAACCTTTACTCTTGTGAAATGCCCCAAATCCGAGGGTTTCATCTGTTAGATTTACTCTTTGCAAATAGTTTAAAATGAAAACACTTCATTAAAATCAAAGCAGAATACTTAAGTCTTTACAATCATAATAAGTTAAAAAAAAACATTGTCTTGACAACATAAATATAAAAGTGGATGCCAGCCGCCGCCGAGGATCTCTATCGCTTGCCAAGCTCCATCTGTTGATTAACCTAACGTGCATACAAAAAGTCAACTATGTTAAGTGAGTTCTAGTTTAAATCAGACAATAGCAACTATGTCACATAAAGAAACAAATAAGTAAATATAGCACACTAAAATCACATTCCTATATATACAACACAACACTACACCTTACTGTAACTCATACTATGAACTATCACATGCATTTAAACTATAGGTGGTTGTACATCCATGGGCAAACAACGGATGCACTTCCCCTTTATCTATTGGTCACCGGTGTTAACTTTAGTCACGATATGTGATCTTATCATTAACTTTTGACGTTGTTTGAGAGTACGTTGTTAATTTTAAACACATGCGTTCACTTGAGAGGCGAAAGTATCCTTCGATCTTAGATAATGCAACATGCATACTATGGATACCTTATCAATTTGTTACTTTAAATATTGCTATTATTATAGCAAATTTACCATACTTTTACTTAGTCAAATACTTATTATTTTGCTAAATTTTTTCCATGTATGCACACTACTCCAAAACGTCTTGTAAGAAAGGGTCTAGAGACTTACCTAGTTGTGGTTAATTACTTCTGCTAAAATGCATCTGATAGCACGGTCTTCGTATGACGTATATATTAGTTACACGACTCATCACTTTCTAATACTATAACACAGTGTTGCTAGGCACTGCCATCAATAGTGTCACCTGAGGAGCACATGGGTGTCACATGAGCGTCACCTGAGTGCCACATCAGTGTTGCCTAACTTGCGTTAAGGCTTGTTGTCAGAGTGTCACCAGACAATATCAAATTGTCTTCAAAACTCCTGGGTGTCACCATTTCTCCTTACATGTGGTGTTGGATATGAGTCACTGGATTGTAACTTGCTAATAACTTCCTCAGGTGTTGCAATACTCAAATCCATATCTTCTTTTATACACACCGAATGAACTTTTAAGTTTGATGGCAATGCATTCAGTAGCTTCTCATTTACTTCCTTATATGAGGAGGTACTTGACTTCATCCATTTTATTTATCAAGCCAAAAGACGAATAATCGAATCATTCAATGGTTCATTCTGCAAATGTTGAAAATATCGAATTGTTTCATTAGAAGATCTTTATCTTGCTTAACCTTTTTCATGTTCAACATCTTCCTAAACTTGAATTTTGAATAACGGATGAAAATTCGCCAACTAGTCATCAAAACTTTTCGCAAAACTTCTTTACCAAATTAGTCGAAGACCCCAAATCTCGTTCGAACATATAACACCCATTCACTTTCAATTGAGTCATCACCAAATTCACTTTGAAGCGAGCCCAAACTTTGGTAACACTAGTAGAATTCGATCCACAACAATTATGAATTTGCTAGACCCTGCCAAATAACAACTTCAACGACCTAGTTAAACCGTCCGTCAATTATCTGACTAATTTGATAATTCGCTGATCCAAAACATAAAACCCAACTTCAATTATATTCGGCTTCACACTAAACCAACACGTAGTTCTTTGTCAAGTTAAGGCCTACCTTTTGTTTTAAAATAGACAACCAGATAATTCTCTTTTAATCAAACTAGGCCCAAATGAACTAACTTGTGAAGCCCAATCAAAACTTAGAACACCATCAATTCAATTCCACCGGCCCAACAAGTTTCTACTTAAAAACCATCTAATCTATCTCCTTTATCAACTCATGGTCCACAACACAACTTGAAAAAGATAATCAGTTCACAATGTATCTAATCGGCCCCACTATTTAGTTATGTAACTAAAACATAGCAGCCAAAATCTCATATCATTTAAAAACAATTGGCCCAAATGTTTAATCTGTTGCAACTCAAATCAACAAATAATAGCAAGTCCACATTTTGTAAGGAAATCGGTCCAAATCAGATTATCAATTTTGTTCCAAATGTAGTCACAAGTTGGCCCAAATTCTACTAAAATTTATCAACTTAAACCACAATCACCATCATCAATTTAAATGAACTTAATCTAAATCAACAATTAATTGAGTTCCTAGCCGTTCCAAAAAAGAAAAAAAAAACATTGAATTCCTATTTCCATACCACAAACGAGACATTCAATTGGGGGACGCAAACACGGAATAAATGCAAGTTTTGCGTCTGAGACTCAAAGTTTGCGCCTGAGATGTGCCATGGTTTCCGTGCCTACTTTTTTTCGACCACAAATTTTAAACAAACACAACTT
The DNA here is from genome assembly GCA_947069175.1 of Scalesia atractyloides. Taxonomy (NCBI): domain Eukaryota; kingdom Viridiplantae; phylum Streptophyta; class Magnoliopsida; order Asterales; family Asteraceae; genus Scalesia; species Scalesia atractyloides. Next base: position 91,603,692 of record CAMTDV010000025.1, read on the forward strand.
TTTTCATACGATAATTGTTTTTTAATACACCAAACCATAGATAATTCTCTTTAATTTGGTGCTTTAAAAAAATAACATATGAAAAAAAACCGAAAAGTAAAAAAAAACTATGGATGATGACATGTGTCAACTTCTTATTCGCTAGGATTCATGAGGCTACTAAAGAGGCAACTCTAAGGATTGAGGCTAGCACGGACGCAACGCATATCAATTTTCGTAATTTTAATTGGTCAATGTCCTTTTTCGTGATTTTCCCAATAATTTATGCTTTTAATCGAGGGAAACTGGTCAACTCGGCCTAGCTTTCTACCAATATAGATAAATAAGCTTGACGGATGTGTCGGCTAAGACCCCTGTTTTCAGCCATCAGCTAAGGCTTAATCCGCACTTTTAAAGGCTTAGCCACGTCTTGAGCCTGCTAAAATTAAAGGACAAATTTGAAAAAAAAAATAAAAAAAACTTGGTCAACTTTGACTACTTGGATGATTTTCCCTTTAATCAATAGCCTTTTATAACTAATATTATTCAAACACGAGCACTCAAAAGTAACATACAAACTAAAAAGTAGCAATCTGAACTACAACACATCTTCACACACCCTACAAGTACAAAAATAACAACTTAACCTTCCAAGTTCCAACTTATAACTCAAGTTCAAAGAACCCATGACTCTAGCATGTCATATCTCATCTACTGACCCTTTGCTAACAATGCCTGTGCTTCCCTCTCATGCCTAAATCCATTCGTTTCGAGTCATCAGCAGACCAAACAAATATACCATTAAGTTTCCGCTGGCTCCTAAGCCTCTCGCAGGCTGTAAAGAACCCATTTTCAGGCTTCAAACCACCACTCGAATCCGTACTAAAGCTAACCAACACCTTACCACCCTGATAGTTAGACAACTGTGCATTAAAGTGGCTCAGAAACTGAGCCACAGTTGTACCCCTATCATATGCATAAAACTGGAAGTTAACATAGTCGAAAACACGCCCATAACTCCTCCATAACGCCATGTAATGACGCTGAACATCACCATCATCAAACGGGGCGATGGAAGCAAACGAAATGACTCTGTTTTGTTTTAGAGTTTTCACAAGCTGACCTATGCATTCTGCAAAGATGTTAGGTGTAGCATGGAAATGTTCATAGTCGATATCGATTCCATCTAAATGATACTGTTTTACAACACTAGTGAGTGAAGAAACAGCGTTAGATACCCACGAACCGATGAAAAAGCAGTGAAGTTAACAGCCTTAGCACTCACACTATCACCTCCAAGGCTTAAAGCAACTTTTACATTCGGATGTTGGCGTTTGATCGAAAGAACTTGAGACGGGCTGAGGTTTTCGTTGTCCCAAAACACGTTAAACTTACCGTTTGTCGGTTTTGGGGAGGGTCCAGAAGTGAAGTCGATAGCGAATGAGAGAATGAAATGGATCTGGATATTAGGGTTTATGGGTACATCAGAAAACCTAACATTTGCAAAGTTGGCACCTATGTATTCACTAAAGATAGGTTGTGAAAAGATTTGAGTGGCATGAGCATGAAGAATGATTAGAGTGAAAAAAAGCTTCCAGTTGCTCATTGTTGTATGTGTGTGTTATATGACTTGATCTAATTCTAGTGGGGACTATTTATAGTGGTTTTCAAGTTGAACTTTGAAGACTTTTTCAAACTAAACACACGTAAGAATAAAGTTAAATAAAGAGTTCACTAATTCAAATGTTGGAAGTATTTAGACGAGTGGAAAAAGGGCCCATGATGAAAAGGGTATAATTTGGTATAGGAGTTTAAGGGTCAATTTGCAGCCTCTAGAAAAGTTTGCCTGATCATGTGTCGAATGCGCGGTTTGGCCAGCTGTTGGACCCCAATACATCAATTAGGAGTTACTAGTGAAGACTTTTCCTAATTTTAGTTATTTTCACATTTTTTTCTTTTTTCTTTTTAGCCTTTATTACGTGTTGACGTGACAGTAGGTTTCCAACTAAATTAAAAGGAATTTTTTTAAAGTCGCAATTAGACTTGCTATGTTGTATGTAACAGATTGTTGGGTGTCAAAAAGACACAAGCGCGCAAGATGGAGGTAGCAGAGACAAGGATGTTACGGTGGATGTGTGGGCACACAATGCTAGCTAGACCTATGAGAAATAAGGTTTTTAGAAAAAATGCTAGGGTAGCTAGTATATCGAGTAAGATTAAGGAGAGTAGATTGAGATGGTTTGGGCATGTAAAGAAGTGGCAGGCGATGACACCTGTTAGTGTAATGGAAGCCCTTTGTGTGGAGGGTAGGAGGATAGAAGAAGACCCAAATTGACTTGGTATGAGTAGATTCGGATGATATATATACAATATTTATATGTGTGTTGTGTGTGTGTGTGTGTGTGTTTTTCTATTATGAGCGAACTTTAACGAATTTCCCGCTTGTTCGCTGAATGTTTCGCTTGCAGCACTATCCTTAATTTCAGTATCTGTTAGATGATTTATAATTTCAAAATTTTACTTGATATTTCTAATAAAAGTTCCACCTTTTAGTAATATATCACTTTTTATTTAAAATACTCTTTGTACATTTTATATATTTTATGCTTCGCTATTAAGGTTGTCCAAAATGTTCATGGCTTGAAGCTCCCTTGATATGTCGATTTGGAACTATGCCTTATTTTAATATACATATAATATATTATAGAAAATTGGATATTATTTGTTGGTATTTTGGAGTGTGTATTAGATATTCTATGACATATTTGGGGTTTTGATTAGGATGCTAATGAACTTATATCATATTTGATTGAGCATGATTTTGACTTGTAATGTAGTAGGTTAAACTAATTTTGAATATATGCTTTTGAACCGTTAAATATATTTTAGACTATTTAATTTTTATTGTATTACGTAAGATATGTATTCATAATTATTTTTAAATTCAAGACTAACAAAGCTGAGCTCGAGCTAAGATTTCCAGGTCGGTTTAAAATCCAAGCCGAGCCGAGCTTAAGCTTGCCCTGACTTGGCTCGATAAAGGCTCGTGAAGAGCCTTGTCCGCTATGCATCAAATTCAAAAACATTATCTATTGAATCAAACATGAACTTAAAATCATGGTTTTTTTGTCTCTTGGTGATATTAAATAGCGCCTGCAATATTCTAAATCTTTGATTTGGTGATACTAAACCACCTTTTCGGGTCTTTCGGTGTCTGTTTTATATGAAAACGACGATGGCAGTAGTGAGCCATATATATGCAGCGTGCTACAACTAGTTACTCAATAATGGAGTTGGTAGATTTTGTCAGCATGCTGTTAGATGCGAACCTTGCAAATTTCCTAAATTATTTTCATTGTATATATACGAATATATGATGGGAGAACTAGATAGAAAATAGATTCTTTGTGAAATACACATAATATCAACTTGGATATATATATTTTTTTTTCTCTTTGTTCTATGTTAGGCCAATACCTAATTTTTTTTTTTAAAGAAACTGATTCAAAATATCTACAAAATCAATTTACAAATGTGTCTAGCAAGCAATAAAATAAACAAATAAAATTAAGAAATAAACAAGCAAAGAGAATACAATAAAATAAACAAATAAAATTAAGAAATAAACAAGCAAAGAGAATACACTTGTAACCTGTCAACACAGAATTCATTACAAAGTTTTAAATTTATATTAGAGTTAAATGCCATTTTTAGTCCCTGTGGTTTGAGCCATTTTGCCAGTTTAGTCAAAGGTTTCATTTTTCTCCTGTGGGTCCAAAAAGGTTTCACTATTGCCATTTTAGTCCATTGGGTTAACTTAATCCATTTTTTCTGTTAACCAGAAGGGCAATTCGGTCATTTTATATTGCCGAATTGCCTTTATAGTTAACAGAATTACATATAAAATAACCGAATTGCCCTTTTCGTTAACATAAAAAATGGATGAAGTTAACGCAGTGACTAAAATAGCAACGGTGAAACATTTTTGGACCCACATGGAAAAATAAAACATTTGAACTAAACTGGCAAAAGGACCCAAACCACATGGACTAAAATGACATTTAACTCTTCATATTAATTACAAAAGCATTTAAATAATGGGAAATTAAAATACGATATAACTTACGACTCTAAACGGGACCATGAAATATGGACAGAATTAACTTCTTAAAGAGTTAGACGCGATGACGTAACTTAGATATACTCTCGAACCCAATTTCTTCATTAGGAACTTGATCTTTACTACAAAAATTTTATAGCAGGTTCTTGCTAAATCGATTTCAAATCGATGGGTTGGATCACTTTATAGCAGGTTCTTGCCAAACCGGTTTCAATCCAACCAAATTTTTTTGTGCATCTATAAACTAACAAATGGATGTTATGCAATCAAATAACTTAAATAGGCAGAAAGAAGCTTCAAGAACTAATCTCCGTTTCAATTTTATCCTTTAATAACTTAAAACTCCGTTTCTGTTTTATCCTTCAATAACTTAAAAGTATGGAGGTCTGAATTGCTTAAATGACAATACCGATTTTTCTATTATCACGTCATTTTGACACTTTTTTTTTTCGTTGGATTCACCAATCCCCAAAATCTTGTATATCACGTGTTGTTTTGTTATTGTTTTCCTAACTAGGGCTTTTCATGAGCCGAGCCGAGCCAGGCAAAGCTCGGGCTCGGTTTGATTATAAACCAAGCTGGCTCGGCTCGGATTGGAAACCGAGCTGAAAATCTAAGCTCGGCTTGGTTTTAAACGAGCTAGCTCGGCTCAGCTTGGTTTGGCTCAATTTTATAAAGAAAAATTAATACGTATCTCTTAAAATTCAGTAACCTAAAATATTATTCAATACTTTAAAGAATATATTCAAAATAAGTTCAACCTAATATATTACAAACAAAAATCAAGTTCAACAATGCAAAATAAGTTTTAATTTCAATGAAATATAATATTAGTTATTAGTATGGCAATCAACCTTCATATATGTCATATATATCAAATTACAAACCTATATACATGTAAATATTAATCAGTTTTTTTGTAATATATTATAATGTATAAAAAATTAAAGTTTATTATAAGTATAATAATAATACCGAGCTACAAAGCGAACCAAACCGAGCCAACTCGGCTCGTTACGAGCCGAGCCGAGCTAGCTCACTTTTTAACCGAGCCGAGCCGGCTCGGCTCACTTTTAAACCGAGCCATTTCAGCGAGCTTTTTCCGAGCTAAATCCGAGCGAGCTCCGAGCCACGAGCTTTTTGAACAGCCTATTCCTAACTATAGTATCAAATGACAGCATGAGTTTTATAGATTAAAAGACGGTTTTGTTATTAATTGGTCAAAATTGTTATTATTTTTCAATGAGTTTTAACACCAAATAACAATAATTAAAGTTCTAATGTCTCATGTCCCAATACGATTCCCTTTTGCTAGTCTCGCGTTTAAACCGTACGCGCGTCAAATATTCGATGGAAATCAGTTCGTTTTGTTACAGTACCGGCATTAGTTTTACTTCTATAGCAACAAAAAAAAGATAAAAAATAAAAGTCGTGATATACCCAAAGGACATCGACACGTTTCGAAAACCATAAAAGCAAATACCGATACCGGTTCTGATAACACCAATATAGGGTTCGATGTTGTTCGGTTGGTATCACTACGGTTTTTCACAGTATCTGTACGATACCGGCCCTCTACCTTACAAAAAAAATACTTGATTTTTAATACAACTCAGTTTTCAACAAAATTTATACCAGAACATCGACAAAACTGTAAAAAAACAAATACTGGTACCAGTACTGCTGTTGTGCGGACGGTATTGGTTTGGTTCGTTGATGTGTTGGTGACAACACGTTGTAATTGTAATAGTTTTGTACATGTTTTAGCGTTTTATCTGGTTGTGTTGTATATGTTTAATGTACTTATGTTGTGTTCGGTTCTGCAGGTTAATTGGTGCTAAATGATGAAAAGGAGCTTAAGCGAAGATGATTGGAGTTCACGGGTTGAATGAGGGCCCAAAAACAACTTTCTGAAAACCTTGTTCCCCAGCGTCATGCGAGGGAGGAGATGTGGGGCCGACTTATTTTGAAGATCTATCTTTGCACCACGCGAGAGGTAAAGAAGACTTCCCCATGACGTGCGGAGGAGAGCCAAGTCGGGAAAAGAGTCTTTGACCTAATATAAGCTTGTCGACCAAGGTATAAGTGTAGACTTTTTTTACAAACCAAGGGCTGGATATAGGAGATATTTGGCTCTCTTCATCAAGATCTTCTGAATTCTATATGCCAAATCAGTACGAATCAAGAATTAAAGTTGTGATGACGAATATGCGCAGCTAAATCTTTTGTGGCTTCCCCTGGGTGAATGGTTGTTCGGCTTTTATACTTTAACTTTGTTTGATTACTGTGAAACTAGTATAGCTTCACTACTTGTGTTTGATTTACATAAACGGTTTCTTATATTTGAATTCCTTGTCTTATTGTTAACCATATTTGTGATTTCTTGCATTATTAGTGGGTTTGTAACTAGGTGGGTAATTGATATTTGTGATTGGGCAATTAGATTGTACGGTTATTGTTAAAAAACTGTCTTTAGTTGGTATTGCAATTAAAATTTCAAGCCTATGTCTATGTGATGTTTTAGTAATCAAACAGATTTTTGTGTGAAATTGATATCCTAAATCCCAAGTGGGAGTTACTTTTCATTAAACCCCCATATTAAGCTTAGTGGTTAATTGAATAGATAACTTTGTTAAACACTGCCACAAATTCCCTGTGTAAATGACCTTACTCACCTATACTATTTGAAGTATTTAAGTCACAAAGTACTTGTTTTTTTTAGCCTACGACAGCTACATCATTTGCCCAATTTAAAGAACATAATATTCAATTATATTGATTTGTTCGATTTTGAATAAAAAATTTATTAAAGCGTAGAAATAAATAAGTACATTGCAATGGTATATTTGAAACTTTTAACGCACACATTATGTTATATTATGAAAATAACAAAAATGGTAAATGACGTCACTTTATATACATAAAAAGAAATACTAAACAACATGAGGCTTTGATGATATATACATTTTTCTCTGGTCACTTGTACATTACTTACTATTCAAAACTCGGATTGAGTAAAATTTATATTAAGACGTAGATAAAAAATATGCCCGTGGCAACGGTATGCCAGAAATTGTACATAACATCGTACTTAAAAGTTAGAAGTGTAAAAAAACTTACATTTTGTCTCAACGGCATACCTTAAATTTAACAAAAGATCGTATCTTAAAATTCATAAGAGAAAAACATATTTGGTTAAAAGTAGTTATATCAATAAATAAAAAAACATATTACACAGGCCAAGAACCGACCTTTAGACAGCTCACTATATATAAAAAAAAATGTCAATTTACGTCCCTGTGGTTTACACCAAAACGTAGTACCAGCCCTCATTTGAAAAATAAAAAAACACAACAACCCAGTCCCTGGGGTTGTCGATGGTGTTCAATCCCCCTTTCTATTTCAGCAAGCTGCTGGTTAGTGCGACAAATACAAAATGGCGGGTGGGATTTTGGAGGATCAGACCTAATGATATCTATATTGACCCTAAAGATTATTATGGTTAGTTCTTGTGTGTCTCTGTTTGAAGTTATAGGTTGTAATCTCTGAAATTAACCCTGCAAATAAACAAGTCTGAACTGAGTAGAGTCTGCAAGTACTAAAATTTTGCTTTTTTTACTTGTATAGATGACTGTGAACAGTGAAGTTCAGCTTTAAGGTCTACCACATGGCGAGTTTACTAAGAGCCTGGTTTATCGTATGTTGGTGGTAAGTTTAATTTCATTGATTGTGTTGATATTGATGATTTCGGCATGGATGTATTAGAAGAGATGGTTAAGCAACTTGATTATTCTGTTGACATGGTATTTTATTTCCACTATAAAATTCCAATATATATTTGGGTTTGAAGTCTTTGTCAAGTGATAGTGATTTTTAAGCTTGTTTGAGCATGTACGTGGTGGGGTGAAACTCATTGAAATTTTTGTTAACACTGGACCTCTCGTCTGTTGTTGACATCATGTGGTGAAAAAGTCATGACACAGAGTCCTCATGCTCCTCCCCCTGAAAGTCAAGAAGTAGAAGTGCATGATGCTACATTTGTTGATTGTTTCAAAGTGACTACAATGATGCTGAACATGTAGATGAAGATGAGCAGGGGTACTTATCATGCATATGAGGACAATGAGGAAAACGATGATGAGGGATGTGATGATCAGGATTTTGATGAAAAGGGGAAAGCAAGAACTGGATGCAAAAGAAAACGACAGCCATGGTGATGATGCAAAGGGAAAAGATGATCCGGATTACTGGGTAGAAGAAGATAACCCGCTATATGATGTAGAGGTTGACATGCAAAGATTCAGAGCCAATGTTGACAGTGATGTAGAAGAAAATGGTAGTGATGAAGATGTGTTTGAGGATGACCTCAATGTGGATCTGAATGACTTTGAAACTGATACCTCAGATGAAGATAAAACAGTTTTAGATAAGGCATTGAAAAGGATGAGGAACATAAGGAGATCAACATTGAAGTTTATAGGGCCTGATGCAACTTGTAATCCCTTTTTTCATTAGGCAGTTGATTCCTGACAAGGTGAAGCTTACTAACATGGTCAAAACATTTGCACAGCAATCCAGGAGACAATTGTACATAAGCAAAAACGAAAGTTTAGATATAAAGTGGTGTGCATGGGGAAAACCCAAATTTGAAAACTCCTGAAGACTTTGAGGGACACAATAGTAAAAAAGAAAGAAATGTGGTAGGTAAGAAAAAATAAGGCATTGATGGGGCAGCCCCCAAGAGAATAAGGCACAAGCCTGGTAAACCTACATGTCCATGGGTGTTGCAAGTTAGTCGGCCCACAACTAAAGAATACAGGTGTGTCAAAACATTGAAACATGAACACCAATGTTTGCAAACAAGGGAGGTTGGCTTGTACACCATGAGTTTCATACCTAAAGAGGTGGAACCACTGCTTCATGCTATCCCGACATTCAGACGTAGGTAGTGCAAGATCTACTTGAGAAGAAGCACCAAGTTAAAGTTTCACTGCCTAAATTGAAGAGGGCAAAGAGGATTGCAATGGAAAAGTTAAATGGGGACTACAGGGACCAATATGGGCAACTCGGGGAGTATTGTGAGGAACTTGTTAGATCTAACCCTGGGACAACTATCAAGATTGATGTTGAACCTGGATCTAATCCTACTAGTTTCACAAGACAATTTAGGAGAATATACGTTTGCTATGGTGCTTTGAAGAACGGTTTTAATCTCATTGGGAGGGACCTAATCGGACTGGATGGTGCGTTTATGAAAGGTCCATACCCAGGTCAGATCCTCTTAGCAGTTGGGGTTGATGGAAAAATGGAATTTATCCACTGGCCTTTGCCATTGCAGAAGCTGAAACTATCACCACATGGTCATGGTTTTTTAATATACTTGGGGATGATCTAGAGTTACCAACAAGATGTAATTTCACTTTTACCAGTGATAGACAAAAGGTAATTGCTATTAGAACTCTTGTTTTTTTAATTAGAAGCTGAAACTATCATCACATGGTCATGGTTTTTGAATATACTTGGGGATGATTAGAGTTACCAACAAGATGTAATTTCACTTTTACCAGTGATAGACAAAAGGTAATTGCTATTAGAACTCTTGTTTTTAATTAGAGTAAATTGTCAAAATCGTCCCTGAGGTTTGGGCATGTTTGCAGGTTTCATCCAAAACAACTTTTTTTTACTAAATAGTCCTTCACTTTTGAGATTTTTTGTTATTTTCATCCAAAAGTCTAATTTACTTTATTTTTTCTGTCAAATATTTGGATGAAAATAGCAAAAAAAATCCCAAATCTCAAGAACGATTTTGGCAAAAAAGTTAGATGTATGGATGAAAATGGAAAAACAAATCCCAAAAGTGAAGGGTAATATGGTAAAAAAAGTTGTTGTGGATGAAATTGACAAACATGCCCAAACCTTAGGGACGATTTTGGCAATTTACTCTTTTAATTAAGCTGTCAACTTTCAATTGAGTTGTATTTTTTATATTCTTCTGTTAAATTGTAGGGTGTGTTTGCCTGCTATGGCAAAGGTCTTTCCAACAACTGAACATGGGTATTGCCTAAGGCACATTCACGAGAATATGAAGAAGACATGGCAGGGAGATGTGTAAAGGAAACTTTTCTGGAGATGTGAAGTGCAACAAGCATGCCCTATTATGAAAGGGCAATGGAGGGTATTAAGGCCATAGATAGAAATTTGTATGATTGGCTGAAGGAGATCCCTGCAACAGCATGGTCACGAGCCCACTTTTCTAGGAAGGGCAAAGTGTGATATGCTATTGAACAATATTTGTGAGGTTTTAAACAAGCAATTCGTCAGTGCAAGAGACAAACCAATCATCACATGCTTAGAATACATCAGGGAGTATTTAACCAAATGCATTGTCAACGTGAAGAAGATCATAGCTAAAAGTGATGGCCCACTAACTCCGCTGCTACAAAGTTACACTTTATTTTAGTTACACAATAAGTGATGACTTTATCCTTTTATTCCATATTGTATAGGTTACTGGTCCAAGAAACAATACAGTGGTTGATGTGCAGATGAGAACGAGTTCATGCAGGAAATGGGATCTAACAGGAATGACTTGTAACATGTTGTTGCTGCAATTTGGAACATGTCTAAAAATGGTTTGCGTCCTAGTATTCCAGAGAGTTGGGTTGATCCAACTGCAAATGATCACTGAGATGTGGCCTCCGTCAAGATGCCCAACCAAATTGACCCCTCCGAAACATTATAAGCAGGTAGGAAGGCTTAAGAGAAACGAAAGAAGTCACAGTTGGAAGTAGAGGCCAACTTAACAAAAGGAGGGAAGCTAACAAGAAAAGAAGGCACCACAAAATGCAGCAAGTGCAATAACCTAGGCCACAACAATCGCAGCTACAAGGGTCAAGGGGGGATTGAGGCTACTTAGATTTCTAGTATGGTCAATTTCAGTGTTGGTTTGTGTTTGAACATTTATGGTGTTGGTTTATGTTTTAACAATTTCCTTTTACTGTTTTTATGTTTATGGTGCTTGTCTTTGAACAATTCTGTTTGGATGGTTAAGTTGCATGTTTTTGGGATAAGTTGTATTGTATGCAATGTTATATACCATCTATTACCTGTTTGGTTTATGTAAATTGTTAAAACATCTACCAAAATACAACCTTGCATTTCATTTCAAAATAAAGTGATCATACAACATAAGACACTAAATAACCAAGTAAACATAAACTAATTCAACAACATATTGCAACATAGTGAACGAGCCTATTTCCAGTGACAGTCTCCTCCCGATGATAGGTCTGAATCTGACTCTTCTCCTGAATATGGGTTGTGCCTAACTCAAGACCATCTTCTTTTTTCTGATTCACATGGTCCATGCATCCTTTAAAACATCTGAGTCGTAATCCTCCTCTGGGTTAGGGTTGAAATCAAGATCTTCCATAGCAGCATCATCAGCTTTCTTAACAACCGGATTTACTTCAACTTCTTTGTGTTTCCCATCAACATTTATCTGTTTGACCACTTCCTGACTAACAACAACACTGGAAGAGGAACTTCCTTCACCAACAGGTCTCAATCTCTTTCCTACACCAAAATCAGGTAGTTGTGAGTCATGCTCTGTTTCCAGACAAGCTTCGTTGTCTTTGTTATCCATTACCCTGTTTGGTGGTAGGAGAAAGGAGGTAAACGTTTCTTACCTCGGTGATCCATTTCCACACTAGAATGGTATTCCACAACCAAATTATCAAACACATTTGTATTTATAGAACATAATTTGAAAATTACCGTTTCATTACATAAATTAGTCGTTGGTAAATATACAAAATTACGTTGTAAGTTAGACAGACAGTATATTGCAGATATTTCACCACATGACTACACAATCAGAAACAACAACCAAGAAACACCTAACACAAACTTGAGTCTTTTTCAACACCCTTATCAGCAGCTTCCTTTTCCTTCAACCTCATCAAATCTGAATCTCCTTATTTGACCTCAACAAGGATGGAAGAATCCTCTCACATCTGGGGCATGAAACTGGAGGTTCAATCCACCAAAGCAAACTAAGTCATCGGTCTGGAATGTGATAAGAAAACTTAACACCCTACTTATCATACATAAAGGTCATTGGAATCGATGATCAACAAACAAATATACCCTTACACAGCAAAGAAAACGTCTCCCGAGATTAGCTTCAGTCCAGGATGTTCTAATGCAAGTCACAGCACCACATGTGCATACTGCATTTGAGCGAACTGTAGCATTGCTTGTCCGTGATGAACCTGATGACATTTTTAGGTTACCTTCGCTTGTTTGATAATGGTGAAAATAGTTGCAGCCTTTATAGAGAAGACATCAAAACACGAGTTGCAATTTCGGTCCTTGAGGGGCATTCTAGTCATTTAACACAAAAGGTACGGAATACTGGAGCAGGGACCTTATTGAACGCAATCGACAACCCCAGGGACTGGATTGTTGCGTTTTTTCAAATGAGAGTTGGTACTGCGTTTTGGTCTAAACCACAAGGACGTAAATTGACATTTACTCTATATAAAATGTCTATTTCCTGTTACTATTCTAAAAAAAATCAATACTTGATTTAACACACTCTTTTAGTTATTAGGCTATAGGATGTGATCATGACCTTTAAGACCACTATTACCTTTCATGTCAGCACTATGTCAGCCCGTTTCATCCACCATCCAATATGGTGTGGTTATGACCCAAACCATCATCTTCATTTCTTGTTAAAATTTATTTTGAATAAAATATATTTAACTAATTAAGGAAATGAAGATGCATGGTTGTAATGGTTTAATCTATGCGAAACATGGTGGAGCCCTAAGAGAGGTGGTGTAGCACATCACATCATCCACTATCCTAGATTGCAATCCATAACCCATCCTATGACCCTATACCCTTTTCCTTAGAATGAATTCATATTTCCATTAATATTAATGAATAGATGTTATCTATAGCATGAAATTTACGTTAGCTACATGTTTTAATTAATTTACAGACATGCAAAAAATGTTATTTAAGATTAGAAACTTAGTATGGCCATGTTGTATTTTTTTAAACTTTCATATAAATAAAAGTAATATGTTTTTAAACAGACAAAAAATATCTTTAAATATCATTAAATGCGACTGAGTCTCTTCCAAAAGGATATAGAGACCAAGTCTACTTCACGAGGATATAGACAGTGTCTCCTCTTGTCGTGGTCCATGACTAAACAATACCTTTTAATTATTTTGAGTATGTATGACTTACCTCATTCTACATTCTACATTCTACAATAACATAATGTCGATGATATCTTGAAAAGATAAGGGTGCATGAATAGTGTTGTCTATTTATGCAAATTTGAAGGATAAGTGAATTTAAATAATTATATTCTATATAACAATTATCGTACATTGTTATCTATAGTATAAACTTAACCTTTCTTTTGAAATTTAATTTCAAAATTACTATTTTTTTTTCTTTTCCTGTTGCCAATAGTGTTGTGAGTTTTTAGCAAACTAAATATTATATATCAAATAATTTATCTATACATATAATAAAAGAGAAACTCTATTGAGGACACATGGTAATCTCTTAGCCACTCTCTAATTGTATTTCCCGTCGAAATTTATCATCTATCTAATCTAATCTAAATATTAATCTATACATCTATACATCCTAAAAAGAACATACCTAGGGTGCCACATGACATTTTTCTAGGAAAAATATGACACATGGCAATTTTATTAAGTTATATATGTCACATGACATTTTTAAGCTTCTTTACACAAACCAAATCCATTTCCTTGAAAGTGAGGACCCATTAGATAGTATATGGGTCAATGGATCCATATAAAATCTTATAACCCGTTAGACATATATTTTCATCTCAAAAATTAGGGTTTCTTAACTATTGTTCTCTCCTCCTTCTCTGCCGTCGAGCAAAGTTCTTCTGATAATTCTCAAAATCAAGGAAAGATTACTATTACTTTCAATTAATCATCAAAGTTTTCTCATTCTTAACATTCATCGATTTCGTTTACGTAGCCGATTCATCTGTTTTTTTTTTTTTTCGTTGTCATTTGTTTGTGTTGTGTTTCAGATTTATAAGATGCGCCTTCTTTGTCAGTCTACCTTTCTTCACAACTTGAACAGGTAATTACTGCATGTGTATATACCCATTAAGAAGTTGATTAGCCGTACAAAATTAATAATTTAAGTTTCTATCATTTTAATCGTTGCATGTGAATTGTTTTTTTTTAAGATTGTTTGAATATCATATGTGTGCTTGAAGTTTAATGGTTTGATCCTTGATATTTGACATTTAAATTTCGGATCATGATAATGGTTTGTAGTATCCATCTACTTTTAAAAATTATAATTGTAAATTATTATTTCCTTATTTAGAATAAATATAATTGTTTGATTCTAAATTCAAATTTTGATTTGGATGATAATATGGAAATCAATGATTTGTAATTAATAACATTAATTGGATTGCCTTTTTCGGTGGGTCCAATGTATCTAGACATGTTAATTGTTTAAAATTTAAAATTTTATATAACTTTTGATTAAATTCTTTTTGATATTAATGTAATTTTAAATTAAATTCTCTTTGACTTATTTTTAAATTAGTAACTTAATATTGTGATTGATCATCGGGTTATGATTGTTGTGTTTGTAATTTGGCGTTAGGCTAGATAGTTTTTTTTTTAAATTTAGAAGTGTTTGGTTTTTTTGTATTTTAATATGTTGTCAAATCTTTGCTCCACATTCTATTTTTTTTTTAATATTGTTTGAATATCATATATGTTCTTGGAGTTTAATGGTTAGATCCTTGAAATTTGATATTTGAATTTCGGATCATGATAATGGTTTGATACAATCTATCTATTTGTTATAAAATTATAATTATTAATTATTATTTCCTTATTTATAAGAAAATATAGTTGCTTGATTCTAAATTCAAATTTTGATTTGGATGATAATGTGGAAATCAATTATTTGTAATTAATAACAGTAATTCGATTGCCTTTTTCAGTGGGTTCAATGTACCTAGACATGTTAATGGTTTAAAATTTAAAATTTTATATATAACTTTTGATTAAATTCTTTTAGAATATTAATGTAATTTTAAATTAAATTTTCTTTGACTTATTTTTAAATTAGTAACTTGATATTGTGATTGATCATCGGATTATGATTGTTGGGTTTTAATTTGTCGTTAAGCTAAATAATTTTTTTCGAAATTTAGAAGTGTTTGGTTGTTTTTATGTTTCAATATGTTGTCATATCTTTGCTTCACATTTCTATTGCTTTTTTTTTGAAGATTGTTTGAATATCATATGTGTTTTTGGAGTTTAATGGTTTGATCCTTGATATTTGACATTTGAATTTCGGATCATGATAATGGTTTGGTACTATCCGTCTATTTGTTATAAAATTATAATTGTTAATTATTATTTCCTTATTTAGAATAAATATAATTGTTTGATTTTAAATTCAAATTTTGATTTGGATGATAATATGGAAATCAATGATTTGCAATTAATAACATTAATTGGATTGCCTTTTTTGGTGGGTTCAATGTACCTAGACATGTTAATGGTTTAAAATTCAAAATTTTATATATAACTTTTGATTAAATTCTTTTAGAATATTATAGTAATTTTAAATTAAATTCTCTTTGACTTATTTTTAAATAAAGTTACCTAAAATAAAATTTGACAACATTCATATTTTATAATTGTTAATTATCCTAATTTTTAATAACCTCTAATCAACAATTATTGGTTTTTATATAACTAATTAGATTCAGATTATTTAATAATCATTTTAAAAACATTTATTAGTTGTTACTATATATGTTTTAAATCATTAAAATAATAACTTTTGAAGCTTTCAGTCTATTTTAGATGATTTTGTTCCTCAAGATGCTAGCATTGGTATATTTTACAATATTATTTGAATTATTAGAAGTATGTTTTAATAATATATTAATATTTTTATAAAACATCAATAAAATGTGTTTTTAATATTTTTGACTGATAATAATAACTAAATATGAAATATGTTAAAATCCTTGACTGAGATGAATGTAGCTTCTAATATTAACCCTGATTTGGGAAAATATGAATTATTCAGTGTACACTTTTGTTTGCCTTACATTGTTTTGCATTAGGTACATCTATCTTAGATTGTTTAACAATGAAATAGAAGCTGCAAGGTTATCAAAATTTTCTATCCGGACTTTTATCATTTTCAAACTTAAATTGATCTTTTAACAGGAGGTATAATGTGAATACACTTTAGGGTGCTTACATCAAGTTAAATGTCACTTAGGCAACACTTCTAATAATAGAAGAACAAAGGTAAAATAGAAACTACAGTTTTAATTATTTTTCCATACTTGAGCTTGATTACTGGCTTAAGCCATCTTCATTGTACCAATTCAGGTTAAGCATTGCACATGTATGGCACTGGAAACTCAGATACCTCAGGCCCACCCTCTCAACCTAAGCGGTGTTGTGGCTTTCAGTTTTTATCCTGTTGACCAGGTAACTTCAACGATTTTTTTTTTGCATTCATGAATGTATAGTGGTTTATTAACTCCAAAACATGTACATTTATGCTAGCCATAATCAGGGGAAAAGAATAGAGAAGAGTATGGGATCTACTCCACATTGGGCAGGGTAGGTTTTTGGTCCACATGTAGCTCCTAACTTCTCTGCTATTGTAGAATCATCAGTATTGATGAAACTGACCCATCAGGTCATTGACTATTATTTAAGAAAGGTAGAACATTGATTATTTGATTTCTATTCTATTTTTTTACTCGCCCCTGTGTTTTATTTGGAACTATTTGTATTTGTATCAAATAATATCAAAATTTCCATTATAAAAATGCGTCCTTGCATTTCAAGGTATTCGGAAAACTGGAGTGTGTAGTGTTCTTTTCGGAAGCAGGTTCAGAAGCAAAGTTTTGGGTGACCATCCTATATCCAGGTTAGAATCATTAGATTTTAGAGAGACCTATGATGGTCCAACTTTTGGTCACATTCCCAAGGTTAGATATTGTTTGGATTGCGTTCCGAACTGATGTTCTTTTTAACTTTCAGTGTTTCGATAAGGGATTGGATTGTGTTTAATGATCCATTATTATGGCACTATCTCCTAAGGTGAGATTAGATGGGATTTATTTGTTACATTTCCAAGTATACATAATGGATTCATTTGTTAATCTGTAAGCATCCACCAACCTTTTTAGAACATTTTATACTGGAAAGTCATTTTTATATTGCAATTTATAAAATTACAAAATTCATTGTGCAGTTAACAATGATTAAGGGTCATGAAGCTACTTCCTTTATTAGGTTGTAAGGTCTTTAACCGTGTGAGGCCTCAAAACAAAAATCTGGCACTCACATATTTGCTATATACGGTTAGAATCTTCTAATATTTTTTATATCAATATTACGTTGGTTGTTTTATTTACTTTATGAACCTAAGAGTTCCATAATAATTTCCTTCAGAGAATTTCATTATGATTATCATAAACGTATAATGTTCTTTGTCAATACATGTATCTTATTTTTTATGTTTATTTTTTTATCTCATTCAGTGTGTTGATTTACATAATTCATATTTGATAATTTTTCATCGTATTGTATGGATTTAAAGTTCTCAATTTTGTTATGTATATGAAAAAAGAAATAACTAATTCTTTACATACTATTAGTAAAATATTTCTCAATTTTGTCAAGATTTGATGTATAACTCTTCTTTTAAGTATGATTTAGCATTGTTCTTCCTTAAATATATATTCTATATTTTTTTCTTTCATTATAAGTGTTGCAAGTACGAATTCAAGATTATTGGTTACGAGACTCCAGCAAGCAGAAGTATTACAGTAATATGATTTCAATTTATATTTCAAACCACAAAAACGTATTTCCTTCATTTACTTATCCTTTCGGTTATTTTATAGCTATCGTACGGTGGTTCGTTGTATTTTCATTGTCAACTTCAGATTTCCATAATTTTTTATGCATACAATTTCTTTATAATCAGTATAAACGTAATTTTTTTGTCAAACAATAAAAAAACATATCATTTCTTAAAACCACGAAGTTCGCGGGTATTAACACTAGTAAAAGACTTCAATTAATACCATATGTTATTTTCTCATTCAATTTCTTAATAATATTATTAATAATATCTAATCCAATCTAATATAAATTTATACAATTCCAAACTTCATATAACTTTTAGATAATTATAAAAGATATTCACCAAACTTCATAATGTTTATGTCATATTCGATTAATTAATTTGACCAACAGTATTATTTTTATCATTTAGTAATTTTGAAAATCTAGATTATCACAAAAAATAGTAATTAAAGATTTCTAAAACGCATAGACATCTTACACAATAAAATAACATATAAAGGTATATTTGTTTGTGTCATATCCGATTAACTAATTTGATCAACACTATCATTTTTTCGTTTGGTATTATTAAAAATCTAGAATATTACAAAAATTGGTGTATAAAGATTTCCAAAAGCATAGATTATTTATATAATAATAGTAACTTATAAATATATATTTGGTGATGTCAGATCCGATTAATTAATGTGATCAACACTAATATTTTTTTCGTCTAGCATTTTTAAAATTCTAGATTATTATAAAAATTAGTGACTAAAGATTTCCAAAAGCATAGATATCTTACACGATATAATCTATCTATATCTATTTCCAAAAGCATAGATATCTTACACATTTTATTCCCGCCAAAACTCATTAACTCATCTAATAAGTATTTATTTAATTCAATTTTAAAATATCAATTTTATCCATTATTTACTTTTTAAATAGGTTGCCTTTTATCTTAAGGATAGTTTTTTGGGTTAATTTAAAGATAAATATGTATTTGTAGACTAATCTGAAAATGTATTTGTAGATTAATCTGTGACCCGAAAATAAAAATATGACTTGCCAATTCAAGGCTGACAAGTTTAACATGCAGCCCATAACTAGATAAGAATTAAAAAATAAATCTTATTGTTATATATGTTATCTATTTTTTCAGTGATTTATTCAAATTCGAAAAGTCTCATAGCTAGATTATTGCATCAAAATATAGTTTTTAAACATATAAATGTCATAAATAATAGAGGAAAACATCAAGTACCAAATACATCAATTCATCAAGTTTAGACAACACATTCATTTTAACATAAAAGGGTCGTCTATGGTTGATAGTATGTCACTATGTAATACACAAGGTTTTTATAAAGATATGACATTTTATTATTTATACTATAAAATTACATTTATTCAAGTCATGTAATACATAGGGTTTTAAAGATATATTTTTTTTATTATTTGGTATATAAAATTTGATTTATTCAATCCGTATAATAAACAAGTCAATTTAACATAAAAAAAGTCGTCTATGGTTGATAGTATGTCACTACGTAATACACAGGGTTTTTTAAAGATGTGACATTTTTATTATTTACAATATAAAATTACATTTATTCAAGTCGTGTAATACACGTGGTTTTAAAGATATAATTTTTGTATTATTTGGTATATAAAATTTGATTTATTCAATCCGTATAATAAACGAGGTTTTAAAGATACAACTTTTTTATTATTTACTGTAATTTCAAAGATATAATTTTTTTATCATTTGGTATATAAAGTTATATATATTCAACCCGTACAATACACAAAATCTTAATAAAAAGTTACATTTTTATTATTTAATATATTAAATTACATTTATTCAGTCTGTATAATAAACGAGATTTTATAGATATATTATTTTTTTATTTAGTATATAAAGTTACATTTTCTCAACCCGTGTACTACACAGGGTCCTAATTTAGTAATCATAATAATTTAATATAATATTAGAATTTATTTAAAGAGGTGATAAAAACTATGAAATAATTCGTTTTAAAATTTTTGATTATGGATAATTCGTTTTAAAATTTAAATGCATAAATAAAATTTGAATCAGCTAAATTAATCTGTAATCTGTTAAATTATATTTCTACGAATATATTAAAATAATAAATTTACAAATTTTAATTGATTAATTAATTTAAACCTTTAATTATCTCATCTATACTATTTTATTCTATATCGATTTCTATTAATAATAATAATAATAATAATAATAATAATAATAATAACTAACGGCACGTTTTATCCATTTGGGGTATGTAATTTTTATTTCCCTCTCTTTTTTCCCTACCTATTTTCTTTTCCTACTTATCTCATATTAATTAGATAAATATTAAATTAATATTAAATTGTATTGTCGAATATAATCTTTCTATTTTTAGTAAAATTTCCCCTATATTAATTTATAAATTTACTTTGTGAGTTACTTTTACTATTATTTTTTTTACAATCTACTAATGCACAATGTTATTTAATGTACAAGTTGGGTAAGCATGTCTAGATTCCTGAAGGTTAGTGGATTAAAGGTTGTTTGTGGAGGTGCATGAAAAATGCTGCTTAAATCAAAGATAAAATATTTAACTAATTGTTTATATAGTGTAAAAGTGATGGTGTTTAACTATTTGTTGGTTTCATAAGGTGTTATATCCTAAATATTTCTTATATTTGTAGTTTGTTACTACGTATTTCTTACATCTTATTTAGAGTAAATTACACTTTGTGTCCTTTATGTGTGATCAGAATTATGAAACGTGTCCTTAAAAAAATAATTACAGATTATGTCTAAAATTACTATGTTTTGTAACAATTTTTGTCCTTTTAAACAAACTGAGTTAATAAAGTTAGTTATCTTCAAATTGACCAAGGGAAAATTAGTCTATCTACATATATTGACTCAAAACACCTTTATAAAACAATTTGACCAAAATTAAAAATTCCATCATTTCTCTCTCTAAACTCTCTCTCACTCACATACACACCTTTTCTCTCTCTACATATATAAATTGCAAAATAAAAAACATCATGAACTTCCAAATGTCTTCAAGTTCCCTGGAGAATCAAAACTCGCCGGTGTACACATCACAACGCCTAGTAATCTTCATTTAAACACCAAATGCCTGATAAAGGGTTCAGGTTGGATGTCAGAAGTATCTTACTGGTGCCTTAGACATTACAGATCCGAGCAAAACAAAAGCATCAGGATTGAATCCACTCACCGGAGTTTGGTAGGAGCTCCTCCGCCGCTGGATCTGAACAAGTGTTATCTCCACACGTTGCCCCCACATGTTATCTCCACCATATTCGCGGGATCTGAACAATCTTCGCAGGATCTGAACACGCTAGATTGGATCTTACCGAGGCTCCACCATCACCATTGTGGCTATCTCCACCCGTTGCCCCCACCTTCGTCGAACACCATCATGCCACCGTCACGCCGGTACCAAACCAACACCACCATGGCCATCCTCGACCTTGGTTTGGTGGGCCAGAGTTGTGCAAGTGTGTAAAGTTATGTATGTATATGTAATAAAAAGGTCTAATTCTGTGTATAGTTTAGTGAGGTGGCGGTGGTGTTAGAGAGAGAGAGAGTATGTAAAGGGGTTTCAGCTGCTGATGTTATAAAACCCTAATTTTTGGGGAAGACGATGCAAAGGGTATTAAAAGAAGGATCTAATGCATTTATTTATGAAATACCACTTTTGCCCTTGATCTAATTTAACTTAACTGACTTTACTAACTCAGTTTGCTTAAAAGGACATAAATTGTTACAAATTATAGTAATTTTGGACATAATTTGTAATTATTTTTTTTAAAAGGCACGTTCATAATTCTGATCATACATAAAGGACACAAAATGTAATTTACTCTCTTATTTATTTATATGTAGTTTGTTACTATTTATTACTTTATTTCACAAAAAGTAAATACTTATTTTAAAGTTTTAAATGCAACATAAACTTTTCTCAGATATAGTTTTTAATAATTAAAGA
Source organism: Scalesia atractyloides (assembly GCA_947069175.1). NCBI lineage: Eukaryota > Viridiplantae > Streptophyta > Magnoliopsida > Asterales > Asteraceae > Scalesia > Scalesia atractyloides. The sequence continues at coordinate 91,625,759 of CAMTDV010000025.1, forward strand.
TGATTTACATAAATAATTTTCCAGCAAATACATGTAGTTCCAATTTCTAAGTGTTCTTTTTTGTTTGACATGGTTCCACATTTCACATACTAAAATTTTAACTTTAGTGAATTGAATTTTTGATATTTTTAAACACGTGTAATATCCGAATGGTCCATATGATTTACACAAATTACGTATACGATTTCGTGTCCGTCGCAACGTACGGGTCCTCAACACTAGTATTATTTAATTTTGAATAATATGTTTGACCATAACATCTTCTTTTCAATAACCATCTTTACAATCACCAAATCTATCGCGTATTGAGTATATCCGTTAGTTTTTTAAATATAACATTTTTATTGTTTGTATAAAAGTATATTTAATATTTACTCAACCCTTTAATACACGGACTTTTATAGATATAACTTTTTTATTATTAAGTATACAAAATGACATTTATTCAACATGTGTAATATGAGGTTTTTAAAGATATAACTTTTTTTTATTATTTGGTATTTAAAATTACATTTATCTAATTCGTACAATACACGAGGTTCTTAAAAATATAACATTTTTTATTATTTAATATATAAAATTACATTTATTCAACCCGTGTAATAAACGAGCTTGTTAAATACATATTGTTTTATTATTTAATATGTAAAATGACATTTATTCAACCCGTGTAATACACGGAGTTCTAACCTAGTATATCTTATAAAATGATCACATTAGTTAATAATATAAGTGGTATTTATCATTTTTATAACTATATCTGTGTTCCGCCGTTATAATAAATTGTGTCGGCATAAATTCAAGTTTGTACGTTTTTTATCGGGCCGCGTTATTAATTTTGCGTTTGTTTTTTTACTATGGGTTATGTCATGTACCGATATAAATTCGCATATTTGTTTGCTTACTACGTGGCGCGGTTTTACGATCCATGCACCTGCAACACATGGGTTAACCAAACAAATCCCCGCCGCATTGCTTTTGCTAGTTTGCTACAATAATTGATTAAGGGATGGTCAAGTAGCTTTTCAGGGAGGAGCTTAGTGGAAACCGGGGGGTGCAACTCCCCTCGCACGAATGTTTCGATTAGAAGTATAAAATTTCCTGATTTTTCGTCCGAAATTATTAAAATTATAAAGGATCCCCCCTTCCCCCAATTACTTTACCTATATACTTACAATATATACTTTGATCCTATGACTTTTTGCCCCGTAAAACTTTTGGTCAAGCTCTGCCAAGCTTTTTTTTTTAACAATTAACTTCTAATTAATATGGTTTTAGTTAGTTGTGTTTATTGTCACAATAATATATGGACTTTATAAACACATATCATTTGTGTGAATGTGAGAAAGGTAGATGGTTAAGAATGTGTATTGTTATTTCCTTTTTAACATCACACATCATTTCTCTTTTTATAAAATTTAGGTAAAACATAAAGTGGTTAAGAAATCTTGTATAAGAACAAAAGTAATCTATTTTCGTCTATGTTACACATTATCTTATATCCAAAGTTGGTGAATGATGTGTGCTAAACAGACTATAAAAGTTAACTACTTTAAACTCTCTAAGCTAGACATTAAAAAGCTTTAAAAACTAGACTCGACGTAAACCTAACCACACAATCGGCAAGTGTACCGATCAATGTAGTATAACCTAAGTAAGTCCGGATATCATACCCATAGGACTCTACTAATTATGCTGATTAGACTCTGAAAGACTCGGAAAGGCACGACTCAAACTGTTTTGATTTTTTTTTTTGGGGGGGGGGGGGGGGGTTACGGAAAATCTAAAGGAAAATATTATTTTAAACTACTTGCGAACTAAATTAAATTAATACGAACTAAACGAAGATTGTTCTCAAGTTATGATGGAGACTACCTAGACTAGAATCCTGGATTGATGTTGAGAATTTACAAATTAAGCCAATTACGCGTTTTATGGAACCGGGATCTTATGATACTAAACCTATTAAACACCAACTAAGCCCCTCAACCATTCTTGAGGTGAAACTTATGGCATTACCTAGGCCGTTAATCCTACCAATTGATTAGACATCTTTCCAGTTGTCTAATGATTGTGTAAGTACCCTAATGTTGACCTACTCTTTTCCAATTATAGATCTAGGATAGTTTGAATATCTTAACTTGACTTGATAGACTAATAAACCGACGGGTCAACTAATTCATAACTTTTTCCAAAGCCTGTCTACAGCAATTCGTCGGGTAAGACCTACCAATAGCCCCTCACCTTCCAGCTATTAGGACTAGTAGAACACTAAAATCTAGCAAACTGTTAACTAATGCTTCTAAGGTTTATTGGCCGATTAACCCTAAAGACTATAAATTTATTATGTGATATAGACACTCACCAAAATTCACAATCTAGTATGAATCTATTCCGTGATATAGACAGTCACCAAGAATCATACGAAGCACTAAGAAACAATAAACCAAATTAAAGTACGCATACACACCAAGCAAGATAAACAAACTCTTTACAAAACACAATTAACCTATAAAAACGTGCAATTAACTAAAAAGGTTCAAACTTTATTAAATCCGTTCATCATAGTCTAGGCAGTAAACGCGTTTAGCCAAGCATAGTCATTAATGAAAACACAAGAAGAGTAATCAAACTAGAATTCATCTTTACAAGTTCAGAAAAGAGGAAACAAGACAAACAAGGATCGTGTAAACCCGAGAAAGTCTCTAATCTTCAATCTCCGCTTGGCAGAATGATTCCCGAGCTTCAAAACCTTCAAACTCAGCTGATACGTCTCTAAAACCGGCTGCCAGAACTCCAAAATTCATAACCCTAATCAAGGATGATTACATTTCATTATATACCTCGAAATCCAGCTCAAACCGACTCAACGAAACTCAATTTCGCGATCAGATACCCCGTCGCGTAGCGCGACGAGTAAGAGCCAGGGCGTCGCGTAGCGCGACGCCCCTATGGCTGCTGTTTTTGTCTTTCGTTCAATGTTCAGCTCTCGGTTACGCGTTCGGTTCCCGTTTTCCTTCCAAACTGCTTGTATTTCTTCATTTTTCACAACTTTAAGCAACAGGACCTGAAATCAAAGCTTAACGTCAGCAGTATCGAAATTCTAACCTAAACTAGACTCAAACTATCTAAAAACGGACCAAAATATACACTATAAACACATGTACTTTGCAGTACACCAGTAAATGAATACTAGAGTATATCAGGAAAGTAATTTTTTTCGCCTGTATTATACATTATCTCATTGGATACCTAAAGCATGGTTGTCGATGCATGCACACTTTATTTTATATTAAATTATAACTGTCGAGGAGTCCTCGAATCCCCGATGGATGGTCAACAGGATCTCGTCAACGTTGCAAAGATCTAACTCCGATATCCTACAAAAGAGAGCACCGTTAGCCTTGTCACGGGGACCCCAAGGGGGGAATCCGTGACCAAGCTCCGGCGTTGAGAGTAAGTAAACTTGCCGGAGGAATGAGAAGTTTATTTCGACGAGTTCGTGGTCGCCGGAATATTCTCCATGGTGTGAATGCAAGTAAATATCAGTTAATGCAAGTATTTGTGTGTGTTAAATGTAATCCAAGGGAATGTCGGAATAAATGTGGTCTGTGTCGTAAATGAGAGTGGTTCTTACTTGTCCCCCTTGGTATGTTCTGCACCTTTCTTATATAAGGGAGATCATTTATCCTTGTGATCAAGATATCCTAACGGTCTCCACACGACCTCGGGGAACTCAGACACGTGTCTGAGCCCCAACGGTCTGATCTTGAACTCATTAAAGGAGCCAGCTCATGTGGTACTATTCCGGCCATCTTCCTTTCTCTCTCTCTCTCCGTCCAGCATTTAATGAGGGCAGAGGTTTCACGTCAACCCTCTTTCCCGCCTTTCTATTTGTCTAGTGTTTAATAGGTAAAGGCATACTTTGGGCTTATAAACCTACCCAAGTGATGGGAGCCCAAGACAAGCTTGTTGGGCAACCAGTAGGCCTCGTCGTCAATAACATAAATACATCTATATAAGTACGAAATATACTACTTTAATACGTTTTATATTTTTGTAGGTTATGGAGATGAAAGATGAACTCCTATCAAAATGGAACTGATGTGATTGAAGTTTTTATAAAATTTGAAGCCATAATAATGAAAGTTATTATAACTTAATTTGCTGTTAGGATTTCGTAACAATAAAAAGTAGTATTGGGCTAAAATAATTTGTCAATGGGCTTAATTAGGTTCTTGCTTGACTATGATCGTGTATCAACTTTCAATTATGTATCTGATTGTATTCTTATTATTATATACATGTGATGTTACAACATGGTTCAGTTGTAATATATATTTTGTTAAAAGAAAGAAGTAATACAGACTTCAGTAGGTGTTTGTATTAAGCTCTTTTGACATCCAAAGGCATGTAAATCGTACTAAACGTATTACGGATAAGAAGTATGAGCATGATAATACAAAAGTCTAAAAAGACTCAACTCTGTAAAAACAAGGACCAATTCGGGCAAACGCCCCACCCCTTTCGTAGGACATCATGAACACATGCGAACAAAAGAGTGATACATGATGGGTTATTCGTGTGATGTGATTTTTATCCGGCATTGATTGAATACAATCAGATACGCAATTAGAAGTAGATACGAGACTATGTTTCAAGTCCCATATAATATAGCATACTATCTTTGACTTTACTATAGATACATAACACAAACGGTGATTTTCTCTTTATATTAAAGCATTTAGTCACACAAAGAAATATGAAAACCATATCATTTTATTTACATGTTTCATAAACCAACTTACCAAGGTTAAAGCAAATTAGTTGGTCAAAATGGCATTTCCTAAAAGTTAAATATCAGCAATATGAAAGGGGGAATAACAAAACAAAATGTTTAACTAGGGCAGTCAATTGTATCAGGTTAGCGGGTCAATGTATTTCAGGTTGGAAGGTTGAAATGTCCCAACTCAAACACGATCCATATCCATGTTTTCATTCTGGTAAAAACACAACCACCCTAAGTCGCATACACTTATAATCGTGTAACCTGAACATATGTCGCTTAACCATTTATCTAAACGTGTCAAATGGGTTGATGGGTAGTATTCAAGTTGTAAACGTGTTAACAGGTTATTACGTATGCAATTATGGGTTCAACGAGTCAAATATGTGTTAGAAGGTCGATCTCTTTAATTAAACAAGTTGATAGATTAACCTGTTTAATTAAACATGTTAAAGAGATCAACCAAACATAACCCATACATGACCCATTTATTAAAAAAATCGAAAAAGTATGCAAATGGAAGTACAACAAAATATAACCAACTCTCCTCTTGACTACTTTATTGGGTTGACTTTAGTCTGGGCTTACCCAAATGCCAAAGCCTAAACATGTGTTATATCTCAAATCCTATTTTATTTAAATGAAAGTTCAAACTATAGAAAAAACTTAATAAAAAGGCTCCTACTCTTAAAAAAGAAATGCTATATTTTTTCAAAATTAACCCATTGAGATACTCATGAACCATCCTCTTATTCTGACTTGTACTTCGAAGACCTCGAAACCGATCGAGCCGCATTACTCCGCCTACCCACAAACTTAAGGATTTCATCGATCAATATCACGGGAAAAGCAACCGCCAACACGAGAAGCCACTCGTTCATGCTTAACGGAACAACCCCGAAAATTTTAGCAAGAAACGGAACGTATAAGATCAAAAAATGAAGCCCAAAAGATACCGACATTGCGACAAGTAACCATGGGTTGACCCAAGGTGGCATGGTCAACAAACTCTCGTCTTCCGAAAGGGCATTTAAGGAATTAAACATCTCGATCGCTACCAATACCGACAGTGAAAGAGTCATGGCTTTTATTTTCCCGCCACGAAAGTAATCACATGGGCCAGAATTGAATTTGTACACGTGTGCGCCAGCTGTAAAAGGCGAGACGGAGAAACTCTTCCAGGATCTGCATTCATCCCAATGTGAAAGTTGGTAGTAGGTCACGAGGCTATGACCGTCTCCACTGAGGTCGATTCCACAAAACGAATCACGAGTGAACCATATGATGAAAATTCCAACGGTTGCGATTCCAACATAAGTTCCAATCACCTGCATTACAATGCACATGATCAGTGGCAGACCCAAAATTTATCTTCTGGGGGTGCGATGGGAGGATTTAACAATACTATAACATATATAATAATCTAATTTTTTTAATGGCTGGATTAGAAATATTTTTTAAATCTCATTTACCAATTTCAATAAACAATATTTGTTTCGTTCTAAGAAAATATTTTTTTCATACAAACTACATAATTTGTAGATTTAGGGTTTCATACTTTGTTTTAAACAACATATTTTGTATATCTAAGGCTTTGATATATTAATATTTAAATAATTTACAATGTAATCCAGTTGTTATTGTTATAACCGGTCTTGTTATAACCGGTCCGACCAGTGGACTGGTGAGGTAGTCAGGTTGATGACCGATCTGGTTATACAAACATTATCTAACACGAGTCATGAGAATTTTATATTTAAAAGGCGTACCAGGTAGCGAAATAAAATCCAAGCATTAATCAAGGAATCATCGCTTCTACGAGGGGGCTTTTTCATAATGTATTTGTCGGGTGGGTTAAAACCCAAGGCAGTCGCGGGTGGTCCATCAGTCACGAGATTGACCCAAAGAAGCTGAACCGGAATTAGACCTTCTGGAATCCCCATAGCAGCAGTCAAAAATATGCATGCAACCTCACCAATATTTGAAGATATCATATACCTGTGTCCAAAATATTTTTTTAACCCCGATAAACTTGAGTGGTTCTACAGTCTGGTTCAATCGGTTTTAATAAAATTATGAGCTGCATCGCTAGCTACAAAAACGACAAATTAAACAGGTTGGGTTGCATGGTAGGAATACGTTGGTTTAGCGGTTTTTGCTAGCCTTTTTTTTTCAAAATCATCAACATGTGTTAAAAATTTGGAATAATAAATATGGTTTACTAATATGATATATACACATCTGTATATAGCAAAACTAAAAAAATGAGTAATAAAAGTTAAAGAACCGGTTCAGTTTACCTGGCGAGTTCCTAACTGTCCAAACCGAAACAAATCGTAAACTTATGTTTTTTCGTGAACCCCAGTTGATATGTTCCAAAATACGAATATGGTGAAGTATTCATAGTCTAGTTCGGTCGGTTATATGAAAACTTTGAACGTGCCACGACTACTAATCGAACAAAATGGTTTTTTTTTTCGAAAATACTAGTTTGTATGAAAAAAAAATTAAATTTATAGAAATATTTTATTAATATAATAGCATAATACATAGTACATATGCATAACTACATATTTAAATTATAAAAAAAATACAAATAAAAAGCTAAATGGCCAGTTCGGTTACATAGCCGGTTCCAAGTTTCAACTGTCCGCCAGATAAACAATCTGTCAAAACCTAACCAATTCTCGAACCGTCCGAACCAGCCAAGTTGCATCGGTTTAGGAGGTCCGACTAGTTTCGACTGTCAACCCCTATAGTGTTAAGTGTAATAAAAAAATTTGAAAATATGAAATGGGAAATAAACTAACCTGATAAAGGCTTTCATAGTTGTTATAAATAGACCTTCCTTCTCCAACTGCAGCCACAATTGTACTAAAATTATCATCTGCTAACACCATATCAGAAGCTTGTTTCGCAACCTGAACGAAAAAAAAGCCGAATCAATCTCGTTATTTTGATCTAATTCTTAAATAACTAACTAACTAATATCATTGTTTACAGTAACAAACGTCGAAAATACCTCAGTCCCAGCAATGCCCATTGCAATACCAATATCAGCCAGTTTCAAAGCCGGTGCATCATTGACACCATCACCGGTCATTGCAACAACTTCACCATTATCTTTAAGCAATCTGACTATTTCTTGTTTGTGACGGGGTTCAGCCCGAGAAAACAGAAGGCCTCCCTTTTGTGTTAAGTGGCCTTTTGGATCATTATGTTCCATAAAATCTTTTCCTGTTATGCTTTTGGATCTGATGTCTTCGGTTGTTCCAAAGACGCCTATTTCACGACATATTGCTTCGGCTGTGTTCTTGTTGTCTCCTGTTATTACCATTACTTGAATTCCTGCTGCTCTGCAATCTTCAATGGCTTGCCTAACCTCTTTCCGAGGGGGGTCCTTCATAGATCGATTAGCTAACCATGAGTTGAAAACTTTTCGATAGATATAGTATATAGTAATGGGTAATGGGTGGGGTGTAAACGAGTATAGCCGCTCGCTAAAAGCTTAGATCAAGCCAAGCTTAAAATGAACTCGAGCTCAAACATATATCTTAGCACATTCAATAAAAAAGTTCAAGTCCAAACTTCACTTATCGAGCTCGAGCTCAACTAGGCTAGTAAGCATATACGGGCCTATTATTTGTATAAATTTTTTTAATTTAATATATCAAATATATGTTATATATGTTTTATATAATAACTATTACATGTAAAATTACAATAAAAAATAACTAAATAGTATATATTATGTTATATATAAAATTTATAAGGGAAATTGGTCTGTTATAATCTCACCTAGACCTTATAGGCCATTAATAATCCCACCTCAGAATATTCACCCCACCAGTCTCACCTTTCACCTATTTTTCCTACAATGGTCCCCGTTAAAAAAACTTAACGGAGTTAAGCTTTTTTCCAAATTACAAACAAATTTTTTGGGCTTTTGATTAGATCGACGATACGAGTCCATTGATGTAAAACTTGCCTCGAAACGGTGCTCAATGGACTCGGAGCACCATTTCGAAGTAAATTTTTGGAAATAACTATAAACTCATCACCTTTTGCTGTTCAGGAAAAACTATTAAACTCATCACCAGTTATATGTTATAAAAGTAGACTTTAGTTTGACCTGTTCGAGATAAAGCACAACCAAAATCTCAGCCCATTCATTAGTAATGGTCTGGGGTTATTTTTATGCCGGTTAGATTGATCTGAAACACGTTTTGAGACCCCAAAAAATAAATTTGAAAATAATTTGTCAAATGTAATTACCTAATCATCTCATTTCAATAGCAATCTGATTTTTTTGAATAAAACTTTTTAAGAGGTTTTATTCACTAAAAAGACATTCCGGACAACGTTAGAATGATGTACCAATTGGCCCGTTTCCACTTAAGCTCCCCGCTCACGATTAAACATACCCAAGTCAAATAGATTGTCACATATACTCTAAACGAATAACAAATCAAAACAACTATAAAACCGCTTTAACCACTCACATGCAGCCCAACCATTCCAGCAAATACCATGTTACTCTCAATAGAAGAGTAATTAGCTGGATCAAGTAGAAGACTATGAGCAGGATGGTATTCATTGCCATTATATGTCTTAAACTGTTCAGGCTCCTCTTTGTACGCAAAACCCAAAACGCGTAGTGCGCCTTTCGACATTGCATTAAGGTTTTCTAAGATAACTTCTTTTGCCTTTTGGTCTAATGCAACAGTAGAACCATCAAGCAACTGAATGAATGAGCTTCTCTCCAACAAATTTTCTACCGCACCCTATTAGAATGATACATTGCATGGAAGAACTTCAGTCAATGCAAATCTCTTTACAGATTAACAATTGCGTTATATACTGATAGGTACGGCTTCAAATGAACCGAACGTTCAGCCAACAGTTTGTGAACTGTTTGACGGAAGTTCGTTTGTGTTCATTCATTTAATAGATGAAGGAATACGAACAAGAACAAGAACTTTTGTTCATTTATGTTCGTGGACGTTAGTAACGTATTCGTTCTAATATGTTCGTTTGAATTTGATAGTTCATTAGGGTTTTTTATTTTATATATCTTATTTATAGACTTTAAAATTCCCACTGATAAAATATGTGATAAATATTAGTGTATTGTATATAACATACCTTTTAACATATGTTCGTTTCTGTTCATAAACGTCTTTTATTTTAGCTTATGTTCATTTGTGTTCATGAACATTCGCTTGTGTTAGTTACCTAAAATTAACGAACGAACACGAAAAGTGCATATTTCCTTAATGAACAAACACGAACATAGAATCTCGTTCGGTAAGTGTTCATTAACACATTATTTCCTTAACGAACGAACACACACAAGGCCAGCTTGTTCGTGTTCGGTTCATTTGCAGCCCTATTGATAAGCACTGTTTTCAGAACCAAGTCAAGCTGGAAGTCTGGAACCTACATAACCAGTCTAGTTGTATCTACTTTGACCCGGCCAATTACCGGTTGAACGGGGGAACTGGACCGGGTGGTCAGACAAGTTTCATATTATTTTGATATTTTTTCTTGAGAAATCTCATTTACTGATTCTCTTACTACTTCAGGCTCCATGTTTGTTTATTTAAGGCTTATATTCCTTAACATTGTATACACACACCAAAACATAAAGTAGTTCCATATATTGTTTTAAATTATTTATAACGTTATCCGATTTTTGAAACCAGTCCAACCTTTACGAGTAGTGACTTTTTTCCGGACTCAGAAGAAACAAGGACACTCATAGATTTCCTATCGCGGTCAAACTCGAGGGTGGCAATCCTTCCTTCAAGTTTATTCCATGCCTCAGAACAACCTACATTTTACAAAAATACAAAAAATATATGTTAAAATTATAAATAAAAAAAAACAGATAAGAAAAGTGAATTGGCTACAAGTCACTTTCACCTGTAGACGAACCGGGATTCATTCCAGCAGGAAGTCCCATTTTCTCAACCAGAACCTGAAATAAAAAGCTGGTTAATAAACTATATAAATAAAGGGTAAATTGCATTTTACGTCCTATAAGTTTCAGCAAAATTTCAGGCGTTGTCCTTTAACTAAAGAAATTATAGCAGATGTCCTTTATGTTCTAATTTCTTTATATGCAATGTTCTAATTTCAGGTGTTGTCCTTTAACTAACGTAATTACAGTATGTAAAGAAATTAAAACATAAAGGACATGCATTCTAATTTCGTTAGTTAAAGGACAGCGCCTGAAATTTTGCTTAAACTTAAAGGACGTAAAATAATAAACTCAAGTTATAAGCCATACCTTCAATGCTGCTTCAGTGGGCATCCCAATTGCAACATAACCTTTTTCAGATTGTTCAATGCCAGCATCATTAGCCAAAGAAGCGATTTTCGCAATTGTTTGAAGATTAACGTCCATTTTGCCAGCGGGCCAATGCTGGATTTTTCCATCGGAAGGATCATAACTCGTCCCTTCTACAATAAACGGTCTAAGAACACTCGCTTTTTGACCCATAGCAACAAGTTTAGTCACAGCCATATTGTTAGTGGTCAAAGTACCGGTTTTATCGGAACAGATAACCGTTGTACACCCAAGCGTCTCAACGCTTGGTAGTTTTCTAACAAGGGCATTCTTTTGCGCCATTTTACGGTCCCAAGGGCCAAACAAGTGGTAATTACAGCAGGTAAACCTTCTGGAATTGCAGCAACTGCTAATGCAACCGCGATTTTGAAATAATACGTGCATTTTTCAAACGAAAACTTGTAGTTCTTCGGCCAGCCGTCAACATACTCCCAATCAAGAAAATACTTCAAATTAATAAGCCAAACAAGCACACATATGCACCCGATTAGCATCGTTAAAACTTCGCCAAACTCATTCAACTTCTTTTTCAACGGTGTGTCTTCTTCGTATTGTGACGCGTCATGAATCTGCGAATGCACTTTCCCTATCTCGGTATCCATCCCAGTAGCCGTAACCAAACACACACAATTCCCATTCACAACCGTTGTCCCGGAAAACACAATACACTTTTTCCCTTGAATATCACAATCAAACGCGACCGACTTTGTACTTTTACTAACCGCTTCACTCTCTCCAGTCAACGAACCTTGTTCAACCCGAAGCGTTGAACTAACTAGCTGCAAAACCCTCATATCAGCCGGGATTTTATCGCCTACCCGAAGCTCCACTATATCACCCGGAACAAGTTCTCTCGCAGGAACGATTGACGCCTTTTTCCCATTACGTATCACAGTTGCTTGCTCCGATTGAATGTCTTTAAGCGCTTCTAGCGCTTTCTCCGCGCTGCTTTCTTGCCACACACCAACCATTGCATTAACAATCAGTATCAAAAAAATAACCAAAGGCTCGATAAGAGCGGTAACCTCCGTTTCTTCGCCTTCGTCTCCATCATACCATGCTAAAACGAAAGAAATCACAGCGGCAGCTAACAAAATCTTGACTAGAGTATCTTTAAACTGATCCAAAACCAGTTGTAGAATAGACTGCCCTTCGTGTTTCTCGAACTCGTTCTTCCCATAAATCTTCAACCGTTTCGCGACTTCATCGTCTGATAAACCATATTCTCTCTTCACTTGGAACTTCTCTTCACATTCCACCACTCCCTTTGCCCATGATGCATAAACAATGTGCTCATTTGGTGACAAATTGCTTTTACTCTCTTTCATTCCTTAGATTATGGCTCCTTTATCAATCAATCATCAATATAAACAATATCAATGAAATTAAAATATAATTTCACGAATATTTCACCTGTACCTATGATTATATGTCCGTGTTAGATCCTTCAAACATAAAACACGATGAATATTGACAGTTCATATCCACAGAAGATCAAATTGCGGACATCTTTATAAAGCTTCTACCTACTCATAGATTTACCTCTTTACGATCCAAGCTTTTTTTTTGAGCGACAAAACTAGCAAAACCAAATTTACGATCCAAGCTACAGGTCATTACCCGGTCTTAGCTTGTGGGAAATATTAGGACACAAATTGTAATGATGATTAGTTAGAGGTAGTATTGTGTAAACATAGGTATTAAGTTGTATTGTTGTAACCCTAATTCAACACTACTTACATTTTTCCAATCAGGGGTGGAGCTAGCATGTAATTAGGGGTAGCTCGGGCTACCCCTCAACATTGTCGGGAAATGCAGAATTAGTGCAAAAGTTTTATTTTCTACTTCGTTTTATGTACCGTATACCACCTCAGCAAATACTAGTATATCGCTAGGTCCAAAAAAATTAGAATATCCTTGAACTTTTCTTCTAGATTCGCCACTATTTCATATACACAAAGGTGTTTATTTTATATGATGAATTCATAACGATTAAACACCAAAAATGACGATAAATCTAACGATCTAATTATGTTAACCTAATTATCAACAATATGATTACCTACGTATCAACAATATATCTATAATTCTCTGTGCATGCATTAGATTACGTACGTATCAGCAATATATCTATATATAATTCGGAAACTGACACGTTAATGAACCAAATGATCATGAATTTGTTTCTATAACACCGTGATCTCAAGCGATTATTATAGAAACATGCATCCATTATGGGATAACTGATCAGATGCGTTACAGATTACCTGAATATGAAGCAATATATTCGTTTAAATTACAAGAAAATATGGATTGTAGAGAGGGGATGATCGAGTACCTTCTTGTGGCTTTTTTGTGTTCTCCAACGTCTGAAAGTGAGATCGGGTGAATGGTGAAAATTTTTCCAGATCTCAGAAGTGATATATTTTATATTTTTTGTGAAATATTTTTATCATAAGTATTCAGTGTCATCATCTTTAATAAAATGTTTTAACTTTTGAAACGAATAAAAAGTCAGGATCCTAAATCAACGATTCTTGATGGGTAAAAACTATAATACAATTTACAATTATCTAAAAAACATTTGTTCAGCACAAAATACATATACATATAACTAGTAGGATTCAACCCGTGCATTGCTGACATGACAGGAATTTTGATTGGTATCGATTCATAGCAAGTGAAAAACCCACAAATAAAAGGTACAATTTGGTCCTTAAAAGATAAACCCACAAAAGCGACCAACGAAATAACTAGTTTTATATACGTCGCAGTACCGCTAGTGGAACAGAATTTAAAAAAAAACATATAAAATTATGTGTAAGTTATATAAAAAACGAACATACATCAGATTAAAGATACGTTTAACCACAAAGACATCATAATCACCTTGTGGTGGGTCATTGACTACTAAAACATGACACAAATAGTTGGATGAAACAGAATGTAAGTAATAAGCTCAAACTATTGACACACACAAGTTGACTATCTGCACACTTTAGGGTTTATGTACGTCGCGTACAAGCCTGTACGCGATGTATAGAAATACATAAAATTTAGTGTCTGACACCAGCCAAGCACAAAATTTCAGAGTGTATATACGCCACGTACAGAGCTGTACATGGCGTATATAAGGCATCAATATTTAGATTGGTGTTTTGGTGTTATAAACTCTCGTCTGGTTCAAACATTAAATCGTTTAAAATATTATACCGTTGTATTTTGAAAAACTCCGGTGCGGTTCAAATATATTATACCCGTATTCTTTAACTCTCCTCCGGTTTGAACATTACGTCGTTTCAACATTATATCGTTTAAAATATTATACCATTAGTTTGTTTGTTAAACTCCGGTGCAGTTCGAATATTATAGCGTTTCAATACTACATCGTTTAAAATATTATACCGTTTCTTTTACTCTCGTCTGGTTCAAACACTATATGTCACACCCCAACCGATGGCGGAATCATCGGGGCGGACGTAAGTAGATTGCTCCAGACTTCATAATACTAGTGTGACAGTATTTAATTCGAAAGATTTCATTCATAGATAAACATTGTCGAATACATTATAAGAAAATCAAATTACAACCACTGGAAATTCAAAGTACAATAAAATTCATCCATGCTACAATAAAAAAATCTAGTATTTCTAGATGTGTTTCTAAGTCGTCCCTACTAGATTTCGTCAGTATCAACATCATCAACCTGTAACATGTTTAAAAGTATAGTTCAACACAAAGCATTAGCGAGCACACAAGTTTAATATAGCATAAGTAAGTGAAAAGTGTTTAAACAAATCCTCATGACAAAAATAGTTAACTAGATTAATGTATCATGGCATGCAATTTTACAAGTCAGTCATCTTATTACCGCATGAATTAAAGACTTAACATGACCACAAGACTACGGAGGGTGTGTTACTCCTATAGCGTTATACATGTTAAGGAGATGCTCATACGAAGTTAATGACAAGTGAATCATATAGTTCTAAGAATACAAATAAAGTATCACGTATTTAAGCATGCATGAATGGATTGTTTGTGTTTGCATAAAGTATAAGTGTGAATGTGTAATTCAATAGGTTAAACATATTGCACCCAAAAGTATAAAGCATAAAAGGGGCTTTCGAGTGTACTCACGGTTTTGTAAAGCTTTCCTTTGGTAATGTAAGCCCACCTACGGATCTCGAACAACCGAAAACACCAAGTCACGTGGTGTGCGGAATCCACCACCTGACGCTAACCGCTGCGAGGACGCGACGTAGAAGGAGTAGAGAACGATAGATGATGATCGACAATCTGTGAATCCACTTAGTCTTCACAAATTATACACACACACACAGTGAAACACACAGTAGAATAGGGTTTGCACACACAAAGATAGATAATTCTCCAAAAAGTTATGTGTATCATTTCATTCACCTAGAATATATACACAAATAAGTTTGGACACATAAGTCCTTACAATAAGTTCAACCAATAGAAACCTAGAATAAGTTCAACCAATAGAAAGCAAGAATAAGTTCAACCAATCAAAAATAAGAATAAGTTCACTAATGAATTCTATAATAAATTCGGACAAGGCAACATGAGCATATCCGAATTTAACTAGTCAGAACTTATTCTTGATGGACTTAACACATTAGACCCTGAAGAATCTTCAGTAGCAGAAACCACCATTTATCATCAAAAGTGCACTTACAGACTCCCCCTTGATACATGCGGGATCTGCAAACCTTGAGAAGATCTTCGTCAAACCTTTGAAAAGTCACTTCCAGCTCCAACCTTGTTCTTCACACAGAACTGAACAACGCAGATGAACGGAAGAGCGAGCTCTCTGTCTTCTTTCAAGTAAAGAAGAGACTTACGTCTCAGTTTCTTCAAATCAGAGAGTTTGAAGTTCACCAACCACATAGGATCTAAAACTTTAACGATCACATCAGTCAGTTTCTCCTTTGTGATTACAGATTCTCCTGTTTTACCATCAATGTACCAAGAACCGATTCCTTCCATTTTGTCAAGATCAAACTACCTTAAAGGAATAGTTCTCAAACATAGAGCAGGCCGGTACACAACTTTATACTCAGTTTTTCCAGTGAACTTATTTAATGATTTAACTCGACGACCAACAGCAGGTTTGAAACGGTTCCACTGACTAAATCTGCTTTTTCTTCTAAGTCTTTCTGCAATGCTCCAATAAGACCATTTGAAGTTGGAGTGTTCAAGTCGATCTGAGCAATATGATGAAGATCATGTGCCGGAAGAGAGCTAAGAGTGTGGAAACGAGGCCTGAAGTATTGAACACCATATGTTCGCTTAATCAACACTAAGTTTTTTTGCCCATCGAAATCCCAGCTTCTAATTTGGCCCGAGTATTCTCCACTAATGCGTCCAAATCGCTTTTTCTGAGTCAGATCTGGTGGAGGTGCTCTTAGCCATAAGACCCTTCGAACTTCTTCATTGATCGGCTCAGGGTTGGGATTTGGCTCTACAGGTGTTTCATTATACGCAATACCCAACAATGCTTCAAAATCCACTTTCGCTCTTTAAGAATGAGGCACATTCAACAGCTCCAACAACTTCATCATCTTTATCTAAGTCGTCGTTAGAAGCGAGATGCTCTTCAGTTAACTCTCCTTCATCTGATACATCATACAAAACAACAAGTTCATCATCAACTGGACCTTTATTTCTACTACCTCTTGCACCCAAATCAGACTCCCCCTCAACTGTAGCATCGGTTGCAGCTTCCATAGCTTGTGAGCTACTTGGCTGCTCCCTCTGCGAAGCGTTTTCGGGATCCCTGTCTTTATCCAAATCATCATGAATCTTTTTAAGTTCATCCTTCTTGCATTGAAACTGTACTTGCAGCGCAGAACTCTCCCCCTGAGCAGCAAGTAGCTCTACAAGATCTGTGACGATTCGACTAATCTGATCGATAGCTTTAACCAGTCCCTCGTGTCTAAAAGTCAAAGAAGCATCTCTTTAATTAGATCCCGTAATTGAATCCCTTGACGTTTTGACTGACGAAACAAATAAGTTATCTGCTTTTCCCTCCTTGCATCAACCTTTTTTTCCAATACGCGAGCTCTCTCCTTTGGTGTTGAATCTGTGCGTCATGATCTTCCAATACCGTTCCAACATCCTGAAACTTAGATCGAACAAACTCAGGAAATTTTTGCGTTGCACTACTACTTGATTCAACCCGAGGTCGTGAAGCTGTAGATGGAACAGAAAGCCTTGAAGGAACAGGACGAGGAGGTCTAGGACCAAAAGCAACTTTCTAACGAGTCCCTGTAGATGTAGGAGCAGAGGGTTTCTTCATTCGTGGACTTGCATGGCGAATACCACTAGGACGAACCAGAGGCACTGATGAAGAACTGACTCTCACTGATGAAGTAAACGGATTACTTGAACCCGAGAGAGATGAAAATAGTGGAGCTGTAGATACACCAGATGTGAATACCGGAAAACTGGAACTTGGATACTGCCCATGAGAAGACATACTAGCAACAGATACAACAACTGTTGAACTAGGAGCAGAAAAAGCAACTGAAACTGATGGCAATGAAACAGGAATATCCAAAGCAGCTGATACACCAATAACTGAAGAAACTGCAACAACTGTAACTGAAACTGAAGAAACTGCCTCTACACCAGAAGGCCTAGGAGCTGCACTCGAACGAACTCCTAATCTTCTCTCTTATACGTAACGACTGGGCGAGAAACAGAAACCGAAACAACACTCGGTCGACTATCTGGATCATCAACATTGTCGCAGTCAGAAGAATCATCTGGAAGATTATCTAGGTCTGAAGTCTTTTCATTCCAAAGAGACAAACGTGAGGCCCACTCGGAAGAGGGATCAAGTGATTCGACCTTTTAACAAAAAGCTTGAAGCTTTTGTTGTCCTTTTGGTGTAAGTTTTCCCCGAAAATCATTGCGAACCAAAGCCAAATACTTTCTTTCTGTCAACATCTCAACTTTATCTTCTGTTTCAACTAGAATACCTTTTCCTTTAGATGCACTAGACGATGGTGCATCGGACGCTATAGAACGATCAATTGCAGCAATCGCTCTGTCGAAAAGAAGATCTTCTTCATTCGGAACCGGTTGGACGAAAGAAGTATGTTGGAAGACATCTTCCATCACTACATCATGTACCGGTTCATTAACAGCCTCATTTACCCGTTGTCACACCCCAACCGATGGCGGAATCATCGGCGTAGTGGCACTAGGCGACCAGATTGTCTCACGAGAAATTTCCATAACACTATTCAATCAACAATATTTTAACGTCTAATATCCCATACTATTAAACAATACGTCATCAACAATGTCACGAAATACATGATTTTTCCCATAAACAATAAGGTTCGATTTTCCCTAGATTTATTACAACTTGAACAAACAAACTAAACTAAGCAAAACTACGTCCAAAGCATCCAAGCTAAAATCCTCAACCTGTTACATACGTTAAAATACAAGTCAATACAATTAAGTAAAGGTGAGCATACAGGTTTTAGCAATACTAGCATAATAGAGAAACTGTTCGCGAAATAGTCCAATTACATATCATGATACACCAAAACACATCACACACATAAACATAGGCTTATTTCTCATGCTAACTACCGTGAGAAAGCTTGCGCGTCCATCCTAACTAGACCCGTCGGGTGTTAGCCACACTA
Source organism: Scalesia atractyloides (assembly GCA_947069175.1). Classification (NCBI taxonomy): domain Eukaryota; kingdom Viridiplantae; phylum Streptophyta; class Magnoliopsida; order Asterales; family Asteraceae; genus Scalesia; species Scalesia atractyloides. Next base: position 91,644,588 of record CAMTDV010000025.1, read on the forward strand.
TAGTACCATACTAGCTAAGGAGGCAAGTTAACAAAAATAAATCATAGTCACATGTTTCTAGTATCACGTATGGAGCATACATAATCAGATTATTCGCGTGTGATAAACAGTTTGATTTGTGAAGTGATTTTGATATAGGAATGTATGTAACACCCAAATAGTGCATTAAAGCAAAAACGGGTCGAGTATACTCACAGTCAGTGCGTTTATAAGAGAGTAGACGACTGTCGAGAGGTGAAGAGGAGCGCCGGATCAGCCTGCATACGCGAACGGAAGTGCATCAGTCTCTGAAAAGCTGAAACGGTTAAGTTTGGATTGAACATTAGGCAAGTTCGGCCGAACTTGTTAAAGTCTTGGTGATGTTGGGTCAAGTTCGGGCGAACTTGCAAGTTTCTCAAGGAAACTTGGCAAGTTCGAGCGAACTTGTGAGTAACCTTAATAGGTGAGACAAGTTCGGCCGAACTTGTGAAGTTTCATGAGAAACTTGACAAGTTCGAGCGAACTTGGGAGGCTTCTGAAGAAAATTTGAACATTCCCACTCAAGTTCGGCCGAACTTGACCCCTTGAGGGCAAGTTCGAGCGAACTTGACTACTGTGCTGTCAGAAATCAATGCAATCTCGAGCGAACTTGATGTTTTCGGGTCCAAAATCTTGCATTTTCGCGTCGTTTGCTGAGGAAATCGAGTGCCCATCCCTCCAACCTTAAGCCACTGAGTAAAGCTTAGGCTGGAGAGGTCTTTTGGAGCGAACTTAGCCATTTTACAGAAACTCGGGCTAATCCGGGCGAACTTGATGGTTCGTACGGGTTAGTCCAGCTTGTGTAAAGTGACGATTTCGTCCTTGTGCTTCCGGATCTGAGATCTAGCTTCGACAACGCCTCGTTCCACTCAAAAGTGAATGAAACATACGTCATTAGTCCAAAAATGGTGTAAAAATCAAGGATTTAAGGGTTTTGCTCAGATCTAGTATAGATCTGAGTGAAAATAGAAGTTTTTACGGAAAAAGATGAAGATTTTCATAAACAAAAGAGATTTGATGAAAACGAAGGCAATGCCTTGTGCAAAATCGTTGTAAACTGTTGTAAAACGTTGTTGAACATCATTGTAGTTGAAATCGGGTTGATTCTTACTTAGAAATAGAGGGTTTTGGGTTTCGGGAGCTCTGGGCGAACTTACAGCAAGTTCAAATGAGAGAATGAAGCTGAGTATTTATAGGTGAAGGCAAAATGGAGAGCTGGTGGAGTCAAGTTCGGTCGAACTTGCATGAAATTCATGCAAGTTCGGGCGAACTAGCTTGATTTTTAAGGGAGATTAGCCAAGTTCGGCTGAACTTGTACATATGTGTACAAGTTCAAGCGAACTTGTGGAAAGCAGAAGATTCTTGTGTCTCAGGCAAGTTCGGGCAAACTTGTGGTAGTCAAGTTCGGCCGAACTTGGCCTGGTGACCAAGTTTCGTTTGCTGATTTCGCGTTAAGTGTTCGTTTGGCGATTCGGTTCGTATTAGATAGTTATATTAAGCGTTATAGGCGATATAATATTGCGTTTTAACGATTTGAGCGTGCGAGAGCGATGCGATAGCGAGCGTAATCATAACCACAAACACACATAACACGTAAATAACATAAAACCATATAATTAACTGCGAGTCGCGATACAATGAGATTAGCGATGCGACTCAATAAGCGATTAGATGCGATATAACTGTAATTCAACATAATTTAATTAACATAACTTTCTTATAAACGAATCTCGAGATTTGCAAAGGATAGATACAATCGATAATAAAAGAAAAGATAACAACGCAATTCTGAGTTGTTACAGTCTCCCCTACTTTAAGAAATTTCGTCCCGAAATTTTAAGTAGTAGCTGTAACGAAGAGATGCGGGTACTTAGCCTTCATGTCACTTTCTAATTCTCAAGTGAACTCTGCGCCGCGTTTGCCATCCCATCGGACCTTCACGATAGGGATGCGAGAGCGCCGTAGTTTCTTGGTTTCTCAGTCCATGATCTCGACAGGCTTTTCCACGAAATGGAGAGTCTCGTTGATTTGTAGATCTTCGAGAGGTACATGGATATTCTTTTCGGCTAGGCATTTCTTGAGGTTGGACACGTGGAAAGTCGGATGAATGTTATTAAGTTCCGCCGGTAGTTCGAGACGATAGGCTACTTTACCGATCCTTTCCAGAATCTTAAAGGGACCTACGTATCGAGGCGCTAGCTTTCCCTTCTTCCCGAAGCGGACCACTCCCTTCCAAGGTGCAACCTTTAGGAGAACGTGATCTCCCACTTCGAACTGTAGGGGCTTGCAGCGTTTATCGGCATAACTCTTTTGACGACTCCGAGCTTTCAAGAGATTGTCTCTGATCTGGAGGATCTTGTCTGTCGTTTCTTGAATTAGCTCGGGACCGGTTATTTGTGCTTCTCCGATCTCGTGCCATGCAATATGCGATCGACATTTTCTTCCATACAATGCCTCAAAAGGAGCCATTTGAATGCTAGTATGATAACTATTATTGTACGAGAATTCAATTAAAGGTAAATGCGTATCCCAATTACCACCAAAATCTATGATGCACGCACGAAGCATGTCTTCGAGGGTGCGGATCGTGCGCTCAGTCTGACCGTCGGTTTGAGGGTGAAAAGCGGTACTAAGATTTAGCGTAGTACCGAGAACGGATGAAAAGTCTCCCAGAGATGCAAGGTAAAGCGACCGTCTCGGTCAGAAATGATGTCACGAGGCATCCCGTGTCGACAAATGATTTCGTTGGTATAGATTCGGGATAATCGTTCAACCTTGAAGTCTTCTCGTATAGCAATAAAGTGCGTGGATTTAGTAAGACGATCAACGATAACCCAAATGCTATCGTGACCAAATAAAGTGCGGGGGACTTTCATAATAAATTCCATAGCTATACTCTCCCATTTCCACATCGGGATTTCGGGTTGTTCAAGTAAGCCAGAGGGCCTTTGATGCTCGGCTTTAACCTTCGAACAAGTTAAGCACTTCGAGACGTACACGGCGATATCCTTTTTCATGCCCGGCCACCAGTACTTAGGACGAAGGTCCTGGTACATCTTGTCGGCATCGGGGTGAATGGAATATCGAGATTTATGGGCTTCGGTCATTAGCAATTCACGAAGATTATCACGGCTGGGAATCCAAATGCGATCGAGGTAGTAGTAAATACTATTAGGTTTAACAACGAGTTGAGTTTCGGCACCACATTTCATTTCTTCCTCCAAAGTATTTTCGTTAAAGCAAGCAAATTGAGCGGAGCGAATCATGATTTCGAGATCATTCAAAGCTTGAGAGTTACGAACACTATACACATAGCTTCGTCGACTTAGAGCATCAGCGACGACGTTTGCTTTGCCGGGATGGTAGCGTATCTCACAATCGTAATCGTTGAGAAGTTCAACCCATCTGCGCTGGCGCATGTTAGTTCTTTTTATTAAAGATATGTTGTAGGCTCTTATGGACGGTGAAGACCATACACTTAGTACCATAAAGGTAGTGTCGCCATATCTTCAATGCAAAGACAACTGCACCGAGTTCGAGATCGTGGGTTGTATAGTTCTTCTCGTGGATCTTGAGTTGTCGAGACGCATACGCGATAACCTTGTCTTGTTGCATAAGGACACAACCAAGACCAAGATTAGAGGCATCGCAGTAAACAATGAAATCATCGTTTCCGTTGGGTAGAGCGAGGACTGGATCGTTGCATAGCATACGCTTGAGCAATTGAAAAGATTCCTCTTGTTTAGAATCCCAAACAAAAGGTTTGTCCTTATGAGTTAAAGCGGTAAGCGGAACGGCGATTTTCGAGAAGTCGGCGATGAATCGACGGTAGTAACCCGCCAATCCAAGAAATGAACGGATTTCGGAAGCATTCTTCGGTGTAATCCAACTCTTGACGGCTTCAATCTTTGCAGGGTCGACGTGAATTCCTTGACTATTAACGATGTGGCCGAGAAATTGGACTTCTTCGAGCCAAAATTCACATTTTGAGAACTTAGCATAAAGGCGATTACCTTGAAGAAGTTCGAGGACTAAACAGAGATGGCGCGCGTGTTCGTCTCTCGACTTCGAATAGATAAGGATGTCATCGATAAACACAATGACGAAACGATCTATGAAAGCTTTACACACACGGTTCATCAAATCCATGAAGACCGCGGGTGCGTTGGTAAGACCAAAAGGCATGACCACGGATTCGAAATGGCCATAGCGAGTACGAAGGCGGTTTTTAGAATATCTTCATCCAACACGCGTAACTGATGATCGCCGGAACGTAAATCGATTTTAGAAAAACAAGTAGCACCTTGAAGTTGATCAAATAAGTCGTCGATTTGAGGAAGAGGATATCGGTTCTTTATCGTGAGTTTGTTAAGTTCACGATAATCGATGCACATACGGAACGATCTATCCTTCTTTTTCACGAAAAGGACGGGTGCGCCCCAAGGAGAAGTGCTCGGGTGTATGAAACCTTTATCAAGAAGCTCTTGAAGTTGTCTTGATAGCTCGCGCATTTCGGATGGTGCGAGACGATAGGGAGCTTTAGCAACTGGAGTAGCACCGGGAACTAAATCGATACGGAATTCAACATCGCAAGTAGGGACCGGGGGTAAATCGTCGGGAAAGACTTTAGGAAATTCACAAACAACGGGAACATCTTTGAAAGTCTTCTTTTCTTTCTCCTGGTTCACGATATGGGCGAGGAAAGCAACACATCGCTTTTGCAAGCATTTGTGTGCTCGGGTACATGACAAAAGCATCAACTTATTTGAGGGAGTTTCACCATAAACATGAAGTTGATCACCGTTGCGGAGAGGAAAGCGAATCATTTTATCGAAGCATTTGTGTGCTCGGGTACATGACAAAAGCATCAACTTCAGCATGGTTTTCACGAAGAAATTTTATACCTACTATGATATCGAAGCTACCTAACTACATAGGTATGAGATTGATCGAGAAGACATGGTCGTTGAGATCGAGAGAACAACCACGTAGGACGGAGTTAACGGTAACAGTTCTTCCGGTAGCGACTTCGACATCGAAAGTCCTTGGGAGTTTAGCGCGCTTACATTTTAAAACCTTTTAGAATTCTAACGATACAAAACAATTATCGGCACCAGTATCAAATAAACATGAAGCATAAATACCATTAATGAGGAACGTACCATTGACAACATTGTTGTCATTCTGGGCCTGGCGGTGATTCAGGTTGAAAGCCCTTCCACGCGCAGCTTGTTGTTGTTGCTGAGGCTGCGGTGGTGGCTGCTGTTGCTGCGGCTCTTGCTTCACGGTACGGTTTGGGCATACATTTGCAAAGTGGTTCGGATCACCACACACGTAACACACACGTGCTTTTGGAGCGGCTGCTTGTTGTTGCTGGTTGTTCTGGGGAGTACGCTGAGGAGCTAGCAGTGCTGGAGATTGAGGAGCTTGAGGAGCTGGCTGACGAGGGCCGGTACGGAAACTGACAGTAAAGTGGCCGTAGATATTGCAGTTTGTGCAAAAACGGCAGTTTCCACCCACCACGTGATGATATGTGCCCTTAGGGCACAGTGGGTGAGGACCGATGTACACACGTTTAGCTGGGGGTGCGTCCTGAGCAGGAGCCTGGTAAGGCTGAGAGTTGAGCGGTGTAGCAGCGGCGTAGTTCTTGCTAGGGTTTCCTCTTTTGCGTCCCTGACGCTTTCCTTTTGGGTCACTAGATGGTTCGATAGCAGCAGTTGGTTCGGTGACAGCTTGATTGGCAACTTTCACAGAGTTCTTGAAGTAACCATCTTGAACTCGTTGATCATTGATCTCAGCGGCGAGCATGTAGGTTTCCTCGATGGTTGTAGTACGAGCAACTTTCACAAAATTCACGACACATTCGGGTAGACCACGGATATACTTGTTGATAGCTTTCTCAGTAGTATCAACTTGGCTGGGACAGATGATGCTCAAAATCTTGAACCGAGCGGTAAATCCAGCATTATCGGGACCATCTTGTTTGATTCCCCAAAACCCGTTCTCGAGCTTTTGCATCTCATGCGGAGGACATAACTCCTTCATCATCACTTCCTTGAGTTCCTCCCAAGACAGATTATAGGCTTCATCATTACCGCGCCTATTTCTTTCTGTGGTCCACCAGTCGAGAGCACGGGACTTGAAGACTCATGTAGCGTTCACCATGCGGAGGTCATCGGGGCATTCACTTTGCCTAAAGGTGACCTCAATGGCGTCAAACCAATGGAACATAGAAGTCGGTCCATCGTTGCCTGTGAAGGCGAGAGGTGCACAAGCCTTGAAATTTTTGAAGCTGAATCGTGACTTGCGGTTTTCAGCTTTCGAGTCGACCGAGGAGTTACTGCTCACAACTTGAATTTCCGAGACGATTTGCGGGATGACTTTAGCCATTTCCTTGGCTACCATTGTAGCGATACGCTTATCGGCGTTGCTGCGCTGGAGATTTCTCCTGGTGTGCGATCACATTGAAGACATCTACACGAATGATTTAGATTAGATGAGATTCGATTATAATAGAGTTATGTTTAAGTATTTATTATTATTATTATTATTATTATTATTATTATTATTATTCATACAAGGCACCAAAATCACATAAACACGTAAACACGTAGGCAGGCAAGCACGTAAGCACGTAAGCACATAGCACATAAGCACGTAAGCACATAATTCACGTAAGCACATATTTTGCACGTATTTACCTTCTTATAAGTAAAGCGTAGCGCGTATGAGATGCAATATATATAAGCGAGATGTAAGCGATATACATAAGCGAGTAATACCGCTCATGAGGCATACATGTCCTCATAGGCGTAAGCGAGTTAAGCGATTAGTTTGGTTGGTGTATTAATTTAGCGTTTTAGATTACGAGAGCTGTGCGATTAGTGCATGCGTTTATGGAGCGTAAAGCGATAAAGCGAGAAATCGATAATACGAGAAATAAATAAAGCGAGAAATCGATAATACGAGAAATAAATAAAGCGAGAAATCGAATAAAGCGAAAATTTCTCAAAATTTTAAACACATAAATAATAATAAACTCGATGATGCGTAAATCGACGATATAGGCTTAAATCAATTGGGAGTGTTCGTGGTTTGAGACGTTGACTACCCAAAGGGGATCGAAAATTCTCTGAGTTTGGACACACGATTTGGCCTAATAAACAAATGCTCTCGTCGTACAACGGTTAACGGCATTTATCCTTCCAGTTACGTCGTGTTTCGAGTCATTGAAATAATCGAGACTTTGGTGAGATTGAAAATCGAAAGGCGGAATTTGTTACTAAGATGCGGGTTTCACCCCTAACTTAGCAACGCCGTTCCTAGTTGTGGCTACGCGCACCGATCACATCGGGCGTCCCGCTAGAGAGAAATGGAGATTTTCGTCGAGGTTTGGATATCACTCCTAACTCAACGAAGGTATCTCGTGCGATAGAGATTGCGCGGAGTGAATGATCTCATCGAGAGTTCTCGGTTTTCACACCTAATCTCGACTTGATCACTCGTTTTGTGTGATACGAGCGTTTCCAAGCGTGTATATTTTGTTAGCCTTAGGAAAGGCACATTTAAGCATTTAGGGCAAGTAGTTTAACATTTAAGTCAAAGATAGGTCAATCGGGTACTTAAACATGCTACTAGGTCGAATCATGGCAATTCTACCAATTATCCTAAGGTTATGGGCTCTGATACCAATCGGTCACACCCCAACCGATGGCGGAATCATCAGGGTAGGGGCACTAGGCGACCAGATTGTCTCACGAGAAATTTCCATAACACTATTCAATCAACAATATTTTAACGTCTAATATCCCATACTATTAAACAATACGTCATCAATAGTGTCACGAAATACATGATTTTTCCCATAAAACAATAAGGTTCGATTTTCCCTTGATTTATTACAACTTGAACAAACAAACTAAACTAAGCAAAACTACGTCCAAAGCATCCAAGCTAAAATCCTCAATCTGTTACATACGTTAAAATACAAGTCAATATAATTAAGTAAAGGTTAGCATACAGGTTTTAGCAATACTAGCATAATAGAGAAACAGTTCGCGAAATAATCCAATTACATATCATGATACACCAAAACACATCACACAGATAAACATAGGCTTATTTCTCATGCTAACTACCGTGAGAAGGCTTGCGCGTCCATCCTAACTAGACCCCGTCGGGTGTTAGCCACACTATAGTACCATACTAGCTAAGGAGGCAAGTTAACGAAAATAAGTCCTAGTCACATGTTTCAGGTATCACGTATGGAGCATACATAATCAGATTATTCGCGTATGATAAACAGTTTGAGTTGTGAAGTGATTTTGATATAGGAACGTATCTAACACCCAAATAGTGCATTAAAGCGAAAATGGGTCAAGTATACTCACAGTCGGTGCGTTTAGGAGAGAGTAGACGACTGTCGAGAGGTGAAGAGGAGCGCCGGATCAGCCTGCATACGCGAACGGAAGTGCATCAGTCTTCGAAAAGCTAAAACGGTTAAGTTTGAATTGAACAGTAGGCAAGTTCGAGCGAACTTGTTAAAGTCTTGGTGAAGTTGCGTCAAGTTCGGGCGAACTTGCAAGTTTCTCAAGGAAACTTGGCAAGTTCGAGCGAACTTGTGGGTAACCTTAATAGGTGAGACAAGTTCGCCCGAACTTGTGAAGTTTCCTAAGAAACTTGACAAGTTCGAGCGAACTTGAGAGGCTTCTGAAGAAAATTTGAACCTTCCCATTCAAGTTCGGCCGAACTTGACCCCTTGAGGGCAAGTTCGAGCGAACTTGACTACTGTGCTGTCAAAAATCAGTGCAATCTCGAGCGAAGTTGATGTTTTCGGGTCCAAAATCTTGCGTTTTCGCGTCGTTTGCTGAGGAAATCGAGTGCCCATCCCTCCAACCTTAAGCCACTGAGTAAAGCTTAGGCTGGAGAGGTCTTTTGGAGCGAACTTAGCCATTTTACAGAAACTCGGGCTAATCCGGGCGAACTTGATGGTTCGTACGGGTTAGTCCAGCTTGTGTAAAGTGACGATTTCATCCTTGTGCTTCCCATCTGAGATCTAGCTTCGACAACGCCTCGTTCCAGTCAAAAGTGAACGAAACATACGTCTTTAGTCCGAAAATGGTGTAAAAATCAAAGATTTAAAAGGTTTTGCTCAGATCTAGTATAGATCTGAGAAAAAATAGAAGTTTTTACGGAAAAAGATGAAGATTTTCGTAAACAAAAGAGATTTGATGAAAACGAAGGCAATGCCTTGTGCAAAATCGTTGTGAACTGTTGTAAAACGTTGTTGAACATCATTGTAGTTGAAATCGGGTTGATTCTTACTTAGAAACAGAGGGTTTTGTGTTTCGGGAGCTCTGGGCGAACTTACAGCAAGTTCACATGAGAGAATGGAGCTGAGTATTTATAGGTGAAGGCAAAATGGAGAGCTGGTGGAGTCAAGTTCGGTCGAACTTGCATGAAATTCATGCAAGTTTGGGCGAACTTGCTTGATTTTTAAGGGAGATTAGCCAAGTTCGGCGTACAAGTTCAAGCGAACTTGTGGAAAGCAGAAGATTCTTGCGTCTCAGGCAAGTTCGGGCGAACTTGTGGTAGTCAAGTTCGGCCGAACTTGGCCTGGTGACCAAGTTTCGGTGCTGATTTCGCGTTAAGTGTTGTTTGGCGATTTGGTTCGTATTAGATAGTTATATTAAGCGTTATAGGCGATATAATAGTAAGTTTTAACGATTTGAACGTGTGAGAGCGATGCGATAGCGAGCGTAATCATAACCACAAATATACATAACACATAAATAACATAAAACCATATAATTAACTGCGAGTCGCGATGCGATGAGATTAGCGATGCGATTCAATAAGCGATTAGATGCAATATAACTGTAATTCAACATAATTTAATTAACATAACTTTCTTATAAACAAATCTCGAGATTTACAAAGGATAGATACAATCGATAATAAAAGAAAAGATAACGAAATTCTGAGTTGTTACACCGGTTCACCAATCTACGACAACTGCTGGTTCAACCACATTGGGCTCATGAACAACATGTTCTTCAATAACCACCGGCGTTTGTTGAAGATCAACATGAGGTTGAACAACTACCGGCTGTTGAAGAATAACATGCACCGTCTTCATCTTCATCCGCGCCAAATAATTGATTAACACCCTCAGAAATATTTATCCAAGTAGCATCATTTTCTGAGATATAATTTTCATCAAGATTAGCACCGAGTAAAGGATGAAGTACTGGAATGCGAGTAGATCGAACGGACGGATTAGCTTTACGGCAATCGCTGAAAATCCGCTTACCCATCTTTTTAAGAACATGCAACCCCAAACCATTATGAATAGGAAGATCCGGGATAAGATACCGAAAGATAATCATAAGAAATCGTGGATAAAGCATCAATAAACGGAAATCATTTGCAGCAAATCTGATATGAGACTGAAGTGCTCGAAAAATCATGCGAGCAAAGTTGTACGGCTGATTAAACATAAGACTAATCATTGCTGACAAGATATTATATCCCAATCCATCTAAACCTGCCTTTCTCGAAGCAAAACATTGCATCAACACATGGAAGAAGAAACGCCATTGACCAAGAAGCATTCCTTTGTTTACTTGACGTGTTGGCAAATCTCCGGGATATCCATAACTAACAAGTGTTCTATCACGAATCTGAGACAAATCTCCGTAATCTAATGCCCCGAATTGTAATGCATTTCGAATAACTTCCTCGTAACGACCAACGAATGACCATTAATCATTGCTTCAATCGTATTATCTAGCACACGAGCGGAAGACTAGAAATCTCGCATATAAGAGGCAACAATGTGAATCTCGGTAGAGATTGCATAAAATATCCGAGATCTCCTTAGAAACCGAATAATTTGAATGTAATCTCTAATGCCACTCAGACTTTCATTTAATAGCGCCACTTGATTGTGTTTTAGAATAAAGATGCGAATAGGAACTTGCGATTGGTTTGGAGGCGGTTGGTTAGGTTGCTCGGCCATATCTGTATAAAAACAAAATAATTTGAACGTAATCTCGAATGCCACTCAGACTTTCATTTAATAAGCAAATATGAATGTTGAACTGCTAACATCTAACATTTCAGATTACCCAAACTGTTAACATATAACAGTTAAAATAATTAACTCTTGATAAAATCGGACAGTCAATTAAGAGTCACAGTCGCAGAGATTAGAAAACTTTAAATCCGAACTGTATATCTGTACATGAAAACCACTCCGGAGAAGATTATATCAAATCCAAACAACTTTTAAATTCTGATTAAAACCGGAGACACGGAAACATGGATGATTGATTATATCCAGACAATAAAGTCTGAGGATATTAAACCCGGACACCAAGTCTGGAGTTAGTAAACCCGGATACTTGACCTTACCTTTAACCGATAAACCCGGACACAATTTTAATTCGGATAAAACACGAAAGATATATAAAATTCGGACAAGGAAGTTTAGTCCGGACAGATTCAATATATGAATATCAGAAACAATTAAGCCCGGAATCCAGAACAAATAAGTTCGGATGAAGATTAGTGGACAAAACTGTTAAAGCCAGACACACTCGTAAATACGGAACACATCCCGATCAGGTTTTATTCAAGTCCGACTTAATCAAAGAAATTATATACGGATAAAATCATTGAAAACACAAGGCAAACCCATCCGAACTACGGAGAAGAAGGCCTGGTTCCTCAGATATCAGAACATATATGTAATTCCAGTTAAATACGGATATGAACAGTCGAACATAAAGAAAACTTTATCAAATAGATTCTTTGAACCCTAATAACATCTCATCCGAACTACGATTAAAAACGGACAAAATAATTTTGACAAACCCACAAACATCTTCACACAACAAAAAAAATTAGATCAAAAAGGTGAGATTTCAAAAATCTTTTCATCTTCAACATAACCCAAAGACCGTCAAGAACCCCCATTAACAAGAACACTAAAAATTTTAAGTTTTAACAAAAACCCCCAAATCTCTTAAACCCAAACCCCTAATCCAAAACAAAACGAGATGATATAACAGACACACTATTATATAATCATCATTATACGAAGAACACAGTTCATTATCATACTCTGATTACAGAAATCTGAGATCTTAAAACATCCAAGAACAAGCCCTAGATATCTAGATATAGTGATTTGAACGATGAGGAAGATGAAAGAAAGAGTATAAGGGAACACACCTGATGATGAAGACTCAAACAGAAATCATTAAGAAATCAAGAAACTCCTAACTGCAGAGAATCACTGGGTTTTAGGAGGGGTTTACGGAACAAGAGACAACACAGAGGCTAAGGTCGGATAGAATAACCCGCCGAAACAATAAACCCTGAGATTATTTTTAAGTTCTCCAACCCTAGATACCTCTTATGTCTGGATAAATCTAAGACTCCCCCAATAATTAAGTTCTGACCCAGTTAAATCCGAAAATAATGATATCCGTACACCCTTGATGTTGAGTCAAACCCAATATATATCAGCACATGTTAAGTACGGATACCCTATGTTGTGATAAAGTCCGGATACCAAACCCACTAACAAAAACGGACTTCTTTAATAAATCCTGATAGATCCTTGAAGCCCAAGACAAACTAAGTTTTAGTTATGAGTGGCCCAAACCCAATTGAAGCTCTGATACCACTTATAAGCCCACCTATGGATCTCGAACAATCGAAAACACCAAGCACGCGTGTGCGGAATCCACCATGTGACGCTAACCGCTGCGAGGACGCGATGTAGAAGGAGTAGAGAACGATAGATGATGATCGACAATCTGTGAATCCACTTAGTCTTCACAAATTATCCACACACACAGTAGAATAGGGTTTACACACACAAAGATAGATAATTCTCCAAAAAGTTATGTGTATCATTTCATTCACCTAGAATATATACACAAATAAGTTTGGACACATAAGTCCTTACAATAAGTTCAACCAATAGAAACTAGAATAAGTTCAACCAATAGAAAGCAAGAATAAGTTCAACCAATCAAAAACAAGAATAAGTTCACTAATGAATTCTATAATAAATTCGGACAAGGCAACATGAGCATATCTGAATTTAACTAGTCAGAACTTATTCTTGATGGACTTTACACATTAGACCCTGAAGAATCTTCAAGTAGCAGAAACCAGTATTTATCATCCAAAAGTGCACTTACAGGTAATCTCGTGAAGAGTTGGAGAGTTGGAGGATGGAACACCAAGGTCACCCTACATGGGGTAAACGAAGGTGTGTGAGTATTCGGAATGTTAACGGAGGATATGGATTGGAATTTAAAGTACAAAAGTATATATACGCAAAGTAATTATCTAGTCTTAAACACCCGTTTTTGACACTTTATATCATGTATGGGTTGATGTGATTACATGGGTCAAGTGCCCATTAGAATCGTAACAAGAGGTTCAAGTTTTAGATAATATAACCTATTACCATGACAAGTAACCATATTCGATTATCATCAAGGGTTCGGTTAAATATATGTTTATATATATTATATAGTTTACATAATAATTCTAAGCTAAGTCCATCAAGAGTATTCATAGATTGTCATGTAAGTCAAGCATGAAGGATTAACCTTATTGTACGATTCACCAATACACAAATCATCACAAGGGTGATTCGGATGGTCATGAATGAAATGGAAATATACAACTAATTAATGCGTCATCAAGTGGTAAAGTAAGATTAACCCAGGTGAGTCGTCCCAACATAGAAAGACTTAACTAAGTGTTGGAGACTAGACGGGTTATGTTACTTTAAGACTAGCAAGCCACTTGGTAAAGTAAAACATCAAGTGAGGCGGTGGAATGAGATTAGGATAGCCAAGGTTTCAAGTATTCACGCCTATACCAAAGCACAAGTCTTTCCATAAGAATTATGGTAAGCTCGGAGGGTTTCATTACTTGTGGGTTGTATAAACCCTAGTAAAACAGAAAGTTTAGAGGGTAATCTACACCTCTAACTCATAAGAATCAAATTTGGACAAGCTTACTAACCATAGACTTGGTTAGTAGCAAAAGAAACACAAGATTGTATGAGAAAACACAAAATAAAAGTTAACAATAAAATCTTCCAAAACAAAAGGTTTGGACCTCAAAATGTTGATGTTCCACCTTGGTTTACCGTGGTAAACCTGTGGAAACAATCCTAGAGGTGTTTCAAGCTTTGTAGAGGAAGATTTGGTGAAGAAACGATGAAGGAAATGAAGTAAAGTGCTCACTTTGGCACTTAGAACAATCTGACTTTTCTTTTGTTTGCAACTTATTTGAGAGTGTTTTGAGAGTATTGATAAGTTTGGAAAGTGAAGGTGAATGGAGGCTTATTTATATAGATAGGAGGTAGTGTTTTGTGTTTATGAATGTTAAATGGTGATTGGGTGAGTTGGGAGGTGGAAGAAGATGACGAATCTGCATAACAAAACAACTTTCTGCGGATTGACCCCCTTTGCGTTACGCGAAGGTTATAGGGGGAGGGTCGCGTGACGCGGCGCCTCTTTAATCTGACACAAGTTTGTTTTGTTACAATTTAACCCCTGAACTTCTTTTTTGTTATCATCTCATGCATAAACTTTAGTATTTAACATGTTTGTAAGCATACGAAATGTATGTAAGTATAATTCGAGTATCGTGAATGAATGTACAAGTATTGTTACGTATAATAAGTATCAGTTTGTGTATAAATGATTAAATTGTTAGTATAACAAGCATGTATAAAGTATAAATTTCATTACGATCAAAGTCTTAGATTACAAAGTTGAAAATTAAAAACACGAATACGATACGAATACAAGTTTCCATAAATAGAAATACGATTATATTTTCTAAATGGGGAAAGTACAAAAATACGAAGCGTTACACTATGTCGTTTCAATATTATATCATTCAAAATACTATACCATTTCAATATTATGGGTTCAACATTATACTGTTTCAATATTTTCGTTTCAAATATTATATCGTTTCAATGTTTACCGTTTGAAAATTATACCATTTCAGTTTTATCATTTCAAAAATATTACATAGAAGCAATTTTACTGTTTGAAAAATAAAAAAAAATTATTATGAGATATTATGTAATACAAACAAACATTACGTAAACTAACAACATAAATACGACTAGATATGGTATAAATAACATAAATTTCCTACTATTTTTCCATGTTATGAAAAATAGTAGGAAAGTGAGCAATGTTATCCATGGAATGAATATCGTTGGCTCTTGGACATCGAAGCCAACCAAGATCAAGAACTTTGTGTTAATTTTTTCCAAGGATACATTCAAATAGGATGTCTCGTTGTGGCCTGCTTTGATTTGCGATAACATCAAGAGGCTCTCGAATTCGGAAGCTGCTTGTATCATTGATCGATTTCAGAAGGAGGAGATCAAAAGAGTGGTTTTTTGAGGAAGGTTATACAAATATTATGAATGATTTTTTCATAAAACAGGCAATATCAATAGGGGGTGTGTTGTGTCGTTTATTGCTCTCATTTCGAAAGTCAAAACCCAGTTGGTTTGAATGATTAGCGTTCCATAGTCTCGTTGGGGTGATTAACGAGGTGATCTCTAAGTCTCTTACTAATCGCTTTAAAAAGGTTTTCAGGTCGGTTATCTTGGATTCTCAATCAACTTTTCTCAAAGGCAAATATATCCTTGATTGGTCATCATAAATCATGTGTGCTCATGGATCAAGAAGGATAAGAAGAAAGCTTTTTTTGCTCAAGATGATTTCGAAGAAGCGTACGACACTGTGAATGGAATTTCATAACTTCGATTTTGTCTCAAATGGGGTTCCCCGATCGTTGGTGTAGGTGGGTTCACGGTATTTTGTCTTTGGCTAGGTTGTCCATCTTGGTCAACGGGGCTACGGCGTTTGACTTCCAATGCCACAAAGGGATGAGGCAAGAAGAACCGATCCCCCAGTTTCTTTTCCTTATAGTCATGGAAACTTTGTCGTGCATGTTTGATAAACCGTTGGAGGGTGGAGACTTTTTGGGGATTCGACTTCCCAATAATTGGTCTTTGGTTCACACCTTCTTTACGCCAATGATGTTATCATCCTTGGTGAATTGTCTGCAGAGAATTTGTTAAATGTGGTTCGATTTTTGAGATGCTTCCATGTATGCTCGGGTTAAAAATTAATCTTTTTAAATCAAACTTTTATTATATGGGATCGGGGTGGACGGGTCGGGAGTGGATGTTATGGCCTCGGTTGTTGGTTGCAAAGCGGATTCCCCTTCGTTTAAATTTTGGGGTTAACGGTCGGAGCTAACATGAACTGGGTTAATAATTAGAGGTTGGTATACGAGGTGTTCGAAGCGAGATTTTCACTTTGGAAGGCTTCTGTCCTTTCAATAGGGGGTAGGTGGACTCTCATAAAGTCCGTTAGTGAGAGCCTTCTAATTATTACTTCTCGCTCTATAAAGTATGGGTATAATGGTGAATGATGTAGAAGCTATGATTCGAAAGTTTTTGTGGGGTGGTACTAGCGATATGAACAAAATTCACTGGGTGGCTTGGGATCAGTCGCGTCGCCCAAAGATGCCAGAGGTCTTGGGCTTAGTAACTCAAGAATATCAATTTTGCTCTTTTATCGAAATGGTGATGGAGGTATAAAACTTAATAGCTGAATATATGGGTTAAAGTGACTGATTCGGTGCATTCTCATCAGGTTGATTTTTTACCATTCAAATCCAATTACAGTAGCGTGTGGTCCAATATCGTGAAGATGATTTCGAAACCGATCTACCGTAACACGCCTCTCAGAGACTTGATGAAGGGAGAACTTGGGCGAGATGAACAAAATCCCGACAAAAGTGGCACTAAGAGAAGGAACATTGCGATTGCGGACGACGTTGCTTGTTGTGTAACTCTGCTCGAAACATCTTTTTATCGGCTTCCATTTTGCTTCGGTCCTTTGGCAGAAAGTTTCCGGTTGGTGCAGAGTTCCGGATTCATCACGTTTTCTTTCAGGGACATATTGGACTCATATGATCAGGGTGGCTTATCAGGTATGAGCTAGGAGGTCCTTTCGGTATTTTGATTATAACATGCTGGAGTATATCGAAGTCGAAGGATAGGAACGACCAAGTTTTTCCCGGTAGGCAAGCCAACATCACCGATATCTTCAGCGAAGTTCAGTCGCTCGGTCAGTTTCCTTTGGGTTATAAGAATAGGTCGAAGTTAAAACACTTAAGCTTGGGATAATTTGTGTAAATTTGTAATTATGTAGCTTTGTAGTTCTTGGCCGCCCGGTTTTCAGGTTTTTGGCGTTTTAATGAAGTATTCCTTAAAAAAAAAACAAGTTCGCGCATGTTCAAGTCTTGTATCAAGTGGTTTCTCATATTTATTTTATTTTTTTGCCCAAACAAAAAAATCTTGATAAACCTTGGAATCGATCAAGGGTCTATTTCCGATACACCTAGGATATGCGCCATTTTACTTTCTGAAATAAATATTTGAGTTAATTGCTCGGATGGTCCTTGTGATTTCATGTTTTTCATGTTTAGTCTCACCTTTTGGAAATAGCTGGTATGCTCCCTATGGTTTGTTATTTGTTACTTGGATAGTCTCCTGAGTAAATGTCAGTTAAGTTTGGAAATAGCAGGTATGCTCCCTATGGTTTGTTATTTTGTTACTAGGATAGTCCCCTGAGTAGATGTCAGGGGAAATATTCGAGTAACGAATAACAAACCATAGGGAGCATACTGCTATTTCCAAAAGGTGGGGACTAAACATGAAAAAACGTGAAACCACAGGGACCATCCGAGCAATTAACTCTAAATATTTTTTATAGGAATTTCCAAAACAAGGTTCAGTAAAGTATATTAGACTTTTTTTATAGTGCTAAAAATTTAATTAATACAATTCTTTAGCATTTCTCAAGAATATTTAATAAACTTTTACGCGCCAAACCGATATTATCCAGTAATTCTTTTCTACGGTTTTGATTGATGAAAATCGGGTTGATATCCTCTTCAGCATATTTCTTTCAATCGCTACATCAACTGCCGGTAACATATAAAACCAAACCAATACCAATTGAGTCATCGAGACTTGCTGCGTAACAAGGGTATTTTTAGTAGTTTGTTACATACAAGATGCAATCTTAAATATATAATCTACACCACTTAAATTAAATTAAATAAAAAAACTCGACCCTTAACTTGTCTTTATGGGAAAGTAAACGATTCAACCCATACAAAGATGCGGCGCAGCCAACGTTTCTGACTTATGCACACTATGCCTCACCGCAGAAGTTTTTTTTTTCTTAGATAAAAAACGTTTACTTTTGACTTTTGAGTTATGAAGTCAAAGTCAGCGGTTCGTTATGTAATTAACCCACCAACTTCATTTGGCCATTTCATCACATTTCTTCTTTCTATTGCTCATCCAATGGACAATCATCTATGGCTTCTAGCTCCTCTCCTAGCACTATGCATCATGTCGGTTTCGAGCAAAGGTAAGCTTGATTTATCGTTTTATTTCAAATGATATGATATCTAACCCTTGTTTTTAATTTGTTATTGTTTAGTGTTTGTGAGCATAGGTTGTGGGGCGTCGGGTTCTTTCACAGATGAAAACACTATTGAGTGGAAAGGGGATAATGATTTGATCTCGAGTGGTGTTACACATGTAGGGCAACCAAACTACTCAATGTCCCGTGTTATGGACACCTTGCGGGTGTTCACCACCGTAGGAAAAATTGTTATTCTATAGAAGTTGAAGAGGGGGAAAAAGTTTTGGTTCGGGCCGGGTTTAACTACGGGAACTATGACAATAAGTCAACTCCCCCGAATTTTGATCTTCTTTTTGATGGGAACTTTTGGATCACCGTAAATGCTTCTGAGTTGAAAATATTCGAAGTTGTTTATGTTGTGAAAAAGAAAGTTATCAGCGTATGTGTGGTGCAAACGACGCCCAACGAGTTCCCGTTTATATCGACACTTGAAGTTCGTAGCCTAGACTCGCAACTTTATAGCAAATTTGGCACAAATCACGCATTGCTATTGCAATCTAGGTTTGGTTATGCTTTAAATCAAACTATAAGGTATGTATTTGTACTGTTTCAAATATGAACATATTGTAGTAGAATATGTGGTTACTTTCTTTTATATCCAATCAGTCGCATAACTAGGCCATATATTTTCTAATATCTATCACATAGTGATTTTCATTGCGAAAACTAACCAGATTAGCGACAAAGGTTTTGCGACTATGTTTTTGTCACAATTGTTAATATTTTGCGACGTTTTGGTACTTACAAGTGCCATATCATAATACTCATCATGTTTTAGTATTTTGAAATGCTTGTAAACTAACTAATATATGTGATTTTTAAGGTTTCCATTGGACCCCTATGATCGAATGTGGGTACCTATAGGTACTACTAACCTAGTAAATTTAACAAGCGATGCATCTATCATGAATGTAAATGTGCCCGATAATCCTCCTCAAGCGGTCCTTAAAAATGCGGTCGCCATAGAAAACACGAGTCAATTTATAAACCTAGGATTTAACGTCGTTGATGACCCATTTCGTTACCCGGCCTACATAAATTGGTATTTCTCAGAAGTCAAAGAGCTCAATTCTTCAGAACTACGATCTTTTAGGATTTTTAAAGACAATCTACCGTTCTCACTTCCGATTGTACCCCGTTTTGGAGAAGTGGTTGAATATTTCATCTCTAATCTCTCGCTCACTACCGAGACTAACTTTTCCTTGAACCCGCTTGATGACTCCATGCTTCCACCTCTCATTAATGCCGCGGAGCTTTTCTCGATCAGGGATGTTCTAAGTAATGGCACCAACAACAACGATGGTATATACGCGTGTATTTATCTTTATGTTTTGGTTATTTTTTAAAGTAAATACACTGATGGTCCATGTAGTAAGACCATATTACATGTTACGGGTCGACAAACTCTTGGGCTACGCACATAACATTCGAAAAGAAATGACAAAAACAACAATATGGTCTTACCACATGCACCATCATTGTAATTTACACTTATTTTAACTTGTGTTTATACATAACATGTTTTCTTATGATGTTTTGTATATTTGTTTGATTAATGTAGTGGAAGGTTTAGCTTCCCTCCAAAACGCATTTATGGTTTTACAACAATGGAGCGGGGACCCCTGTCTCCCCGCCCCATATTCATGGGAATGGATAAAATGCAGCAACGACTATATACCTCGCGTAACATCATTGTAAACATCATTTCTTCTTATGTTGATGCTTAATTTTTTATAATACAGTTAAAAATATGTAAAATATTATTGTGTGTGTGCAGAAATCTTAATGGTTTTAACCTCACCGGACCACTTCCAGACTTTAGTAAAATGGATGCTCTTGAAACAATGTACATTTAGAACTTCATCAAATAAATATATTCCTTGATTTTGTCTTTTTATATTGAATATAATCTAATACTATAATAATTTATATTTATTTTGCAGTGATTTGCATAATAATAGCTTGACCGGACCAATTCCTAAATTCTTTGGCACCTTGCCAAATCTGAAACAACTGTGAGTTTAGTTTCGGTTCCAATTCTAAACTACTTTTTCATAATTGGACCCGTCATCAAATCGGTCGTCTTACAGTCCATTGGCCAGTTGAGACCAGTTTTAAAACTAGATGACATCGTAATTAATTTAAAACTATAAGAAGTTTTTAATGAACAGTCTATAGTCTTAAGTATTGGTAAATGGAGATTTTAGATGAAAACAAAAAAAATATATATATTTTGGAGGGTCATTTGCATATATCCCTTATAAATCTTCTTAATTACATATTTACCCAATCCAAAATTAAAATTGCATATATCCCTTTCCTTAGCTTATAAAATTACAAATTTCCCCATTTTAATTTATTTTGTTAAAAATAACTTATATATTGACTATTTTACCCTTACTTTTAACTAAACTTAAAAATTACATGTTTTCCATACTTTATTAGTTTTTATGCCTTTTTTACATGTTTTTTTTTTTTTTGTATTTACTTTTGTTATGTTTCGATAGTTAGATTTTGTTTTCATTACAATAAAAAAATCATCCCAGATTATCGATGATGATTTTATTAAGTAAAGAAAACCTAATAGAAATAAAAACATATGAAGTTGTTAGCATCCAAAGCAAATATCCAGTTTTCCCTATTGTATAATGAACTTTATGTGATGGTTCAGATGAACCGACTGTTTCATCGCTAAATGAGACATTTTTTCATAGAATACCAATTCTTGTATGCAGTTAAACACCGTATTATACTTGGTAGCTTCCAAATGAGATTGTATTAGTTGAGTAGTTTTCCCTCAGTGATTTTGACCACTGAAAGTGGCAATACGATGAAATAGACTTCAAAATCAAATAGCAACAGCAGATGAAATCGAACCTTCCTTTGTGATCATTGACCGTGGAATTGCGACTAATGTAAGTCACCAGCCGTGGAATCGCCGGAGACAGATGCCTGGCGCCGACGGTGAACAGATTGAGAAAAGACGCCGAAAGAGAAACTGGAGTTCTGATTTGTTGTTTGTGTATTTTGCACGTGATTTTTCTCTCAATGTGATAAACATCTATTAATTTGAAAAGGATAATTTATTCATTTTAGTAAATAAGGGGAAATATGCAATATTAATTTGGGCTTGGGTAAATACGCAATTAAGAGTTCTTTTTTAAGGGAAATTTGCAATTCTCCCTATTTTGGAAGTCTAGTTCAACCACCTGCTCCGGTTCACTAGTAACCTGTGGCGGATCTAGCCTAAAAGTTCAGTGGTATCGTTAATATTTTATTTTTTTTTGGATTAGGGGTATACTTTGTATAAAACTGAAAAAATTAAAAAATTTACACCATATAGACGGAGTTGAGGGGGTATATTACACTATGGAGACGGAGTTGAATGGTAACCCATGCAACCCCTGTTTGTACACTACCTCCGCCCCTGTTGTACCCGTCCAATTCAAATGGAGCCACTTTCAAAGGGTTCAGCCGAACGCCTTACACCTGGACCGTTTATGTAGTCAGATCGGACGGGCCAGTCCGGTCCAAATTTAGGATCAGGGGTCCAGCTCTCACTAATAAATATTTGGTGTCTTTATTTGTTTATGATAACTCTTTTAATTCTAAACTGATAAAAAAATCATGTAGAAATTTGTCAGATAATCAGTTCACTGGATCAATACCAAGATGGTTATCAAGAAAGTCCAAGTTAAATTCAACCTAAGTTAATCATTTTCTTATTTACTTTCTAGTTTTCTGATTTCTTAGATATTTATATTTTTCCTCAATTATTAACAGATATACGGGAAACCCTGTGTTGTGTGTCGATGGTAAGTCATGCACAGGAAGTGGTAACAACAAAACGCCGATAATACTCGGAGTTGCTATCCCTACGGTTTTCATTTTGGCTATCTTGGTTGTTTTGGTCATGATGTACAAGCGACGTAAAGCTAGTGTTCCGTCACGTTCAGGTTAGATTCTACTGATCATATATTCAGGGGATCTAAATAAACCAAACAGTCGTGAAATTGTTATACTTATGGGGATCTAAATAAACCAAACATTCGTGAAATTGTTATACCAGAAGTTTGTCTATGATCATTTATTTATTTATTTAAACAAACAACTATTAGCAAGATTTTATGTTAGTTTGGTTAAATAAACATAAATGAACAAATTTAATTATAGCTCTTTTATATAAGTTCGTTTATATACAAATATTATATATCTTAAAACATTTTTATTTAAACTTTATTTAAAAAAAAGTATTTTTAGTTGAAAAACATGTAGAAAATAAATATCACGTGCATTTTAAACTTTACGTTTTTACAGGTTGTTTTTATTAATATTTTTATAGTTTTTCATGTATGTTAATTTACCCATTAAATGAACAAACACTTTTTTTTACGAAAAAAACAAGAAAATCCGTCCGTTTAACTATTCATTTCCGTTCATTTGTTCGATTAAACTTGACAAATGAGCACGAACTAATACCCATTTGATTAGTTCACTGTTGATACCAATATCTTTACAATAAATGTTGTGTTGGTTGGTTTTATTTGCATACTTGACTATTTTTTTGTAAAGATTATTTTTGTTGTGTTGGTTAGTTTTATTGCATACTTAGACTATTTTGTAACGATTATTTCAGGGGGTACGAGTGGCCTAGGTGGTGGTATGCAAGGGACTAATAAAGGGTCGTTGAGTTGAACATGAACTCAGAAAAGCGGTTTTACATATCACCTACACCGTTATTAAGTGAAGGATAACGTAGTGGTTGAGAAGACTAGTAAAACAGTATTGGTATAATGTAAATAGTCAAGTATAGAAATGGTCGTTTGTGTTTTATTTTCTGCCATGTTTATAGTTGAACTATCAAGCCCATTGCTTTCAAAATGCCATATCACTATATCTTGAACATTACGGTCCAAAACCACTATTTTTATCGGGTGTTCTAACGCAGAGCAAAAGTAAAAATAGCATAGAATAATCTCAAGAAAAAATTGGTATGATATTCGGTGAAAAGACCATTAAATCAAGATATCTTTTATATGCCAAGTCTAAATAGGACAAATGGTAGTTTAAGCCAAGTTTGGAAAACTGAAAATGAATAAATAATATGAAATCATTTCTCTCTAACTAAATACATATTTACTTTGGAATAATTCGGTGGTGTTGGTGAGTTAGATAAGGTTTATGACAAGAGAGGTCAGAGGGTCATTCAATAAAAAAAAACTAAATACATAATTTATTTAATTAAAATATTCACATGTTTTTATATAATAGAGGAAATAAATCGAAAGTCGTAAAATTGGGAGTCATCATTCGAGCTTGAAATCGGGCTCAAGATGATGAGATTCCATAGCCAGAAAATCTGCATTTGGTCGTTTGCCACATGAGCCGGTAAGTTACATATTTGTGTCTACAACTTTTGCGCCTGTAACTATAGTCACAACTCAAATTATGTCATTTTAGTTGGGTCATTTTCTATCTCGTTTATTCATGGAAACACGACAATGGTATATGAGACTATTTATTCATTGGTGACTTTCATCAAACAAGTGGCATGCGTATTAGATTAAGGGGATTTCACACCAAAAAAAACTTCTTTGAAATTACTTTGTTAAGGCTAGACGGTATGGGGGTCGGCTTGGGCTCGGCATGCCCGTCGTCGCCCCCAACACCATTTCGCCCCCCAAATAGATGATCATGCTCATTTATCAGGAGAGGCTGTTGACACAGGATAGGCTTGACAGATGGGAGGTGAGGAATGATATGGACTGTGTTTTTGTCATAATCAAATAGATGATCATGCTCGTTTGTTTTTTGAGTGTGAATACCTGATGTAGAGTAGAAACGATAAGTAAGATCAATCACGTTGATTCTACGAATACCGTGATGAACTTGTCCCAACCCCAAAATTCAACTCAAAGGGCACGGAATTTGAAGTGATAAAAACTGATTTCTCAAAATTCAAGTCTAATCATTATCACCTCATAACCAACATATAAATAGAGTTATAAATTCGAAACGGGCCCCAAAATACACTCGGGCCAAAAACTAAAATAAAACAAAAGTTGGCAAAAAGCCAAAAAACATAAAAATGAAAAATACTCATAGAAATAAGCCTTTTTTGGGCCCGAACGTCCACCCAAACCGCCAAAGGCGTTTGCAGCAAAATGGGATTTTTCCTCACGATCATTTTGACTGGTCGCACGCCCAAAACGGACCCCCGTAGCCCAAGTTAAAGCCATTTTAGTAAAGCCCCATTTGTCACGCGATCTTGGGCCTCCAAATATAACTGGCCCGCTCCTCCACACTTGGCCCGCATCAAGGAGGCTTGGGTTAATTTTCAAGACCTAGGAATGCTGCAAAGTGCCCCTCCTGATGTGACCGAACTTGTCGCATCGAAGACATTGAACCTTCGAATAATCCTTTTTTCCTTGTTGTTTATCCCCTTCGTTGGACCTGCCTTGTGACCTGCGGTTTTGACCAAATTGGTTTCGACAACGTCCACGATTCGAGCCTTTCTCGCGCCCCTTACTCGAATCGCGTGAATTCTGACTAGAACATAAAGAAGACTTAGAATTATTGAACATAAGTTTCGTTTGTGTACCTAGATTATCCTACTACAATTCTTCATCTTTTATGCGTTCCTCATACGCCTTCATTCGACCAACAACGTCGTCCAATGAAACTGTTTTTAGATCCACAATTTGCTCAACAGAGGCTACTATTTTGGATGAACCGTCTTGGTAAACCACTAAGAAACTTTTTTACGATCTTTTGTTCCTCAATTACTGAACCGAGAGAGGTCGCTTTTGAAGACATTCCTGTTAACTTACTTGAAAATTCATCAATAGTACTCGAATCCTTTATCTTTTACGCCTCAAACTCTGACACGAGTGTCTGAAGTCTTGCTTTACGTACCCGATCGGCTCCTAGATGGCGGCTTTTAGTGCATCACACATCTCTTTTGCCGTCTTCAGATTACCAACTTGCAAGATTTTTCTTCTGGTATAGATTGAAACAACAAAGCAATCGCCATATTTTTTTTCTTCACATCGGTTTCGGTTCCGGGTTCAATGGTCTCCCACACGCCATGAACGTTAAAAATTGCGCGAATACGTAACGCCCAAATAGTATAATTTACCTTATTCAACATCGGACATTGAAGTGTTGTTGAATTTGGAACCGATTTCTCGGTATTCGAACCGCTACTACCATCATTTCGGCCATAATTTTCTTTCGTCGACTATACGTAAGATTAAACAAGCCCGGTGTAACTGGTTCAGCTTCTTCCAGTCTACACAATTAATTCCCGAATTCTACTTTGACCACGACACCGAAAAATAAATAAAACTAATTTGTCTGGACTTAACAACAATCAAAACAAAATAGTCAAAGAAAAACCTTTTGTTTGTGTACTGTTCGAAAAATCAAAACACAACAGTAAGGTTCCAAAACAACTAATTACTAATCAATTAAATGTTTTGTTGTTTTCTCCTTCTTGTAAAAAGTGGCCAGGATAGATGAAAACAATTAATTGTTGCTCCAATTAATTATCTTTAAATGTCTTCATGCATTGAAGCCATGAGTACGATTAAGAATTCCCAACATTCACCCCCTGAATTTCTGAATCTATAAGGAGGTCCTTTACCGTCAAGAACGTTTTCTTTGCTTTGATTCTCTTGGAACTTCTCTTAATCTCTAGCTATGTTTTTCGGCTTCATCCTTACTCCAACATCCTTATGACCTTGTACTCGACTAGTCCTTTGTCAGCGACTCGTCCTTTGGTCATAAGAACTCGCTACACCATTGACTCGGTTGCGATCTTGAGCAAACACTAGCTTTCGTAGATCATTACACGTTCCCACAGAATTTAGGCTCATCTTCGATTTAAACCACGATCAAACCCGTACTCGTTTAATCCGAATAATAACCCTTGATTAAGCCAACTTGTTCAACCCGATTAAAACAAAAGAACTAAACCAACTTGTTTAATTAGAAAAGAAAATACCCAAGCTTGTACTTCCCTTTTTTTCTTGAATCTCGAGACACCCACAGGCCACAATTATTTGAGGCTTCAACTTGGTGAATTTTTCCTTGAATTCCTTGTAACCGGCTCAGCAGCAAAAAGAAATAAAGATACTTTGACTTTTGTGTTATCTCCTTTTTTTTATTTGCTCACAAGATAACACATGCCCAAAAGCAATTGCCAATTCTCATAAAATACTGCCACAACACGTCTTGCAAAACGATCACGATACATATTTTGAGAAAGCTCCGATTTGCACAGAATAGCCACCGATGGTTCTCTTGACGTTATTTTTTTGTGTGAGAATAAGTGTGTTAAGTCAATAATTGTTTGTTTTTAGTTTGTAAAAGGTAGTCAAGGTACAAGGGTCAACTAATGCTTGTTAGTATAAATGAGGGGTCGATTGTGTAAATTTAGAGGTTTAGTTGTTACTGCTGGTTAACGAATTGGGGATTAGGTTAAATACTGGTTCAGGTCTTGTTTTAGAGATTCATTCAATTTTCTTTCAGTTTCTCTTGTAATTCTTTCAGTTGTTCTTCAATAAAGAGTGAAGCATTGATTCTTGTTCTTAATTTCTACATTCCTTTTGATCTGTGAGTTTCTTCTTGTGTGATTGTTCCGCAATATTTTTTCACATTTTGTTCGCGAATTCCTGAAAAAAACAACAAATCCAGTATTGACCAGCCCCGATGAGAAATGGATTTGTTTTCCGAGGTTGCTGCCACACGAACAACCTACTCGTTGCCGCCTTAACGGTACCACGCCGCTGCTCCGACGAATTAGTACCGCCGACCTCGACCTTCTTGATCGTCGACCCGATAGACTCCTTAGCCGTCGATTAAGAACCCGAGTACCCGTTTGATATCAACGATTAAACTTGGCTCTGATACCAATTCAAGTCCCAATCGAATATCAAACAAACGTAAATATGTATGGCTAGCTCCCACAATATTATTAGATCAAGAAAACTACACAAAAATTTGATTCTTACAAATCCCTATACCCTACACACGGTGTGTATATATATATATATATATATATATATATATATATAAGGTAAGGTTAGATAGAAAACCCTAAAATTTGAGAAAACCCAACCTCCCGACTTTTTTTTTGAAAAAAATAACACATGTAATACATGTTTTTAAGAGTTTTGGGCAAAAAAAAAAAAAGCGCCGAAGGGATGTTTTAAAAAAAATAAACAAGTTTCAGCATCTTTGTCTAACACACGCTAGTTGCTGAAATTTTGTTTATTTTTTTTAAATATTCCTTCGGCGCTTTTTTGTTTTTTTTTTTTGCCAAAACTCTTAAAAACACGTATATTACATGTGTTATTTAAAAAAAAGTCGGGAGGTATGGTTTTTTTAGGTTTTCTAGGGTTTTCTCAAAATTCAGGGTTTTCATTTTATCTTATCCTATATATATATATATTTATAGGGAGGGTTAGATAGAAAACCCTAAAAATTTGAGAAAACACTAGAAAACCCAACCTCCCGACATTTTTTTTTTTGAAAAAAATAACACATGTAATATACATTTTTTAAAGTTTTGAGCCAAAAAAACAAAAAGAGCGCCGAGTGGATATTTAAAAAACAAAATTCAGCAACTTTTGTCTAACACATGTTAGTGATGAAAATTGCTGAAACTTGTTTATTTTTTTTAAATATCCACTCGGCGCTTTTTTGATTTTTTGGCTCAAAACTCTTAAAAATATGTATATTACATGTGTTTTTTAAAAAAAAATTCGGGAGTTGGGTTTTCTAGGGTTTCTATCTAACCTTATATATATATATATATATATTATATTATATATATATATATATATATATATATATGATGGGAAGGTTCATTGGGGAACATTAAAAAGTGAAGAACCGACTCAAACGAACTCCGATTGGACTCATTCCAGCGGCGTTGGAACCGGCTCGTCGAACCCTAACTAGGATCTCTTAACCCTAAACCATAAATCCTAACCCATAAACCCTAAAGCTAAAAAATAAGGCTAAAACATAAGCTAAATCGTAAAATCTAAGCTATAAACCCTAAAAGCTAAACCCTAAAGACTAAACCCTAAAGCTAAACCTGAGCTAAATGCAAACACTAAACCCTAAAGCTAAACCCTAAATACTAATGATTAACCCTAAAACTAAACCCTAATATAAGACCCTAAATCCCAACCCTAATATATTTTAGGGTTAGGAATTAGGGTTTAGGGTTAAGAGATCCTAGGTTGGGTTCGACGAGCCGGTTCCAACGCCGCTAGAATGAGTCCAATCGGAGTTCGTTTGAGTCGGTTCCCCATTGTACCCCACTTTTTTAGTGTTCCCTAATGAACCTCACTTATACATATATATATACATACATATATATGTATATATATATATACATACATATATATATATATATATACATACATATATATATATAGCTAACATATCACGTTAGACTATAACTAGGATTCATATTAATTAATTACATGATAATTATCTAACACACTTCCTAACATAACACGTATAGGATATTAGACAATGATCCACTAATTGATTAATATTGTTAATCTATCAACTTCTAAACTGGAGCTAATCATTATCTTTAAATGCCTCCACGCATTGAAGCCATGAGTACGATTAAGAATTCCTAACAAGTTATGTGGGAATGAAGATGAGTCTAGTTTTATCTCGTTTATTCATGGAAACACGGCAATGCTATATGAGACTATTTATTCATTGGGGACTTTCATCAGTGGGGATTTCCCAAAAAATGAGTTAAATGCTTGGTTGGTCCCTGTGGTTTGCAAAAATTGCAGATTTGGTCATATTCACTAATTACACACTTGGTCTCAGTAGTTTCAATTTTTGCACTCTGGTGGTCCTTACCACTAACCTCTGTTACATTTTTTGTTAAGTGTATGTGAAATTACTATATTACCCTTGAATAATTAAAAAAAAATAAAAAAAAGTTGCTCACACTTATCTTCTCCATCTATCTCTTTCCTACCATAACAACCACCATCCATCTCCACCACCGCCCTTATCCATCTCCACCCCCCCATCTTCTTTCTCATGTCTCTTTCTCCCTCTCTCATAAAAACCCTACCACCAACTTCAACCGACCTCCACCGTCAATCCTCCTTCACCTCCTCCTCGCCAGCTCTTTCCTCCATGTACACGCGCCTCCCCCATCTTCCTCCACGATATTTAGACCATGGCCACAACCTCCGCCGTCAATCCTCCTGAGAAGGCGCTGGTCAGGTACAAAACCAAACAAATTGATAAAAGCAACATGGCCACAACTTCAACTCACTCTCTTTCACCTTCTTCTCTCCCCCTCTCTCTCTAAAATCCATATGAAGATGACGAACATCAGCAGAATTTTACAATCGGTAATGTCTTCACCTCCACATATCTCCGATTTACTCAACGGGTGTGTGTGTAATTTCTATAACAAGAGATTGTTGGTATTTTGTCATGTAATTGTGAGAACATAATTATTGTGCCTTGAACTGCGTGTGTTAATGAAAGTGTGATGAGTTTATGGAACAATTCAGTTTGGAGTATCTAAAAGAGAGAGAAGGAAGAAGAAGATGAGTAGTGGGCACTTTTCTTTATATTTTTTAAATATTTTAATTATTCAAAGGTAATATAGTAATATCACATATACTTAACTAAGAAATGTAACAGAGGTTAGTGGTAAGGACCACACGAATGCAAAAATTGAAACTACTGATATCAAGTATGTAATTAGTGAACCATTAAGACCAAGTCTGCAATTTTTGCAAACAACATAGACCAACCAAGCATTTAACTCAAAAAAATTCTTTGAAATTAAATGTGGAGAGACGACCCAAAATGTCAGGAAAAAAACGTTGTTGCTTGCTTTTCTTCTGGTATTTCTCACTGTGGCAATTGTCAACATTTGTATTCGGAGATCGGAATCCTAAACAACCTTCCTCGCCGCCAGCCACTATAACCATTTGCATCGACATACTCTGAACCTGGCTAGGAACCCATCGTCGCCGGTGGTGTTGAACGTTCATCTTCGTCAAACAACAGCCATCGCGTCAGATGGTGGCAGTGAGGGTGGTGACGGAAAAGTCAGTGGTGGAATTGAGGCATTCAATAGCGTGAATTGATTAGGGCATAGGGAAGTTGAAAAGAAGAACCTGGCGTCTTAAACAGGTACTGATGGGGAGATAAAGATAAGGATGGTACATGTTGAGTCAAGTAGAGGAAAACGAGTTGGATTTGCTGCTGGAAGCAGGTCCGATTCATCTGACCGCTGGGTGTGGCTTCCGGATAATGGAGGTGTGTTTCCGTGTCATCAATGAAATCGGTTTTATTTGGTTCTTATGGTGCTTCAGCTCCGTTTGTTAGGGAATGGAATAATTGGGTCCCTTTGAAAGCGAATATTTTTTGGTGTGGAAGGCTGAAATGAGTCGTCTCCCAACACTCGCGGCTTTAAGATCTAAGAATGTGCATGTCGGGTCTAGCGCTTGTAAGTTATGTGGGAATGAAGATGATGAGTCTAGTGAGCATCTTTTCTCCTCCTGCTTCTTCTTCGCTGCCCTAGTTTGGCAGGATTGGTGTAGGTAGGGTACCACCCTTATTTGCTTTTTCTATAAAAGATCTCCTGATAAGGCGCAAAAAATGGATCCGCGTCTAAAAAAAGTCTTTTATGCTATTATGATTACGGCATGTTGGAGTATTTGGATAGCTAGGAATGAAGCCATTTTCAAAGAGTTATGTAATCCTAGACATATAATTGCTCAGTGGGCCAAAGTTGTATGGTTCAGTCAATCTAGACATGCTTAATTTCATCTTATGGTTGGCTTATCAGGAGAGGCTGTGATAAGAAAGAACTGTTACGAGTATAATACAGAGACTTGTGCTGGCAGCTATGGTTGTTTACTACATTTGGCAAGAATAAGAAACAACTGTTAGGCTTTTTCAGAATAAGCATAATGAATTATGTGCTCTTAATTATAAAAGAGACTTTAAGGACGGTTGAGGTTACTAGGATTGAAGATTTATGCTAATACAAAGACTGTCAAACAACGGAGCTTTAATGTGGTTTGGAAAGATCCTCTTTGAATTGTTATCCAATGCAACTTAACGTAACCAACAGAAAATGCAAAACTCAAAGTGGGGGGGGGGGGGGGGGGGTGTATTCTGGGTATTTGTCAGCATGGCAGTTGGAGATTTGAGAGATTGATTTCTTATGGGTTAGATTGCAGAGAGAGAAACTTTATTGGCCAGAAATTCCTTTTTAAAAGTCACAGGGCGCGCAGTCACCACTGAGAGGAGAGGGGTTGTGGGGGGATGTTTGGTGAGCTTGGGTATATATGTTAGGGAGCTTAAAGGCGCGAGGCGCACTCAAGGCGATTATTTGGTGAGCTTGGGTATGCCATGTTTGCTATACGCCTCTCTTTTTCACACATTTCGGTCAAGGGTTTATTGTAGTTTATATTATGTATTTTTTGCTTGTATTTGCTCTTATTTTGTGTATTGAGTCAAAATACTATACTGTATGTATCAAGAGGCAATAACTTCTCTACTGGCCGGACCGCCACAAGTGAAGGGCGGCGCACATGCCATTGATGAACACATGCCTGCTTCCATGATCCGATTTTAACCATCTCCAAGCCTTGTAAAGAAGAAAAAAGAGACTTTCTGACCTTGCACGTCTAAATTGTCTTTAAATTTAAACCATTATCGGCATCTGCTTTAAACTTTCTGGAAGCAGGGTGGTTTTATGTAGGTATGTCAATGTGAATGGTTTATTTATTTTTACATTATTAGATGTTTAGTTACAGGTTTATTTTTACTGAGTGTTGGTACAAAGTGACTGTTGGTTCATCTGACCATTAGGTCTGTGTACATAAGTAACGACATTGGGGTTGGAGATTTATACAAATATGCTAGATTCAGTTGTCTTATTTTTTATTTTGAATTCTAAGTCAAATTTTACAGGGAACAACAACCAGTGACTTCAATCGTTTTATGTTGAAGTCAGTGTTGTATCCCTAAACGGGTCAAATGGTCGATATCAAATGGGTATAACGGGTCACATACACAACCCCGACAACAACTACAAGCCTACAAAACAAGGGCATTCCCACTAGTATATCTAAATGGAAGGAAATGGTCATTCAATAATAATGATCATTGACATTACAACACCCTCATTCAATAATAATGATCATTGACATTACAACACCCGGTCACCGGCCGGGTATCAAACTAGTTGCAATTGGGCTGGTCAAGTTTGGGTTTAGGCTATGATTACAAAAGAATGAAATGTGTTTTTTCTACGAAATTTAAAGCACAAGTCCGAATTGCCAAGTTCGGGTTGCGATTCTTGTCGCAACCCGAACGATTTCTGATTCATATAGTCTTCGCATCTCACCTTCTAGAAAAAGAAGGTAATTGTTGAAAACTGGTGAGTTCGCCATCCACGTTGCAATCTCGAATTCATGATTAACGATCGCCCCGCGTTTGGGTTCTCGTTAGCGGGTCCATCACTTGGGTTCACAATCATTGCCGCCGCCGCTTGGAGACCATTCTGGTTACCGGGCACAGGCGGTGTGTGTTGAGCTAACACACTCTGATATCTTGCTAAAGCGGTTCGGGCCAAGATAAAACTTTGGTTGATGCGTGCACTATCTTCCAACGCATTATACATTATTTCCCGGTCGACACTAATCAAGTTTTTAAGATTTTCTATCTCAATTTGTATTTCATCCATGTTTCTGGGAAAATCTTGAAGGTTTGTCAACGGTGGTGTTTGGGTGAGGAGTGAGGGTGGAAGTCGTGGAGGTGTTACGCCGGGAGAACGATGGTGTTTGGGTGAGGAGTGAGGGTGGAAGTCGCGGAGGTGTTACGCCGGGAGAACGGAGATGTTTGGGTGAGGAGTGAGGGTGGAAGTCGCGGAGAACGGTGGTGTTTGGGTGAAGAGGGAGGGGCGGAGGTGTTACGCCGGGAGAACGGCGGTGTTTGGGTGAGGGTGGAAGAAGGCGGGATATGTGCAACTGAATTGAATTAGTTAGTTGTATATAACGGATAGAAACGGTTAATCTGTTTACTGAACGGATGTGTCACCGTTTTGCATTTGTGACGAGAAAGATGTATTTAAGAACATAAAATCGCAGGCAAATTAAATTATATTATATTATATTATATTATAATAATACTAGTTTATAATCTCATATTATATACAGGTTAAATAATGAAAATTAAATGTTTGTAGAGCACAATAAAAGTAACTGTATATGAAATTATCTCCTAGTTATTAAATAACCAACCCCTTTATAAATTGCTTATTAAATACCCAACCCCTTTATAAATTGCTTAACATTTGAATTATATTTGAACTACGGGTCATATTTTTGTAGCGTAATTTTAAGAATATCATTATCATTATAAATACAATTTAATAAAAACTTACAAAAATATGTTTTTGTAAGTGTAGTTAAAAAATATCGTTGTCTTTAAAAAATTGAACGACAAATTTGGATCATTACCGCACCACTGGAGTATCATCATGTCACCAGCGGAACCACCCTGATCATATTCATCTCCAATTAGGAGGAAACCTGATAAATCTGCGAAAACCCCCTTATGAGAACTGAACCCAAAACTTACTGTTTCTTTTAAAATTTACAAACTAAAGACAATGGTTAAGTGTTGGCTATAAATAAGTTACTTTTTGTACAATTTAGTTAGAAACCACATACGACACAATAAGTTGTTTGCTTATTATTTAGTTTATAAGAATCGTATATTAAGATAAAAAGACCTCCTTTCACACATAATCTTATTTTTTACCCTTTAAAAAGTTTTGGTTTTCCTATACGATCATATGGAAGGAAGGGTCAGAGATTTAAATCTTAAGCATATCGTGTGGATGGGATAGAGATATTAAATCTTTAAATTCAAAAAAAGAAACCGTACATTGCTGATTGAACTTGGCTTTAAATCTTGATCGTATCATATATGGACGGGGCATATAGGAGCAAATTTAGGTGTTGTGGTTGGTGAGCGGATTGTCACGGAGTAATTTCTGACTCTCGTGTAGCGACTTAGACTTGATCTAAGTTAAGCTTTTGTGCCCAAAGATGATAAGGTTTTGTGGGAATCGAGTGGTGAATACAAGTGTTGCTTTTAAAGGAACAACTTAGTATTGAGTACAAGAGAGTTTACAAGAGTGAGTAACAAGTACAAGTATGTAAACTTGTTAAGATTTTGGGTGATCTCCAAATGAGACCCCTTCACCTATTTATACTAGTCCTAAACTAGTTCTAGAGAATTCTATCTCTAGAGATTTCTGTAACGCCTCGTATTTTTATTATTTTTCTAGATAATAATAATAATAATAAACAAAATAAATTCGACGTTTTATGAAACTTGTACTTGAAATCGGATCTCGTCGGTACGTTCGGGCCACTCAAAAACGTTAGAGGCCTTGGCCCAACACACCACCTAAACCTAACTAAACCCTAAACCTAATTTCAAATAAATAAAACCCCACCCCCTCACACATCTCACAACCTGCCTTCTCCTTCCCCCCCTTCACCTCTACAGCCGCACACACACTCATCTCCCTGCTTCTCCTTTCCCCGCCTGCACACAGCCCTTCTTCTCCGGTAACACATCTCACACTCATACCTCCCTGCGACCTCTTAAACCCGACACACTCACACCCGCTTAGATGCTTCAGAGAGAGAGAGAGAGGGAGCTGTGAGGAGAGAGAGCTAGATAGAGCGGCGGCGATGCGGCGGCGTAGCGGCGGAGAGCAGCGGCGCGGCTGCGACGACGCATCAGTTCAGCAACGGCGGTGCAGCAGTGGCGGCAGTTCTGTCAGCCAAAACGCCGCTCACGGCGGCGATGGTGGTGAGTTAGGCTCGAGTTGGGATCGGACTCGGGTTCGGAAATGGTGGTCACGACAGAGGCGGTCATGGCAGTGGTGATGACCCAGTTTCGGGTTAACTCTCTCAGTCTCGGTTCGGTTCTCTCAATCTCGGTTCAGGTTTCGGTTTCTTGGTTCAAGTTTTGTTTGTGTTTTTTTTCGATTCAAGTTCAGTGGTTATTGTTTCAGATTCGGCTCGGATTTTAGTTCCTGTTTGGCTCGGGTTTCGGTCAAGAACAGTCAACCGACTTAGTTGGGCGTCCCGGTCAACTCAGTCAACTGCCGGTCAACTCGGGGTCAGCTCCGGGTCGAATCTCGGTTCAGTCAAGATCACGGCTCATGTTCAGCGGGTTCGGGTCTCGGTGCAGAGGTTCGGGTCAGCAGTGAGTCAGTGAAAGTCTTAGTTTGATTTCGGGTCTCGTTTTGTGTTCGGTCAAACCTGGTCAACTTGGTCAACGAAAGTCAAACCTGGTCAAACAGTCAACGCCAGTCAAACCAGTCAGATTCGATGTTCGGTTCGGTGTTCGGGGCCAAGTTCAGTCAATGCTTTAGTCCACTCAATCAAAACGCGTCACGGTATACTTTTAACGCCGCAAATTTTTATGTTATATTTATATTGTTTGTATTTAATTAGTGTTATAATCACGTAACCGAACCTTATAAAATTTGTAGACATAAATATATATATTGTTTCGTAATTATTGCGTTTTGACAAATAATATCGACACTTGTGTGTCGGGATCGTCCAAAAAACAAGAGGAAACTCTGCCCGATTTTCGACTAATATATATATTTATTTATTATATCTATCGACGAAATATACTTATTCGTTACATCTTTCGACAAAATATATATTGATTTATGATGCTTCCGGCAATATATATATTTACACATTTATGCTTTTCGACAAAATCTATTTATTTATTATATCTATTCGACGGAATATATTTATCGATATTAGTTTTTTTGTCGACAAAAATATACTTACTTTCTTTATTATGCTTTTCGACAAGAGCATAAATCTATTTATTACAATTCTCGACTAATATACTTATTTACTATACTATTGACAAAACATATTTACTTATTATATTCATCGACAAAATATAAATTTAGTTATCACAATACTCGACAAACATACTTATATACTATACTTTTGACACAACATGTTTACTTATTATATTCATCGACAAGATATAGATATATTTATCATGTCTCTCGACAAATATACTTATTTATTTTACTCTCGACAAAACATATTTATTTTACTTTCGACAAATATATTTGTACACCATTCGACAATATACATATATATCTCATACAATTCGTTGGAATATAAATATATATATACCCAATATGCTTTTCGTCAAATATATATATTAATTATTCGACAACACTCCTACAACCCTTCTGATGAATTTAATTTAAGAAATTCCTTTCTTAAACGATATTAACTATATACGTACTTTCGACTCCAATTCGAATCCTTCGTCGTAACTTCTATTATTCATGTACATTCGTTTGCCATGTTTAAGGTGACCTCGATGTCCCCTTTCTCCCACTCATCAACTCGTCGTGGAATTTCAAAAGAAGACTTAGCAATTTTGTGAGTACACTCGACCCACATTTGTTTTATATCACTTTTTGGGTGTAACATGTTTCCATATACAAAAATCACAAACACTTAAACTTTATGAAACGCACAAACAATCCTATACACATGACTACTTGAATCGTATACTTGTTGCTTGTCTGGGGATAAACGTTGTGCTGTGCTTTAGTCATTAACTATTTTTAGCCTTGTTTGACATGCTTAGCGCTATAGGAATTCACGCATCCACCTCCATCGATTTACACGTGAGGTCATGTTAAAACAACGTGATTGCGTTACGGTTTGATTATTAGCATTACATGCCTTGATATTGCTCTTGTATAGATTTAGTTGCCATGAGGATTGTTCAAACTTTATTCGTATACGTATGCTATGCCTAAACTTGTGTACTCGCCTTTGCTTTTGCATTGACTTTATTTTAAAACATGTTACAGGTTGAAGGAGATGACGCTATGAAAACAATATAGCAAGGACTAGATACACACAAATTAGACGTTAGGTTTAATGTCGACGTATCAATTTTGTTACAACTTTGCAAATGTTAGATTGTTCTTTGTTTTGTTACATTGATGTATTTGACAATTTTTATGAAATGAAATATGGTTTAATTAATTATTGTCACTTAATAATGTTGTGAGCCATGAGCAATCTCGTTTTCGTCTCATCCCGATGTTTCCGCCATCGGTTGGGGTGTTACAGATTGGTATCAGAGCCATAACTATAGGGAATTAGGCAAATTGCTATGCTTTTGACCTAGTCTATAGTTAAGTACCATACTTGACCATACGTGATTCGCATGCTAATTTCTTAAAACGTCTCCTATATGTTAAATTTATGCAACGCTTTACGTGTTCTTACTCGTTACATTATTTCAATCATACGCCTTCCCTAATGCATTTTACTCGATTATACTAAACTCGAAAACACTCGTATTACACAAGTGAGACGACTTCACCAAAATAGGCGTGATATCCACAATTTGGTGAACGATTCTCATTACGCTTATTCTTTATATTTTTACGAGGTTACACCATCAAGTTAGGAGTGACATCCACACCTTGATGGAAAACTTCCCATTCAAACTCTAGTGGACTCTCGTCAAAGTGTCGAAACTAATTTTGACCCGAAGAGTGCCAACCACACTTAGGGTACGAAATCGTCAAGTTAGGGGTGAAACCCGCACCTTGTCGATTGAGTCCCATTCCTCGATTTTCAATCTCGCCAAAGTTTCGATTTTCCAATCGATTAGAGACGTGTAATAACTGGAAGGGTAAAATGCCGTTAATCGCTTCTCGACGAGAGCGTTTTACCTATAGGCCAAAGCACGTTTCTCTAATTCGAAAGGATCTTCGATTCACTTTGGAATAGTCGGCGTTTCTCTACCCGAAACAGTCTAATGTTTTCTGAGACTCTCTTTTATACCATTTCAATTTATACATGACTTTTTATATACTTGTTACCCTTTCTTTCAAGTTTCTAATTTATTTTAAGGTTTTTACGCAATTCATATTAAACCTTTCCATCCAATTATACATTATTTGCATACATGATTTCAAAACGTCATCAACTAGACTTATATTTCTTGAGAAGTCCGAAATGGAGACCGTCGCCGAGATAGGAGTGAATTCCTTACCTAGACGATCAAACTTCGTTTCCTTCCTTCCTTAAAACGACCTCACCAACGGATTAGGGGTGATTCCCATACCTCGGTGATCGTTACCAACCCTCCTTCTTGGAGACTTTATTACACCAACCACATGTTTAAATTGTATACCCAAACCTTTTACCATGTTGTCAAAATTCTTACTTAGACGAATTTCAAAACGTACTATTTTATCAAACGTATTTCCCATCCGGTAATCTATTTCATATAAATCCCACACGCATATACTTGGTCACCACATGAAACGTTTTGTTTTACGGTTTTCAAAACTCGACAGAATGCTACCTACCAACTTAATCGGCCTAACGAATACCTTGCCCACAAGTCTTATGTTTAACTTAATTACTAAAACACGCTCACGCAATAACTTTATGTTAAAAAAAAAAAAAAAAAAAAAAAAAACCAATATCTTATAGGCATTATGGGATCGTTGTACTAAAGGTGTGTTTGGGATTGTTTTGCAACCTAATATTTTGTTTTGTGTTTGGAAGCACAAATATTAAATAAATAAATAAATAAAAAAATCTATTTTTTTTAGTGTTTGGAAAAAAAAAATATATATATATATAATAATAATAATAATATATAAAAAAAAAAAACAAAAAAAACTGATTTGTTTTACGTATTTTAGAGATCAAAGCTCGTCTATTTATAACTTTATATGTACATGTATATATATTTTTCAAACACTCAAATAGTTGATTACCTGATTATTGTGATATCAAATAACATAATCAAATCCAAACACTATCTTCCTACAGTATGTTTTGTTACAACTAATTATCTGACTTTGATTATTCAGAACGCATAATCTATTTTCAAAACTCAACCCCAAACACCCTCTAAATCTCTCATCGCGATTAAGAAAACATTTTGCTAAACGTTTTTCAACGGTCATTAAATCAATTAACACGGATTTCCTCTCAAGGGTCAACGTTTCACAAGCACCACTAAAATTTCAAATCTCTTATATCCTTTGAAAACAATGCGAACTTACTATTTTAATACCTTATCATACACCTCCCGAAATGTCACATGAGTTTCAAAACACGTGGACAAGAAAATTTTATGAAGACCAACCATTTTCGACCTACTTAAATCCTTTTAAAACAAATGGTAGCACTCCCGTCCTTTACAAAATACGTAACGCATAATCAATAAGTACCTTATATTCCTTTATATTCACACACTAGATCCTATATTCTAAGTTAAGCTTAAGCCTATTTTAGACGCGATAACCTCAAAGTTTTGCTCAAACAACAATACACGCGTATCCTCGTACATGGTTTAGACAACTGTTGCATAACATTTTAAACGTATCATTCGTTTTTACATACCCTGATTTCTCGACTATTTTATGTAAATAAATTCGTAGCATTCAATTCATATCATACGCACCATTATCGTCTGTTACACTTGTTAACTTTTATAATCATACACATATTCATGTTCATGAAAATAACGTGTCATTTTTTTTTCATGCTTATTATAACACCTAATGGCATACCTCCCAACATCGCCCGTGGACAGGAGAGATTCCTGGCTCGTAAGTAATGCCCTACCTCTAAAATCACCAACCCGTTTTGGGCTTAATGCTAGTGGATGAGAGGAGAACTCCACAGTTAAGCGTGCTCAAGTGGGAGTAGTACTAGGATGGGTGACCTCCTGGGAAGTCTCCACCAGGGCAACAAAAAAAACAAAGCCGTGAGTTCCTGGATGGGCCACCCATCAAGGGCAAAGCGGACAATATTGGTGATAACGAGGGGCAGGGGTGTTACAGGGGTATTACACTTATACTTATCATCACATTCATGCATATACGTCTTATATCCATGCTTATACATACTTATGCTTATACTCATACACATACCTATACTCGTACTCGTATTCATATTCGTGCCTATGCGCGAGCGAAACCCGAGGGATTCGCTTACGTGGGCCACAAGCTATTTGCACGTAAACATGCCTACGCACTACATTCTTACACGCACGCAAACTTATTTTCAGAATTTACGTACACCTTTATTCATGCGCTGCTAGTACAAGCTATGCGGATCATGTGATGATCGGTATAATCGCGGGTGCACACGGGATTATAGCGATAAGCGCATGAGAACCATAGAGTGTACTACCGCGTATGGTAACACACGGAACGTAACATTGCATCGAGTAACGAAACGGTCGCAACGTGGTCAAAACATGGTGGATACGTCGCTGGTGCTTCCTAAACATAAGTGTTTTCACCATGCTGCCAAACTTTCGTAATACGTGCCATGAGAAATTCGGTGATTTACAGACCATAATATGACCTAACACGCCAGCTTTAAACAACTCACAACTGCATTGCTAAGTGCGCGCTACCCGATTATCCACGACGAGTCTTAATCCCTATCGTAACATTTTCGTTTGTTCGTATACATATGCCATCCTTACACGAGTAATCGTTGATCGAATCAATCGTCCGCTCTTATGCCTCCGTTACTCCCGTTAACCTTGTCTTTTTATACAACCTTGTTTCCAATCAATCGTGTAAGCATTCAAACCCTAAATGCCACCTTACTCTAAAAGTTATCTCCCATTCTCGTAGATAGCGACACGCTTGATTGGCCGCTACCTCGATAACTAGCTGATTTTAAATACCTAATCTTCTCGTTTTCCATCATCAAGCAACTCTCTACAAAACCGAGATTTATTAACGCTCTTCAAGGTCGATAGAACTTTTCAGCAACCTACGGTTCGACCACACTCACCATTAAACTGCATACCACTTCTCGCGAGAGCTTTTCTGCTTAGATGGCATATCATTTGAGTTATTCAAAGCTCGTTTAAACCACTCTCCTATACGCATACTTATACGTTTTACTTAAGCTTGATGCCTCAAATCATTCTAGTTAAACAACTTCTTGTTGCAAACCTAACTCTTCGTTGCTCTAAACCCCATGCTTACCCTCACGTATCCAGAACTTCAAGTCTTGACCGTTAACCCTCAATTCCTTAACCAATTCCTTTCAAGTCTTCCTCTTGAATAAATTTCGGGACGAAATTTCCTAAAGGAGGGGAGACTGTAACGCCTCGTATTTTTATTATTTTTCTAGATAATAATAATAATAATAAACAAAATAAATTCGACGTTTTATGAAACTTGTACTTGAAATCGGATCTCGTCGGTACGTTCGGGCCACTCAAAAACGTTAGAGGCCTTGGCCCAACACACCACCTAAACCTAACTAAACCCTAAACCTAATTTCAAATAAATAAAACCCCACCCCCCTCACACATCTCACAACCTGCCTTCTCCTTCCCCCCCCTTCACCTCTACAGCCGCACACACACTCATCTCCCTGCTTCTCCTTTCCCCGCCTGCACACAGCCCTTCTTCTCCGGTAACACATCTCACACTCATACCTCCCTGCGACCTCTTAAACCCGACACACTCACACCCGCTTAGATGCTTCAGAGAGAGAGAGAGAGAGGGAGCTGTGAGGAGAGAGAGCTAGATAGAGCGGCGGCGATGCGGCGGCGTAGCGGCGGAGCAGCGGCGCGGCTGCGACGACGCATCAGTTCAGCAACGGCGGTGCAGCAGTGGCGGCAGTTCTGTCAGCCAAAACGCCGCTCACGGCGGCGATGGTGGTGAGTTAGGCTCGAGTTGGGATCGGACTCGGGTTCGGAAATGGTGGTCACGACAGAGGCGGTCATGGCAGTGGTGATGACCCAGTTTCGGGTTAACTCTCTCAGTCTCGGTTCGGTTCTCTCAATCTCGGTTCAGGTTTCGGTTTCTTGGTTCAAGTTTTGTTTGTGTTTTTTTTCGATTCAAGTTCAGTGGTTATTGTTTCAGATTCGGCTCGGATTTTAGTTCCTGTTTGGCTCGGGTTTCGGTCAAGAACAGTCAACCGACTTAGTTGGGCGTCCCGGTCAACTCAGTCAACTGCCGGTCAACTCGGGGTCAGCTCCGGGTCGAATCTCGGTTCAGTCAAGATCACGGCTCATGTTCAGCGGGTTCGGGTCTCGGTGCAGAGGTTCGGGTCAGCAGTGAGTCAGTGAAAGTCTTAGTTTGATTTCGGGTCTCGTTTTGTGTTCGGTCAAACCTGGTCAACTTGGTCAACGAAAGTCAAACCTGGTCAAACAGTCAACGCCAGTCAAACCAGTCAGATTCGATGTTCGGTTCGGTGTTCGGGGCCAAGTTCAGTCAATGCTTTAGTCCACTCAATCAAAACGCGTCACGGTATACTTTTAACGCCGCAAATTTTTATGTTATATTTATATTGTTTGTATTTAATTAGTGTTATAATCACGTAACCGAACCTTATAAAATTTGTAGACATAAATATATATATATTGTTTCGTAATTATTGCGTTTTGACAAATAATATCGACACTTGTGTGTCGGGATCGTCCAAAAACAAGAGGAAACTCTGCCCGATTTTCGACTAATATATATATTTATTTATTATATCTATCGACGAAATATACTTATTCGTTACATCTTTCGACAAAATATATATTGATTTATGATGCTTCCGGCAATATATATATTTACACATTTATGCTTTTCGACAAAATCTATTTATTTATTATATCTATTCGACGGAATATATTTATCGATATTAGTTTTTTTGTCGACAAAAATATACTTACTTTCTTTATTATGCTTTTCGACAAGAGCATAAATCTATTTATTACAATTCTCGACTAATATACTTATTTACTATACTATTGACAAAACATATTTACTTATTATATTCATCGACAAAATATAAATTTAGTTATCACAATACTCGACAAACATACTTATATACTATACTTTTGACACAACATGTTTACTTATTATATTCATCGACAAGATATAGATATATTTATCATGTCTCTCGACAAATATACTTATTTATTTTACTCTCGACAAAACATATTTATTTTACTTTCGACAAATATATTTGTACACCATTCGACAATATACATATATATCTCATACAATTCGTTGGAATATAAATATATATATACCCAATATGCTTTTCGTCAAATATATATATTAATTATTCGACAACACTCCTACAACCCTTCTGATGAATTTAATTTAAGAAATTCCTTTCTTAAACGATATTAACTATATACGTACTTTCGACTCCAATTCGAATCCTTCGTCGTAACTTCTATTATTCATGTACATTCGTTTGCCATGTTTAAGGTGACCTCGATGTCCCCTTTCTCCCACTCATCAACTCGTCGTGGAATTTCAAAAGAAGACTTAGCAATTTTGTGAGTACACTCGACCCACATTTGTTTTATATCACTTTTTGGGTGTAACATGTTTCCATATACAAAAATCACAAACACTTAAACTTTATGAAACGCACAAACAATCCTATACACATGACTACTTGAATCGTATACTTGTTGCTTGTCTGGGGATAAACGTTGTGCTGTGCTTTAGTCATTAACTATTTTTAGCCTTGTTTGACATGCTTAGCGCTATAGGAATTCACGCATCCACCTCCATCGATTTACACGTGAGGTCATGTTAAAACAACGTGATTGCGTTACGGTTTGATTATTAGCATTGCATGCCTTGATATTGCTCTTGTATAGATTTAGTTGCCATGAGGATTGTTCAAACTTTATTCGTATACGTATGCTATGCCTAAACTTGTGTACTCGCCTTTGCTTTTGCATTGACTTTATTTTAAAACATGTTACAGGTTGAAGGAGATGACGCTATGAAAACAATATAGCAAGGACTAGATACACACAAATTAGACGTTAGGTTTAATGTCGACGTATCAATTTTGTTACAACTTTGCAAATGTTAGATTGTTCTTTGTTTTGTTACATTGATGTATTTGACAATTTTTATGAAATGAAATATGGTTTAATTAATTATTGTCACTTAATAATGTTGTGAGCAATGAGCAATCTCGTTTTCGTCTCATCCCGATGTTTCCGCCATCGGTTGGGGTGTTACAATTTCCATACATAATATCTTGGATATTTTACAAAGCTGATTTCTAGAGAATTCTTGCAAAATATCCAACCATTCCAAGAGTTTTCATGGCTTTTCTAGATGGTTCTTGGCTGAAACTCTTGGTAGAAAATATCAGCACTTTCTAGGCTAAATCTAGACCCTTGAAGGCTGATTCTAGACCCTTCCGATGGTGCTGAAATGT
Source organism: Scalesia atractyloides (assembly GCA_947069175.1). NCBI lineage: Eukaryota > Viridiplantae > Streptophyta > Magnoliopsida > Asterales > Asteraceae > Scalesia > Scalesia atractyloides. The sequence goes on from CAMTDV010000025.1 coordinate 91,689,541, forward strand.
TCCAGCAATGTGTAGGCTGTTTCGGTGACTTCCGGGCAGCCCTAGACGCCTCTTTAGTGTTCCGGTATCTTCCGGAACTCGCGAAAAAAGTTTGTATTTAGGCGGATCGTGACATTCTCCCCCACCTAAATTCACGATGTCCTCGTCGTGGTACTTGCGTGGCCGATGCTTTGTTCTCACGATCCGCATGGCGGATAATGCTTTGCCTTGGTACCTTGTATCCGTCTCCAAGGGTGTCGTGTGAACTTCTTTGCCCTTAATGATGTACATGGTGTTGAGAAAAGGTGCTGGAATGGCATTGGACCTTCGGAAGAATGCCATCCCGAGTACGATCTTATAGTCGTCCATGGGTACGACCGAGAAAGTGATCTTGCCGTTCCATGTCCTGACCTTGGCCTTAGCGTTATAGGTTATTCATTCGATTACTTTGGGGTCTCCGCCAACGGCCTTCATCATTAGTCCCTCTTGTGTGCTGATCCGTAAACCAAGTCTTTTGGCCTCGTCCCTAGTAATGAAATTGTGACTGGCTCCGGTATCAACTAAGGCTTTAGCATGTTGCCCGTTAATCTCGAGTGTTATGAATCGAAGACCTTTTGGGTCCTCATTTGTGGAATTTTCCTTGGCCTTACTCGAGCGGTCATGGGCTATTCTTAGTGGCTTTTTTTGTTGTGTGCTTAAAGCGTTAAGGACTTGGAGTTGCATCGCTCCCAGACGAGCCTCCCCGCTACCCTCGGCTTTATCATCCTCAGTCCTGATAAGGTCTGTTAACTTAGACTTCTTTGGACAATCGCGCGCATCGTGCGGCCCTTCGCAAACGAAGCACCCTCTCCTTACGAGTTGGTATTATTTCTTGGGGGTCTTGATCCCTCAATCCTTCGAGTGTAACTTGGTTTTGTTCCCCCGCCTATGTCGTCATCAAGTTCTTCGACTACTGTTTAGTTAGGCGCCTTTCCTTAAGATCGGTCAAGCTTTCAGCTACGGAAATTGCTGTAGCTAAATCTTGAACGTTGCGACGATCCAATTCTGTCCTAGCCCAATATTGTAACCCGTCGAGGAAGTAGAAAAGGGAATCCTTTTCCGATAGATCAGGAATTTCAAGGACAAGCGTTGTGAATTCTTTGACATAGTCCTTGAGAGTCCCGGTATGCTTGAGCTTTCTCAACTTGCTCCTAGCTTCGTGCTCAGCATTGACCGGGTAAAATTGTTTCTTGAGTTCTTGAACAACTCAGCCCAAGTTCTAATAGTGCACGTACCTTTGATGATGTTTGTGTATCGAAGTCTCCACCATAGTGCTGCCGTGTCTTTGAGGTACATGTTGGCCGTCTTGATTTTGGTGGCATCGTCCTTGATTTGCACTCCACCTAAGAACTCCATCTCCCATACGAAGTCGTCAACCGCTCGTGCTTCTCTTTTGCCGAGGAATGGAGATGGTTTTGGGATCTCGACCCTAGGAGTGAAGAGATCGGTGTTGGCTGGATGCACAACTACTTGTTTATTTTCTTTAACTTTTGCTTCTAGGTCCAAGAAGTTGTGGTGACAATCTCGAATACTATTCTCCACCTCGTTCCGTAGCTTCGACATTTCCTCTTTGAACAATGTCGTAAGCTCGTGGCGCCAAACACTCATGAGGGACTTGACGTCGTCCTTGAAGGTTTCGAAATCTGTTTCCAACATTTGTATCAGTTGGATGCCTGGTCAAGTTGCGCCCCCAATCCGGTGATTGTTGTCTCGATTGTCGCCAATGCGCTTGTCGAATGTTGCCTCTCGTTCTTTCTTGGTTGTGCGTCTTTCATCGCCTTTTGTATCGGTTGCCATCCCGAATGAATCGTCCAGCTCTGATACCACTTGTCATGGAGTAACTTTTGACTCTCGTGTAGGACTTCGACTTGATCTAAGTTAAGCTTTTGTGCCCAACGATGATAAGGTTTTGTGGAATACGAGTGGTGAATACAAGTGTTGCTTTTAAAGAAACAACTTAGTATTGATTACAAGAGAGTTTACAAGAGTGAGTTACAAGTACAAGTATGTAAACTTGTTAAGATGTTGGGTGATCTCCAAATGAGACCCCTTCACCTATTTATACTAGTCCTAAACTAGTTCTAGAGAATTCTATCTCTAGAGATTTCCATACATAATATCTTGGATATTTTACAAAGCTGAGTTCTAGAGAATTCTTGCAAAATATCCAACCATTCCAAGAGTTTTCATGGCTTTTCTAGATGGTTCTTGGCTGAAACTCTTGGCAGAAAATATCAGCACTTTCTAGGCTAAATCTAGACCCTTGAAGGCTGATTCTAGACCCTTTCGATGGTGCTGAAATGTTCCAGCAATGTGTAGGCTGTCCTGGAGACTTCCGTGCAGCCCTAGACGCCTCTTTAGTGTTCCGGAATCTTCCGGAACTCGCGAAAAAAGTTTTGTATTTAGGGGATCGTGACAGGATGCACCCCTTAAACAAAATATTTAGTGTATTTTATAGGTAAAAATCTTGATCGCACCCCTTAAAAGCTTGGCCGAAACCTTCGTTCACATCTTCAGAAACTAATTCATGCATTCGCAGCACCACTGGGGACAAAGATATTAACCAAAGATATGAAATTTCTAAGTTGGAAAAAAGAAAGGGTATATTGCTGATTGAACTTGCTTGAGCTATATGATAACTAGGGGTATGCACGGTTCGGTTCGGTTATTGGCATTATCCGTAACCATAACCGAAGTAATCGGTTAATCGTTTTGGTTAATTCAGTTAATTTGTCGGATTTCGGTAGTTAATAACCATTTCAAACAATGGCTAAATTTTTTGCTTAGAAATACATATAATGGAGGTATAAATGCATAAATGAGGTATAAATGCATAAAATAGATGTTTAGATACATGGAATAAAGGTATAAATAAATGAAATGAAGGTATAAATAAATGAAATTGAGGTATTATTACATGAAATGAAAGTATAAAACATGAAATACATGAGAGGTATAAAAGCTACAAATATATAAAAAATGAATGGTTCGGTTCGGTTAATTCGGTTAACCGATGGTAAAAGAAAATATCCGTTATCCGACTTTCGGTTAATTTCGTTAGCTCTAACAACGTATAATCAACTAACTCATCTAACATAATAATCAACTAAAGAAATTCAGATTAATAATGAATAATCAAAGTCATATAATGTAATCAACTGACATATTACAATATAACAATGCATAATCAAACAACAGTAATCAACTTCAACTAACAAAATAAAGTATAACATAACAATGAATAATAAAAGATAACCACTAACAAAATAAAGTATAACATAACAATGAATAATAAAAGATAACCCAAGATTCGAAGTGATTACCAGGCAAAATAACTAACTAACTGATCCAGGATCAAATCGACTACCTTCTGCTTTAGATCTTCGGAACTAATTACAGAAGCTGCAGATTCGAAGCTATTACATAGATTGCTGATGTTTAATGAACGATTCGAAGTTATTACATAACCGATTAAAAGCTATTACACGTATCCGATTCGAGACTATTACACCGAAGCGATGACTGATGGAAATTATAGCATTGGTTGTTTAACAAAAGTGAGAATAAAGCCGTTTCATTATTCAAGGAGGGACGGTTCGTATTTCCAGAAACTCAAACAAATGTCCGACGTTTTTTTTCCTGTTGCTCACTTAGTTTCAATTATCATGTAATTATGTAAGCCCAAGTCTAAATAAATTATAATATATAAAACCAAAATTCAAAGACGAGAGGCCCTATAAAAGTGGTGGCGCTAAGCAGCCGCTTCACTTAAATGAGCCTTCAGCCGGCCCTGGCCAGCGCTAGTAGATGAATCCTGAATTTCTCCATACGTTGTTCGTTGCATCTGTTAGCAATAGCAGATTGTTATAAGTATATATATATATATATATATATATATATATATATATATATATATATAATACACATTAATTTTGCTGGAGGATAAACAATAACAATATTTTGCAATCCATCTCGGTATCGTGTGTTGTAGTAGCCAGCAGTGAGCTCAGGTGCATGGGACTCGGTTCCATAGAGGGGTGAATAACGAACCTTATCGTAAAACTGGAAGGCGCGAATGTGTTAGGATCGCTCCGTCCACTGTGACGGAACCTAAGTTTGTTATCTATGTCATCGTAAGCGGAAATTACATGATTAGTGACAAATACACAAGATTTACTGTTTATACATCAGTTTATTAGTCCAAATATGTTTACAATCCAAGAAACCAAACTAACAGAGCTTCGCCTCTAAAGCTGCAAAGGTACAAATGAGAGATCCTGAGGCTACTATTTATAGAGATCCAAGTTCGCTTGAAATGAGCATGGCCAAGTTCGCCTGAACACAACTTCGGCCGAACTTGTCCTGCTTACATCAACTTCGCTCGAACTTGATCCCTACAATATATAAATACATCAAATTCTAACATATACAAACCCTAATCAAACAGACTCGATCAAAGACTTAGACGATAGACATTATGCACCAACAGACTCCCCTTTGGATATTGTCGTAGTCTTGATCAGTCTTCAAAAGCCTCTGTCTTCAATATTTGACTCTAACGACCAAAGAAGTGCTTGTACGGCTTCTTTCTTTATTCCTGTCTCGGAATCGGCGTTTGGTCAGTAGGAGGTACTTTAGTCATGACCTTCTGAGTCTTGCCTCTCTACCCCTTTCATGTATCTTCTCAAGTCGTCGTTCCTCTTTCAAAAATTCATCTCTTTCAAGCTCTCGCCACCTTGATTCCCACATATGCCCTGAATTAATTCCATGTGCGTAACATACGTTTACCACACCCTGGAATTGCTTCACTTGTACCTCTTCTCGACGATCATAGCAGATTTTGAAGAATAAACATCAAATGTCTTCCTTCAAGCAATTAACTAGCCACATCGGGTCTAGTACTCTGATCGTTTGCCATAAACCCCATATCCTCCTTCTAACAATCATTTCCGGCGTTAACTTCTCAGTGATATCCCAGTTTTCATCTGCTCATAACATAATCACAGCCTCGAATGTTTTTGGGTCTATCTGCCACCATTTGAATAGAGGATAGAAGTCTTGTTCAATCGGCATTAGCGGCATATTCTTCATCACTCTGGGCCTCTTCATAACCAACGTAATATCCTTTTCCCCGGTCTTCTTATCTGTTCTCATTCGACTCTTTGGGATAAACGGCTTCCAATATCTAAAGCCATGCATCGCCTCAAACTTGATAACCCTCCATAATCGTTGATCTTGAAACTTCATCTGGTAGCTTATGTTTCTTGTCTGAACTAACTCTTCTACGTCCCAAAATGGCAACGTCTTGAAATCTACCATGTATCGGAAATACTGAACTCCAAATTCTCGTTTAAAAGCATAAACATCCAACTCTCTTAGCCATCCCCAGCTCAGTATATCACCCAACGATTTATCTTTGTCTCTGGTAAAGAATACAAGTGGTTGTCTGAACTTGCGATGTCTCGACAATTCTTTAAACCAGGACTTTTTTGCTTCAGCTATTTCTTCTTTGGTCATTCACCTCGGTACTTTACCTTCTCGAACAGACTCTTCAATCTTCTCTTTCAGTAGATCAGCATTCAACTCTTCATACATTTCGTTGAAAGTTGGAAAACTGTCTGTATTAACACCTGAATATTTCTCAGCCTCCTCTTCATCATCTGATCTATCTTGGATAATAATTCGATTATAATCATCTGCCAATGGAGTGTGCATGTAGAAGTACGTTTTCGGCTTAAACGTGTCAATGTTCACCAACTCTTCCTCGAAATCAAAATCAAACGTTTCAGGATCTACTTCGAGCAACTTGGCAATCTCCTCATTGGTGTAATTATGTACAAACTCACCCTCTTCCACATTATGTTCTAACATCAAAACCAAGGGATGTTGATCAGAGGTAGTTGCGAATGGCATAGCAATGATTGCATCTAAAACATCATCATCTTTATGGCCTTCCTACTCCCCCGTACTTTGTACATCCTCAACATTCGCTTCATCATTCATCAATGTATCAAAATCAAAGTCTGTAGTTGTCACACCCCAACCGATGGCGGAAACATCGGGATAGTGGCACTAGGCTAACCAGATTGTCTCATGAGAAATTCCATAACGCTATTTAAGTGAAAATATTTAAGCGTCAATATCCTATAGTATCAACATATAATCCTTTAACAAGTTACAAAATACCAAGTAATCTAATAAAACAATTCAAGTTCGATCTTCCCTAGTTTTCTATTACATGAGTTTCTAGAGACCAATCCTAATCCATTTGCGAAAGTAGACAAATCCTCAACCTGCCACATATGTTAAAATAAAACGTCAATACAATTAAGTAAAGGTGAGCATGCAGGTTTGCATACATAATAGATATAAAAGCGTTTAGCATACACCGCATAACATACGTAAGAGTTGAGAACTATATAACTACTTAGATTCAAGCAAACCAACAAACCGTGATTGATCGAGGCATGCGAACAAGTGTCCACATCCTAAAGAGTAAATAATGTGAAAAGAAAATGCGAGCCTTAACAACCCCGGGCCTCCGGGTGGCGGGTCAACCTCTAGCAAGCTATCATGTTAAGGGTGGCGTACTAGCAATCAAGTAATACATACAATTCAGCAGATTTCACGTATAATCATGTAACAGCGGGTTGCGAATAGGCATTTGAGATTTGTGTGATGTGTTTTGATATAGGAACATATGTGACACCCAAAAGTGCGTTTAAGCGTAAAAGGGTTCATGTATACTCACAGTCGGTGAGTTATGAGAGAGGGAGAGATGGGATCTGATGTGGATGGACGGGAGCGTCGGTTCAGCCTGTATTTGTGAACAGAAGTGCATGAGTCTCCCGAAATGCTGAAACGGTTAACGGTTGAAGGAACAGTAGTCAAGTTCGGGCGAACTTGTACCTTGGGGTACAAGTTCGGGCGAACTAGTGCTATTATCCCTTGGAAGAGTACAAGTTCGGGCGAACTTGTCCTGGTTCCTTGGAATCAGTACAAGTTCGGGCGAACTTGTGTGTTTTCTAACAAAAATTGATCAAGTTCGGGCGAACTTGGTCACCAATCTGGTGACAAGTTCGAGCAAACTTGATGTTTTCCGAGCGAACTTGACTGTTTTGGCATCCAAATCGTGCGTTTTCGCGTCGTTTTCTGAGGAAATCGAGTGTCCATCTTTCCTCGAGCTACGGAGCAAAACATAGGTTGGAGAGGTCTTTTAGAGTGAGTTTAGCCATTTTACAGAAACTTGGACTAATCCGGGCGAACTTGTAGTTCGTTCGAGTTAGTCCAGTTTGTGTAAGACGACAATACCGTCCTTGTGCTTCCGGATCTGAGTTCTTGGTTAACAAACGCCCCGTTCCACTTCATAGTGAACGAAACATATGTCACTTAGTCCATATTTTGTGTAAAAATCAAGGTTTTACTTAGATCTAACACTTGGTGAGTCGAAATCATAAGGATTTCTAGCTTGGGAGCCGAAGCTAAGCCCAAATACACTCGTTTAGTGTAGATCTAAGTGAAAAATAAGAAGTTTTATAGAAAAAGATGAAGATTTTCATAAACATAAGTGATTTGATGAAAACGAAGGTGATCCTTATGCAAAATCGTTGTAAAACGTTGTTGTTTGCATCAGAACGGGTTGAATCTTACTTGGAAATCAAAGGTTTTCGGTTTCGAGAGGTTTCAGGCGAACTTGCAGTAACTTCAAATGAGGAGAGGGGCTGAGTATTTATAGGTGAGGAGAGAATGTGCTGATTGAGATCAAGTTCGGCCGAACTTGGCACAAGTTCGGGCGAACTTGGCCAGTTTGCCTGAACTTTGTGCAAGTTCGAGCAAACTTGCTAGATTTGATTGATATTTAAGGCCTGGTCAAGTTCGGGCGAACTTGGCCAGTTTGCCTGAACTTAGTGCAAGTTCGGGCGAACTTGATGTGATCAAGTTCGGCGAACTTGGCCTATTGGCGAAGTTTCATCCGTTATTTTCGCGTTAGGTGTTTGTTTGGCAATTCGGTTCGTATTAGGTAGTTACATTAAGCGTTTTAGCGATGCGTTAAGCGTTATAAATGATGAGATAATGCGATTTAGCGATTCGATTAAGCGAGAGCGATGTGATAGCGAGTATAATCATAAACCAGAAATTACACATAACACATAATTAACATAACGTAACACAATTAACTGCGTTTGCGATGCGATGAGATAAGCGATGTCGATGGAACAAGTGGTTATTGTTCAACAACACACTCGGCTATGAAGGTAACATAGTTACTTACGATTGCGTTTGAGTTATCGTTGAGTTTAATAAGCGGTTAGATGCGATATCCTTGTGACAAAACATAAATATTTAACATAAACATTCCCATAATGAAATCTCGGAGTACAACGATAGAAATAAACGGAAAATAAGCGGAAACAAAATAACAACGAAATTGCGAGTTGTTACAGTCTCCCCTATGTTAGGAATTTCGTCCCGAAATTTAAGTAGTGGCCGTAACAAAGAGATGTGGATATTTAGCTTTCATATCACTTTCCAATTCCCAAGTGAACTCGGCACCGCGTTTGCCTTCCCATCGGACTTTCACAATAGGAATGCGAGAGCGTCGAAGTTTCTTAGTCTCTCGGTCCATGATTTATACTGGCTTTTCCACGAAGTGAAGAGTCTCGTTTATTTGCAAATCCCCAAGTGGAACATGAAGATTTTCTTCAGCTAGGCATTCTTGAGGTTTGAGGCGTGGAAAGTCGGATGTACGTTGTTGAGTTCCGCTGGTAGTTCGAGTCGATAGGCCACTTTGCCAATTCTTCCCAAAATCTTAAAGGGACCAACGTATCGTGGCGCTAGCTTTCCTTTCTTTCCAAATCGGATCACTCCTTTCCAAGGTGCAACCTTTAAGATAACGTGATCTCCAATATCCAATTGCAGGGGCTTGCGGCATTTATCAACATAACTCTTTCGGCGACTCCGAGCTTTCAAGAGATTGTCTCTGATTCGGAGGATCTTGTCTGTCGTTTCGTGTATTAACTCGGGACTGGTGTTTGTGCTTCTCCGATCTCGTGCCATGCAATAGCCGATCGACATTTTCTTCCATAAAATGCCTCAATAGGTGCCATTTGAATACTAGCATGATAACTACTATTTTACGAGAATTCTATTAAAGGTTATCCCAATTACCACTGAAATCTATGATGCACGCACGAAGCATGTCTTCGAGGGTGCGGATCATGCGCTCTGTCAGACCGTCGGTTTGGGGGTGAAAAGCGGTACTGAGATTTAGCGTAGTACCGAGGGCGGATTGAAAAGTCTCTCAGAGACGTGAGGTAAAGCGACCATCGCGGTCAGAGATGATGTCATGAGGCGTCCCGTGTCGACAAATGACTTTGTCGGTATAGATTCGTGCTAATCGTTCTACCTTATAGTCTTCTCGTATAGCAATAAAGTGGGCTGATTTAGTAAGACGATCAACGATAACCAAAATGCTATCGTGATCAGAGGAGGTGCGAGGGAGTTTCGTAACGAAGTCCATGGCTATACTCTCCCACTTCCACATCGGGATTTCAGGTTGTTCGAGCAAACCAGAGGGCCTTTGATGTTTGGCTTTAACTTTCGAGCAAGTTAAGCACTTAGAGACGTATAAAGCGATATCTTTTTCATGCCCGGCCACCAATACTTAGGACGAAGGTCCTGGTACCTCTTGTCGGCTCCGGGGTGAATGGAATATCGAGAGTTATGAGCTTCGTTCATTAGCAACTCTCAAAGATTATCACGGCTAGGGATCCAAATACGATCGAGATAGTAATAAATACCATTAGGTTTAGCTACCAGTTGGGTTTCGACTCCATATTTCATTTCTTCTTGCAGGGTATTCTCATTAAAACAAGCAAACTGGGCTGCGCGAATCAAAATTTCGAGATCATTCAAAGCTTGAGAGTCATGAACACTATAAACATAGCTTCGTCAGCTATGAGCATCGGCTACGACGTTTGCTTTGCCAGGATGGTAGCATATCTCACAATCGTAGTCGTTGAGAAGTTCAACCCATCTGCATTGGCGCATGATCAGTTCTTTTTTATTAATGATATGTTGTAAGCTCTTATGGTCGGTGAAGAACGTACACTTGGTACCGTAAAGGTAGTGTCGCCATATCTTTAATGCAAAAGCAACTGCACCGAGTTTGAGATTGTGGGTAGTGTAGTTCTTCTCGTGGATTTTGAGTTGTCGAGATGCATACGCGATAACCTTGTCTCGTTGCATAAGAACACAACCAAGACCAAGGTTAGAGGCATCGCAGTAGACGACAAAATCGTCGTTTCCGTCGGGTAGGGCGAGTACGGGAGTGTTGCATAGCATACGCTTAAGAGTTTGAAAGGCTTCCTCATGTTTGGAATCCTAAACGAAAGGCGTGTCCTTATGAGTTAAAGCGGTAAGCGAAACGGAGATTTTAGAAAAGTCGGCGATGAATCGATGGTAGTACCCCGCCAATCCTAGAAAAGAACGGATTTCAGATGCATTCTTCGGCGTAATCCAACTCTTTACAGCTTCTATCTTTGCAGGGTCGACGTGAATTCCTTGATTGTTAACGATATGACCAAGGAATTGGACTTCTTCGAGCCAGAATTCACACTTAGAGAACTTGGCATAAAGGCGATTTCCTTGAAGAAGTTTGAGAACTAAACGGAGATGACGCACGTGCTCGGTTCTCGACTTTGAGTAAATAAGAATGTCGTCGATGAAAACAATGACGAAACGATATAAGAAGGCTTTACACACACAGTTCATCAAATCATGAAGACCGCGGGTGCATTTGTGAGATCGAAAGACATGACCACGAATTCAAAATGGCCATAACGGGTACGAAAGGAACAGTAGTCAAGTTCGGGCGAACTTGTACCTTGGGGTACAAGTTCGGGCGAATTGGTGCTATTATCCCTTGGAAGAGTACAAGTTCGGCAAACTTGTGTGTTTTCTGACAAAAATTGATCAAGTTCGGGCGAACTTGGTCACCAATCTGGTGACAAGTTCGAGCAAACTTGATGTTTTCCGAGCGAACTTGACTGTTTTGGCATCCAAATCGTGCGTTTTCGCGTCGTTTGCTGAGGAAATCGAGTGTCCATCCCTCCAACCTCGAGCTACGGAGCAAAACATAGGTTGGAGAGGTCTTTTAGAGCGAGTTTAGCCATTTTACAGAACTTGGACTAATCCGGGCGAACTTGTAGTTCGTTCGAGTTAGTCCAGTTTGTGTAAGACGACAATACCGTCCTTGTGCTTCCGGATCTGAGTTCTTGGTTGACAAACGCCCCATTCCACTTCATAGTGAACGAAACATATGTCACTTATTCCGTATTTTGTGTAAAAATCAAGGTTTTACTTAGATCTAACACTTAGTGAGTCGAAATCATAAGGATTTCTAGCTTGGGAGCCGAAGCTAAGCTCAAATACACTCATTTAGTGTAGATCTAAGTGAAAAAGAAGAAGTTTTATAGAAAAAGATGAAGATTTTCATAAACAGAAGAGATTTGATGAAAACGAAGGTAATCCTTGTGCAAAATCATTGTAAAACGTTGTTGTTTGCATCAGAACGGGTTGAATCTTACTTGGAAATCAAAGGTTTTCGGTTTCGGGAGGTTTCGGGCGAACTTGTAGTAAGTTGAAATGAGGGGAGGGGCGAGTATTTATAGGTGAGGAGAGAATGGGCTGATTGAGATCAAGTTCGGCCGAACTTAGCACAAGTTCGGGCGAACTTGGCCAGTTTGCCTGAACTTTGTGCAAGTTCGAGCGAACTTTCTAGATTTGACTGATACTTTAGGCCTGGTCAAGTTCGGCCGAACTTGGCCTATTGGCGAAGTTTCGTCTGTTATTTTCCCGTTAGGTGTTTGTTTGGCGATTCGGTTCGTATTAGGTAGTTACATTAAGCGTTTTAGCGATGCGTTAAGCATTATAAATGATGAGATAATGCGATTTAGCAATTCGATTAAGCGAGAGCGATGTGATAGCGAGTATAATCATAAACCATAAATTACACGTAACACATAATTAACATAACGTAACACAATTAATAAGCGGTTAATGCGATATGATTGTGACAAAACATAATTATTTAACATAAACATTCCCATAATCAAATCTCGGAGTACAACGATAGATATAAACGGAAAATAAGCGGAAACAAAATAACAACAAAACTGCGAGTTGTTACAGTAGTAAACTTTGCCGAATCCACTTTCAAACCGACACCATCCTGACCATCATCATCATCGTTACCGTGATCTGAATCATCTTTATCATCACCTGCAGGGTCATCGTCTTTATCATTATTCTCATCATCATCCTATTTTTCCTCGGTTTCTTTCTCTGTTTCAGTAGCTTTGACAGGTTCATTGACTTGTTCAACATTCTGAGCTACCTCAACAGTAATTACTTCGGCAACAGGTTCTTCAACATTCTTTAAAATATCTTCAGACACAGGCTGCTCAGTAGTCTTTGGTAATTCAATTTCTGGTTCTGGAGCAACTTCAGCAATCCCTTTTCCTCTATCTTGAGATGCCAGCTTCTTTTCAGCCTTTTCTTTTGCTTCTTGAGCGCCAAGCCTGTTATATTCAGCGATAAAGTCAATTCCAAGACTATTCCTTAATACTTTCTGCAACCTGATGAATCTTCTATTGGTTTGATCTCTTTCAACTTGAAGTTCTTCAATAACTTTGCGAAGATTTTCATTTGCAGCACCCAAGATTTTGACCATCACTTTCAAATACCCTCAATCATCTTCCAAAAACTTTACTTTATCTTCCAAAATCTCCTTTTCGACTTCATTCTGCTTAAGTTTATCTTTAAGGACTTTGATACGCTTTTCTAACACATCAACAGGTGTATCTTTAAACATTACTTCCAGATCTTCAATAGTAACAGTATGAGTGACATCATCTCGAATATCTCCGAAAGCATCTCTGAAATATCTAACGTTTGGTGGCGTAGACTTCTTTGACTTTGAAGCATCTTTTGGTGTGCCCTTTGGTGTAGAATTTGGTGTAGTCTCAGGAGTACTCTGAGTTGGCATTTCTTTTGTGATTGTAACCTCTGGTTGTGAAGTTGGAGGTTCTTGAACAGAAACCACTGGTTGATCTTGCATTTCGGCAGTCGGTGGTTCTTGTAACTTTGAAGTAATTTGTTCTCGCACAGGAGAAAGATGTGGCGGTGTATCAATTTTCTTCTTTCTTTGACTTACATATCTTCGCTTCGGAGGAACTTTCTTTCTTCTGGTGCTAGGAGAACCGGTCGTTTTCTCTGTATCTTTAGCCTTTGATTTGACACGTCTAGCTTTCTTTTTCGGCCGTTCTTCATCTGTACCTTCCTCTGATGGCACATACTCTCTTTCACATTTCTTTTTCAACCGTTCTTCCTCTAATTCTGCTTCAGCAATCTTTCGTTGCTTCTCTATCGAATCATCAGAATCACCGTCTTTGTCTGAAGTAGCAGAAATCACATCAATATCGTCAGGCGTATCTTTCTCATTCTTCTGACTCTCCACATTCTCAACACCAGCACTAGATCCAGCAACATCTTCAACATTTACAGGTTCATATTCAGGCTCGTCTCTTAACATACTTAACTTTCTTGGATGCCCGTTGACGTTTCTTCTTTTCCACCACTTTCTTCACATACCACGAGCTTCGCTTCTCTTTGAAACCTTTGAATAACTCAATCTCATCTTTATCGTCTCCACTACCAGCATTCCTCCACTTTCCATCTGGTGGTGACACATAATCTGCTTTCTTTATAGCACCAAACACTGGTTTTGCAGTCGGAGCAGATTCTTGCTTTTGGTATGTCATAAGTTTCTTCAACATGGTTTCATCCATGTGACTCAAGTAAAGTATGTCATTCGGATCTTTAGCAATATCTTGGAATTGATCATCGATAAGCATCTGGAAAAATCGTGGATACATCATGAATCTATCTTTGCCCATGTTCTTCAACATATGCTCGAAAACAACTTTTGAATAGTTATACTTCTTGTTCAGTACCATCGCAGTCGCCATACACATCATGTAATCTTGTAAGTCATCTAAACCCGCCTTTCTGTGGCTGTTCGCATGAATAATGGCACGCATAAAGAACTCCGAGCCCGCCTTTCTTGATTGTAGATTCATTAATATGCCCTCGATAACCTATGCGATAGAAACATCCCTTAACCATCCGTTCGTCAAACCCTGTAGGATCATCTGCGTTGTCATTGAACTCCAAAACTTTCCGAATATCAGCTTCTGTAATCCTGATTTCCTTATCTTCTTCACCAACACGTACAGAAGATATAATCACAACATTTGCTGCATCGAAAGATGCTGAATTCCAAAAGAAATGCACGTGTGAGCGGTATACAACATGTTTGTCCGTTAATCGTCACCGGAATACGACCCATAAACTCCAAAATTTCTGAAAATGCCGCCAGTGACGGATATATCTTCTTATCCAGTGAGATGCACGTATTATGGAACTTCGAAAACGAAAGCTGAACAACCTGCGACGTGAAAATTACAAACACTTAGCAAATTTTGCAAAATATAACAACATTTTAGATCAACTTCGCTCAAACAAAATGACATGTTTTATTACAATTCAGAACAACTTCGGGCGAACTTGATGGTAGGTACAAGTTTTTGAAATTGATTAGAATAACTTCACTCGAAGTTGTCATTTATCATTTTGTTCAGCATATTTACACAACTTCGCTCGAAGTTCGCATTACTTTTTTAATCAACATTTTACAACAACTTCGCCCGAAGCTGGTTAAACCAATATAGACAAGTTCAGGCGAACTTGTCGTCTTCCTCACATTCATTCAACCTGTAACATCAATTCATGGTCCGATGTTAAATTTCTTGATTCATTCAGTTATTATGCATGTTAATTAACACTTTTGACCGTTCAATTTTGTCCCAAACATCCTAGATTTAAGTGTTTTAACATTTTCAATTCCGACCTGTTCAAAATCCATTAAATTCATGGTCAATTCATCAAATCTTACCTCTGCCATGGATCTAAGTGTGCTAATCACTTAGATTCAGTCAAAAATGGGCAGAATAACGATATCTCTAATGCAATCTAGCAATTTCGTTCAAATGCTCTCAAGTTCACTCTCAATGACACACACAGATGAAATGAGCTTGGCCCGAAGTTGTTGTCATATTTATAGTCAAGACAACTTCGGGCGAACTTGACATTTCAAACAACAATTCATAACTTCGCCCGAAGTTGTCTAGGTTTTATACGAACACTATCACACTAGCTTCGGCCGAACTTGTCTAGGACCATTTCAAACTTTTTCAAATTTTACACTTTAGACCCTGAACTTTCATATGTTTACCAGTTCTGAAGATCCACTCAGATGACCAAGTCCAAGTTAATGACATTGGTTAACTGATTTGTCTGCCGAGTCCAAGTTAATGACCTCGGTTTGACCCGTTATGAACAAACTGTTGTTTTTCTTCATTTTAAAGTTTCAAATTAATGAACTTTTAATCGTTTTTGCTTATTTTAATTTTACAGATTAGCTCCCAACCTGTTGTCATCAAGATTTTCAGCATTTTAGAACCATTCCGAACTTTGAAGATCCGCTTTCCATCATTGGTTGTTGAAAACAATGTAGAAATAAAATCTTTTTGTATTTTCGAAAGTTTATGCTAAAACACACTGAAAATCTTTTTGATTTTAATATGTAATCAAATGAACTATGTACAAACATATTTACAGACATATTTTTGTGAAATCGTGTCTAAGGATCATATCAGTTGTTTGAGACATGTTTACCAAGATTGTCGATATATTTTTCCACTTAAACTTTGACACATTTCTCAATTGTTCCAAGATATGTTAGGTAGATTTATGAAACTTGACTTAACTCTGGTTCCCATCTCAGAATATACTCCCGTATCAAGATTCCCTAGATTTCATCTTACATGTGAATATAGCGTAATTGATATCTGTATCTGGGTTGTGCGAGACCTTGAGAGCTCAGGTTAGTACCACCGTACCGACAGAGAGATGAAGGCTCGTCTTAAAAGGTGTGTTCCAAAATGGAATCTTTTATGCACTGCTTGTTATATCTTTCGATACTTTCAAATTGTTGCAGTTTTAGGTTTTAAAAGAGAAAGTATTCTACAAGTTCTAGGCCATTGCTTACGCAAAATCAGAAGAATATAATACCCCTGATATCAACCATCTATAAAGACATCGTATCTCAGAATCTGGCAATCTCTCAAACGGAATTTCGGAGTACTAAGTCCATATATCCGAGAGATCTTAATCCACAAGATAAGCAGTTGTAAAATTTAGTTTATATCCTGGAAACAATCTACTGAACGTGTAAAGCCTATCGACACATCCACAGTAAGACTTGTTTAACCCTTTTAATCTTTTCAAATTCTTAGCATATTGTGATAGTCCACTGATGTACTATCATTTCCTTTTGACACAAAAACCTTTTTGTCTTTTTCAATGTTTTTGTACATTTTGGATTTTATATGTTTTTTGTATTTTCTCGTTTCATTTCTCCCCTAAAATCAAAAACATATTTTTGTATTTTAGTTTTTTAAGAAATCTAATCCTAAAAGATAACAAACCAATGAGGATCACGAGAACTCGTCGTCCGATCCGTATCCAACCTCTGCTTCCGCACCTATCAAAAGATTATTCATACCATTAAGCCTCAATAGATATTTAAATATTGTTAAACGAAATGCTTTGGTATAAAAATCAGCTTTTTGTTCATTGGTGTGGATTTTCTCAGTTCGTACCAATCTTTTTTCGTAGCAATCACGAATAAAGTGGCAACGTATCTCGATATGTTTAGTTCGAGAGTGATGAACTGGATTTTTAGTTATGTAGATTGCTGCCTTATTGTCTACATATAAAGCCGTGTCAAGAAATTGCAATCCATAGTCTCTCATCTGTTGTTGAATCCACAGAATTCGTGAACAACAACTGGAAGCTGAAATATATTATGCTTCACAAGTCGAGAGAGCGACTGTGGTTTGTTTCTTGCACTGCCAAGTTACGAGTCGAGTTCCAAAGAACTGGCAATAGCCGTCGTACATTTTGCGTTCAATCTGTCAACACCAAAATCAGAGTCTGCATATCCCGTCAGATCGAAGTTGTCATTCTTTGGATACCACAAGCCGGTGCTCGGGCAACCCTTTAGATATCTGAATATTCTCTTCACGATCTGCATATGAGATATCGTGCACAGAGGCAGGTAGGATACATTATATCCGGGCGAGATGCAGTCAGATACATAAGTGATCCTATCATCGACCTGTAGAGAGTATCATCAACTTTGGTTCCGGTTTCATCATGCAAATTCCGTTGTTGAGCGCCAGAGGAGTAGATAACGGGTTCAAGCTATCCATCTCAAACTTCTTCAATATATCATGAACATACTTGGTTTGGTGGATGAAAATACCGTCTGGCAACTGATCAACTTGCAATCCGAAAAAGAATCTCATTTCACCCATCGAGCTCATCTCGAATTTCTTCTTCATGATAGCTTCAAATTCTTTGCAAAGATCGTCATTTGCCGAACGTATATTTGTACGATAATCATATGACTTCCGACTTCTCTGGTAAATAGTGTACTATCCACTGTGCCTCTAATAAAACCATTGCCGACTAGGTGCTGAGATAACGTCTCGTACTAGGCTCTCGAGGCCTGATGCAACCCATACAAGGCTTTATCCAGAAGATATGCTTTGTTTTTGTTCGGCGGATCGACGAACCCTGGTGGTTGGCCGACGTACACTTGCTCTCGTAGCTTACATTACAGAAAAGCGGATTTCACATCTAATTGGTACACTTTGAAACCTATCCAAGCTGCGAACGCAAGGAAAATGCGGATTGACTCCAATCGTGCTACTGGTGCATATACCTCAGTATAATCTTTTCCCTCCTGTTGGTGGAATCCCTTGACAACAAGCCGAACTTTGTTTCGCACTATCACTCCACGATCGCCTTGTTTGCACTTGAAAACCCACTTAGTGTCTATAGCCTTTTGCTTCTCCATGAGGTCAACAAGTTTCCAAACACCCTGTTTCTCAAACTGTAATAACTCCTCTTGCATTGCAATCACCCAATTCTCATCACCAAGAGCCTCAGAGACACACTTCGGCTCAATTTGAGATATGAAACAACGATAAGAGCAGTATTCTTGGATCGGGGCCACTCGTGTGTAGAAACAACTTAAAGCTTTGTTGATCTGGCCTCTCGTCCGTACACCAGCTTGCAACTCACCAATTATGGAATCAGATGGGCGGTATGAATAAGATCTCGGCATCACCTCATTAGGAATATCAACTGCACTTTCCAGATTAGTAATGTTCAGATCGACCACCAAATCAACAACAGGAGCACTAGAAGACACTTCATTTCTTATACTCGGGCCAACAGATTGATTTAACATGCTTGTTATCGGCTCAGATTCCTTATCATCACTGGATTCTCCATCTTGATCAAATGTCGGAGCCTCATCAGAATCGGAATCATGCACTTGTGAAAGAATGGGTTCTTCAGTAGTATTCACTAGTTCTGTAGTCGGTGCCACTTGTTCTACAAGAACTTGTTCAACTGGAACACTGCTACTTCTCGGGCCTTCACCAGAAGAAGATGATCCAACAGATGGTTAAGTAACCACTCTTGGTCTTGTATTCTACTCTTGATTAGCCGGCTGATGTAGATAATAAAGAATAGCAATGTCTTCTTCAGATGGCTCTTCTGGGAGATCAAATGATTTCCATAAATCGTCATAGTTGAACAACCAAGCATCGCCTACCTTTTGAGTTGGCATTGTATATCGACGACAATCGATACCTCCAAGTGATCGTGCACTGAATTTTCCATCAGGGTCGATAATTGTACAAGGAGAACCAAATGGTTCAAGATACTCCAGATTAGATTTTCTTTGATTCAGCAGTTCGAAACATGTCTTCTTGGTGGGTTTGACCGTTAAGACTCTCTTAAACGTATAACATGTCGCTGCAACTGCTTCACTCCAGAAACTGACAGGAAGTTTAGAATCTGCAAGCATGGCTCTTGCTGTTTCTATTAACGTTCGGTTTTTCCTCTCAGCCACTCCATTTTGTTGTGGAGTGTATGGAGCACTAAATTTGTGTAGAATTCCTTTCTCGTTGCAAAATTCTCGCATGCGGGTGTTCTTGAATTATGTACCATTGTCGCTTCTGATTCTTCTGATAGGTAGATGGTACAAATTTTCAATCTTCCTAAAGAGTATCATCAGATTCTTGAACATTTCATCTTTGCTCTCTTGGAAGAAAACCCATGAAAACCTTGAATAATCATCAGTGACGACAAGACAATATAAATCTCCTGATATGCTCATCACATTTACTGGACCGAAGAGATCCATATGCATTCGTTCAAGTGGAAGCTTTATGGAGTTGAGAATATTTCTAGGATGTGACTTCTTGATCTGTTTTCCTTTATTGCAGCTTAAGCAATTATCATTCATATGAAAGCTTTTTAGATTCACTCCTTCCACTAAATCGTTGTGAACCACGAAATTCATATTTCTCAGGTGAATATGACCCATCTTTATATGCCAGAGAATCGACTCCTTTTCTGTGGCTTTCGTAACGAAACACTGTGCCGACTTTGATGTAGTCGTAGCAACTCCCATATCAAGCACATAAAGATCATTCTCTCGAGGAGCACACATGAGAATCCATTCTTCCGGAATCTTAAAGCCCGGTTTCAGAATCATGCACTCCTTATCGTTGAAGTGAGTAGTAAACTTTTTATCACAGATCTGAGAAATACTGAGAAGATTATTCTCCAGATCGGCGATATAGTTGACCTTGTCAAACCAAACCACACCATTAGATAGCTTTCCCTCTGCAATGATTCTTCCTCCTTGATTACCCGCAAATCCTACGTATCCTCCATTGATAACTTTAATATCGAAGAGCAGGACACGAATTCCCCTCATGTGTCGAGAAGCTCCACTATCCATAATCCACTTTGACAAGATAGATCTCGGAAGCCCCTGCACATGATAGATTAGTCAAAGAGGGAAACTCAATCCTTTGTGGTCTTGGGTGGATTTGGGATATCGTAAGTAGGAACCTTCAATTCAACATATGGAAACCACTATCAGTCTTTGTTTCATTACCATTTTTTATTGTGACTGATCCAGCAGAATTAACAAATTCAGATGATGATGGTTTCTTTTTTGGAATCCAAGATTGAGTTTTTGATCTTGCCTTTTTAGTGTAGAATTTTGAATCTTTATTTTCATTTGATTTCGAAGTTTCACCCTTTTCAAAGTTAGAAAACTTTACAGTGTTAGGTGTCACTTTCAAGTTAGATTCATTTTCTCTTTTTAAAATCTTTATTGGAGCAACCTCTGGATTCTTTAGCTTTTCATCATCTGAAGTTGTCTTTCTTCGTTGATAGACAGGCTTTGATTTCGGACACTTTCTTGCAATGTGACCGACTTCATTGCATTTAAAGCACGTCCGATTATCAACAGTTTTTCCACTAGTAGATTTTACTACACTTGTGGATTTAGCCTGATCACGAAGCTCTTTTTCTTTCTTAAACTCATCGTTTGATTGCTTTCCAATCGAATCCTTTTCCCGAACCATGTTAGTCCCAAACACAAAATTCATGTTTTTCTTTTTATATTCATGAAATGGTGACTTTTTTCTTTATCGGTTCATCTTCTATTTCGAAACCCACACCTATTCTCCTATTCTTAGGAAAATCTCCACCATTCCTTCGATAATTGTTATACACTTCCTTTGATTTCGAGTAAAATTTCTTCTCATTTTTTTCCAAATCTTCTGATGACACTTCAACAAGTTTGAATAGCTTATCGATATGATCTTCTTTAACATTCTGAATCGGAAAACTCTCGTCGAAGTATAGTCTATATGAATCCTTAACTTTGTAAAGCACAACGTTAGGATCATCACTTAGGCTATTCTCCGAGTTAGTAATATCGTCATTTTCAGAACTATTCAAACTTGAATTGGCGCTTTCAAAGCTGCCGTCATTGAATCACTTTCCAACACTTTCTCCACCACATTGTTAACAATTGTTTCACTGTCATCGTTAGTCTTTGTGTAAATTACATCAATGCTCTCAGGCAACTCATTTTTTGTTTCAGATAAAAGTGTTACATTGAGCGCCTTCTCCATTCCTTCTACTTTCTTTCGACATTAGCTTTCGCATAATAGAGGTGGAACATTGCTATAATCTCCCCGTTTCTTACCTTTTGGCTTTGTATCATTTTCTTCCAACGGAATCGTTGGAAGATTATGATCGATGACATAAGCATTCTTCGTGTAGCTGAATAGCAACTGTCTTACCCGTTCAGTTTCGATTTTAGTTTCTTGCAATTCATGTTTTAACTCAGCAATGTTATTAATGTACATGTTAATGGCTTCTTGTTTTTCCAATAAAGTTGCCTTTAACATTCTGAACGTGCCAGATTGTTCTCGATTTGCTTGCTCACAAATGCTGTAAGTACCTTTCATTTTATCATAAGCTTTTTTCATTGTGCGATAATCATATTTGAAATTTTCATTATGCACATTGTTCACTTAGGTCACTTATGATTAATGACTTTTCAGCACATTGTTCGCAAGCTTTAGTGCACTTTGTACAAGGTTTTTCAACCTTCATAATTTGCACTTTGATTACTTCCTTTTCAATTACCTTTACCTCGACCTCATGACCTACCTCTCTCAAATTGGCCATCATTGATTTCTCAGCAATCTTGATAAGGTTTTCTTCATTCAACTCATTCGTAACGTCAATGATCTCCTCGATCTTAGATTTCTTTTCTTCCATCCCTTGCTCTTTCGATGTAGCATCAAAACAACCTGCAAAACTAGATTGAAGATTAGGACGAATAATGATTTTCATCTTTGTCTCGTGATAGATCATTTCTTCTTCCGATCTCTGCAAGTATTCTTCTAGGATTGCATTTTCAAGAGCTGCTTCATCAATTCCCGACTCCGGTTCTTCCACGATCTCGGCCATCTAAGCTACACTAGTGTTTCTGGAAAGATACTTGTTCCAGTCAAAACCTTCGTCTTCTTGCAAAACAACTAGAGCTTTCTCCGTGGTATTTGATGGACCATCTTGAACTTCAACTTGAACCCTCTTTGGAAATGGTTTGTACTGCATGGCTCTCTTGTAATAATCGTTGTTGTTTCCGAAAGGGCTTTGATTACCACTAGCTTCTCGATTGATGCATTCCCTCTTGAAATGCCCTTTCTCTCTTCATTTGAAGCAGGTCACCTTTGACTTGTCAAATCCCAGCTTGTTGCTAGAATTCCCAATATCTCGTCCGGTAACAGCAACAAACTTGGTAACCCTTTGAATTATCGATGCAAAACACCATTTAATATCCATTAGCTCAAATTATTCTTCATCGACCTGATCATAATCTTCAGTAGTTATTCCGGGTTTCCGATCTTACCCGCAACCAAACTCTCATACGACTCAAGAATTGTCGCAAGTAACGCCATTGTTGTTTGGCCGCTTGTTCAGAAAATACATTCTTTAGATTAACTACGATGTTGCAATGAATCACATTCGGATCGGAACTGGAATGATTCGACTGATTAGCTTGATTCTGGAATTGAGAATTTGAGCTTGAACTGGAATATGATGTGTTTGGAGAACTCTGATCATAACTTGGATATGATTGAGTGTTCGATTGACTTTCAAATAAATGATTCGAAGAATTAGCATTCGTACTAAATGCGGTCTGTATCTTCGGACTCGAAGTATCCGGAACGCCACTTTTATAGTACAATCCGACGTCTTGCACAACCCGTGCACTCTTCGATTTGGCAATCTTTTGCAGTTCCATTTCATGTCCCTCCAACTTATCAATGAAGTCAGCTAATTTGTAATTAGCATAACCCGGACCATTCTTTAGCACCATCAAGTATGTAGACCACTCCCCCTCAGGGTATTGTGTCCGCCAACTTGTCTACCAACTCTTTGTCTGTCTTTTTAAGATCGTGTCTTCTAAGTTGAACGACCAAATGACAGTAGCGCTCTATCATTTGATTCATTGTCTCACCTTTTATCATCGTAAAGATATCGAACTCCTTTTTGATGAGAGCTTTCTTGCTTTTACGCATATCTGTACTACCATGATATTTTGCACGTAAAGCATTCCACAACTCCTATGTCGTGTCACATTTTGGTAGCAAGATCAAGATATCTTCTTTTACCGATTACTGTAACAAGCTCATCATCTTTTTCTCATATACGTACAAATCTTTATCTCCAGGTACAAACTTTGCTAATGCAATCTCAACACCACGTTCATCCGGTTTGTATGGCAACCCAGCTATGGAAGAAATTCGCTTGTACCCAATTTCCGAACTTCTCTCGCCAGCTTTCATAATCGTCCATACTCATCAACTTGTGTGGCTTCACAGAAGTCCCCATTTCGTTGTCTAAATTCATCTGGGTTACTGCATTTGCGTTCGATATCTGAGCCAGTGCTGTAGCGAAGGCATTGTGAAAATCTTGATCCATCTCGTTAAACTAAAGGTTGTATCCGAAACAAGTTCAAAAACACTTGAACTTTGATTAGCAGCCAGACAAGTTCGGACAAAATGGGTTTGTCAAACATGGTTTTTTGTAGATTTTGACATGAAATCGCTTGAAGTTTGATTTGAAACTTTCAAGGGTTTGTTATTAGGTGATTATGTGTCACACTCCAACCGATGACGGAAACATCGGGATGAGACGAACAAATTGCTCAAAACATCATAACACTAAATGTGACAATATAATTAAATTCCATTTCATAAATTGTCTAAAATTCATACTTTGTTCCAAATAAACACAACATAAAATTCCAAACATAATTTATTAAAAGATGAGTTTTAGGCCATCCTAGCTTGTTTCATCTTCAACTTGACTGTTAACCTGCAACATGTATTAAAATAAAAATCAACAAAAGTTGGCGAGCATACAGGTTTGATTATAATAGTATAAAAATGTTCAATTGCTCAAATCCAACATGATAACATAATACAAGTTACTAATATGCTGAAACGATGTCACTATATGTCAAACCCAAGTTTCCAACGCAAAGTGCCTTTCCCCAAGACTCAAGGGAGGTTAATATGTTTTACTTAACAATACCCCAAGACTCAAGGGCGGTGCGTTAATCCTATAGTGCTATAATTGTTAAGGTAGGCTAGCAAAGTTAATGAATGAAGTGTTTACATAGCATATAAGATTGACAAGTATCACATGTTTTCATGTTTAAAATATGGATAGAGCGTGAATAAAAAGTCTCATGTGATGGTGTGTTTTGATACAAATACATGTTGCCCCCAAAGTGTTTAAACACAAAAAGGAGATCAAGTATACTCACATTATGTTACGTATCAATTTCTTGGAATCGTACGAGTAAGGGATGGATCAATGAACGATTAAACTAGAATACAAGCATAGGTTCGTTATTGGTTATGGACTTGAATAGTGCCATTCCGATTACGTTGAATAACTTATACACTAGTTTGGTATTTAATTAAACCTGATAGATTAATATGCTAATAATATGATTATAAATAGTCTAGCCAAAATCAAATAACATTAGTTTTTAATAATTGTAGTAATACTAATTTACATTAATAATAGTTTTAATAATAATATGTTAGAAATAATAATAATTGTTATAATAATAATAATAATAATAATATTCCAAAACAGTAATCTTTAAATTTAATAATTAAATTCTGATTTTAAATATGAACTAATGATAATAATGCTGATTCATATAATTGCTTAACAAATTCAAGTTTCTTGGTCCAATTAGTAAAAGGGGTCTGGCCCAAAATAGAACAAAGAAGAAAAAAAAAAGGCCCAAGTAGGCCGGCCCAGTAACGAGCCAAACAGCAACAGAAACCGGGAGAAAACCGGTCAAAGAGGGACTCGAACTCGAGCCTCTGGTATCAGCGCATATCATCACCAGTTGGCCTAAACCAGCTTTGATGATAGATTATGGTTTTATAAGTGTTATACAGCAGTCACAATGTCATCTTTAACGAGTTTCCGTTTGATTAATCGTTAGTTCGAGTTAAAGCAGTTGCAAACTAACTAGGATAAAGATCAAGATTATACCGAAACAAAGAACCGAGGCGTGACCGGCGAGTTACCGTTTCCTCCGGTGAGTCCTCGTCTTCTCCGGCGAATACCGGCGGTTGAGCGGGTTTTCCGGCGTGCTTTGGTTTGTCGAACAGAAGCAGAGAGAGAGAAAGTTGAGAGGGTGAGTGAGAGGTGTGGGTTCGGTATTTATAAGCAAAAGGAAAACCGATGGATTACGATCGGTCCCGAGAGTCAATTCACCGGAAACTCAAAAGTTGCTGCTAATCCGTTTCTTGCAGACGTGTGCTTGGCGGTAGGGATTTAAAAGGTCCAACGTCATTAATGTATAAGTATCAAACGAACCGGCATTAAAACAAACTTGGAGTCATGGCCGAGTGGTTTAGCATGTGTGTTTGATGTTTGCCGGACCGGGTGTGGCGCGTGTTCGATTCACGGCCACCCCATTTTTTTGCAACAGATAACAAATTTTACAAAAAGACACAACAGTCCCTGAGTTTAAGTTTCATTGTAATGCCAAATCAGTCCCTGCACTCTTTTTAACTAGGTTAGTTTTATTTTTAAGGTTTAGTACATTAAAACCTAACCCAGTTAGTTAGTAACAATTAAACTTTCAAAATTCCAATTATATATCCTTATTTATTTAATAAAATAATTTAATGAATAAGTACTTTATTTAACTAATATGAATAACTAAATGATAAAATGAATAGATAATTAATTATATGAATTTGAATAATTAAATATACGCGAAGATACGGGGCGTTACATTATGTATGACATATTCAAAAATTAGCCATTTTTAACTGTAGGTTCATCAATTTTGTGAAAAAAATGTCAAAAAGAAGATGAAATAGGCAGAAATAGAGAGTGTCTTGTGTAGATCTCAGCAAACTAGGTATCCATGGCTCTGATACCACTTGTTAGGATTGCTCCGTCCACTGTCATAGAACCTAAGTTTGTTATCTATGTCATCGTAAGCGAAATTACGTAATTAGTGACAAATACACAAGATTTACTGTTTAAATGTCAGTTTATTAGTCCAAATATGTTTACAATCCAAGAAACCAAATTGACAGAGCTTCATCTCTAAAGCTGCAAAGTTAAAATGAGATATCCTGAGGCTACTATTTATAGAGATCCAAGTTCGCTTGAAATGAGCATGGCCAAGTTCGCCCGAACACAACTTCGGCCGAACTTGTCCTGCTTACATCAACTTCCCCCGAACTTGATCCCTACACTATATAAATACATCAAATTCTAACATATACAAACTCTAATCAAACATACTTGATTCAAGACCTAGATGATAGACATTATGCACCAACACAATGCCTGGGAATCTTCATATTCCATCTTTCTCAAGGTGAGATGGGTATCGAAGCACTCCGGTTAGACCCATTCCAACTTGAATTCCTACATAGCATATTGAATAAATCAACTTTCCATATCATAGAACAAATTGAAGTGTTAAAACATAGAGGCATGATTGGTAAGTTACCACAATGGTGTCACCGAGAAGATGATTGTATTTGTCCCTGAACGCACGCTTGTAGTCGGAGTAGCACTGAATGGGACTCATGCCCATTATTCCTTATTATTCCCCATTGATCTGTCTATGCAAGATTAGGATCATTATTGATCTCCTCCAGTATCCATTTTAGAAGAGGTATCCTACAAATATATTGTACAGCTTTAATATACTAATTTACATTTTCTTTTACTACTAACTTACACACTGACATGATGTCGAAGTGTCACGCAAATTTAATCCAATTACTACTAATTAGCTAGCGGTAAGTGGGTATCGAACACGAGGAGTTTGTGGAAAATGTGTTTATTTTATAGCTTTATCAATTAACTAATTAAATTAAACTAAGTTGCAGAAAAGTAATTTCCAATGATTTTGATTGTTGATTTTAAAACTAAGATTAACTAAGTGATTTGCGAGAGAAAGGTTTGGTTTGTAAACAATTTTGAGACAAATGACCATCCTAGGTTTCCAATTTTCATTGACATTCATGTTTAGTTTCAATTAGAAAGAACCACATAGATATGGTTCATGTGCTATTACTTGTTGTGGAGAAAGGGAACTAAGTACTCGGATTACACTAATGCGAGGTTGTTACCCGATGACCAATCAATCAATATCCAACCCCAATCCTACCCATGATATCTCGATTGCCAACGGCACCAAGAACGTATGATTTCAGATTATGATTAACATACAGATTAACACTTTACAAACAAGCAATCAACACACCATAATAAACAAACAACGCAATTTTATTATTCTAGAAATTCAAAACGAAACACAATTGTCATGAGAAAACCTTCAACCTAGGATGATCACCGATGAGTTTAGCCGCTCATGACTCGGTGAATCATCATAACATTCAAACAAGTATTCATAGAAATCAAAATACAAACCGAAATGTTTAAAATTGTTCACAAGCCAAGAAGAACACCTAAATTCGTCCCAAAAACTGCTGCAAAACGTTTGGTAATGATTGGATGTGAAAAGACACTTAAAACGGAGTTTAATGGAGCAGTTACACTTTTCACGATGGGCGCCACCATAAGCTACGGCGCCACCGTAAGCTACGGTGCCACCATAGCCTACGGTGGTCACCTAAAAACCCTATGGTGATCAGAATCTAGATTACGGCGGGAATTGACTCCCAGCAGCCACCGTAAGCTACGGCGGCGCCGTAAGCTAAGGTGGTTGCTGAAATTTGCTTCTTTGTTTGCTCGATGCACTTTTTCGACTCCCGTTCGACTCTTGCACGTACGAACATCCATCCCATCATCATAAATCATCATTTTTATGCCCGTAAAACCTGCAGAGTCAAACATCCCATAGTTATCTAATTCACATAATAAACTCGGTTAAATGCGTGGAAGTA
This sequence comes from Scalesia atractyloides, assembly GCA_947069175.1. NCBI lineage: Eukaryota > Viridiplantae > Streptophyta > Magnoliopsida > Asterales > Asteraceae > Scalesia > Scalesia atractyloides. The sequence continues at coordinate 91,717,608 of CAMTDV010000025.1, forward strand.
TATGATATTACACACTTAAGGGTCGTCCACAAGACTGCCCGTCACATCCCCACACTTAACCGTTGCTTGTCCCAAGCAACACATCAAACCCATTCCAAATTCATGATCAATTTCAAACCGAACAATTAGGTGTCATCTTTTTACTAACTTACATCATGCCACTTACACACCCCTCACAATCAACTCTCCTCTCGGCGACAACCACGAAACTAGCGACATTTATGCTAGCACCCTCAATGCAAATGTGTTAATGTGCGACAATATGCTTGGTGTAGATCAAATCTCCGCCTAAAACATGCATAGCTTGCTTGTAAATCAAAAGGACTTAACGGTTACTTGGCTAGGGGAAAGGTAAGAATGAGGGAATATATGTGAGTGACTCGCTGATTCGATTCGGTGATACTATTACAATAAAGATAAAAACAGAACAAACATTAACTATATAACAACTACCTTCCATCTTTCTTTTCTTTTCTATTTCTTCCACTAACTAACATCATTATTCCTTCTTTTTGGACTTTTCAGATTTTTTTTAACAAACAACGATTTCAATAAGGTACTACTAAATAACACTACTACACCAAATCAAATCAATGGGTAAATATAAGGAGTTAGGCATGGGTCACAAACGAATGGCCAAAAGCTCAAACATGGTTACTACGGACCAAACCCCCACCCCTCACATTACCAAGCTCATATATATAACTTATGAGACCCAACCCCCCAAATTCCACACTCTCACACATCCAGACGAGGTCACCTAAATGCCTCTATCTCTCTACAATCAAGCAAGCTAAAGCCTCAAAATGCATCTACCAACAAGTTCTATTTACACAATAAACACATTGCCACTCAAACAAAAGAAAATTTCGATTCAATACATGTGTGTGGCACAAATACTCACCAAGAAAGAAGGTATCATAGGTTACCGATGTGTAAGATGGATAGATGAAAATTTTTCAAATTCTGACACTCTTATGCTTGGTTGAAAATTTTCAAAAATTTTTCCCCCATCCCCACACTTGGGATACATTGTCCCAATGTATGGTTTTGGAGGATCTCCTCACTTAAAGCAACCACATCTCCATTTTCTTCTATTCTCAAATCCCAACATTTTTGTATATATATATATATATACATATATTTCTAACATTGCAATAACTCCACCAACTATCATGACGCATCAACACAGACTCAACACCACCTTTCCACCCAACCAAAAACATAAACATAACACATATATATACACAAATATACAGCAAAGAAAGAACACCATCTGATCAATAATAGCGAGGTTGGGGCGGTCCGAAGATTGATGTCATCATATCCGAAAACTCACCGAACCCAAAAGCTCCACTACTGCTTCCACCTTGATCATCACCTTGTGCAGGCTGCTGGCTCCCCATACCCGTATGTGGATCCACCCATTGTGAATGAGGCAATGGTGGGGTGGGATACGACATACTTCCATCATATGGCGGAAAAGCAGAATAGTCAACAATCGTTGGATCAGAGACAACTGGCTGACCCGCATGCCAAGCGTCGTGCATTCGTCGATTCCAATCATCCATATAACGATTGTTTATCTCCTCCTCATGAGCATACATATGAGCTCTATTCCACTGCTCCTGTCGATCATAATTCCTCTTTAACGATCACTCTATACTCGCCCATGAAGGTTTGATGATCAAACGACACTTGATCAGCGTCAGAAAAACTCGAAAAAACAGGCGGCCTCATTCACTCCACAACCTGCTCCATCGATCCACCATATGCCCAATCTGAACCGTATGATAATTGCGAATAATCAAATGCACTCCTAACATAACCTGATTGAGTACCACCTCTACTACCACTAGGTCCTCCCCTATCAGTATCCATGTGTTCCACATTGGGATCATCCATATAATCCTCATCACCACTAGGTTCCTCCTCCTCACTTTCGGGGTCATCAGCTTCCCCCGGTTGTAACGGCTCGCATCCGCTTTTAACACTCTCCATCTTTTACCTTCATTCTTCAACTTATGATACCTTTCTGAATCAGAATACGACCACCCAGGCCCCAACTGTTTAAGCTCAAAGGGTTTGAATTTCTTATACGACCCTTTGTCATCCGTCGTGATTGCCCCGTACATCTTGAGCAATGCGGTAATTAGCCGTCAATGTGGGATAATCTTTCGTTGATCGCTATTTCGACTTATCCACACATTGTTTAACACCAAAAATTGAAAAGGAATCAAAGGAGCTCCTCTCAACAACGAATACAAGATTGGCACTTCCGGATATCTCACCTCAACCTTATCACCCCTCCGCGGAATTACATTTTGCGTGAAAATCACCAATAATAACCTTGCTTCTATTGTTAGATTCTTCCGATACAGTTTCCCATGTGTAGTACCCGTTAGAAATAGAAATCCAACATATTTTGCCATCGCGGGTGCTTCTCAGGTGAGATATACAAATCTTTCAATGAAGGTGTCATGTATTGGGTTGTCGGTTTACTGTCAAACTTTGCCACCCTCCTCAACGAATCAAAGGACATCTCAACATCAACCCCGTTCACTGTCCCAATTAATATCATTTTTGTTACCCCCTTTGAACGGAGGGCATCGTAAAGTGGCCATCCACTCTTGATTTTCTTCAACATACAGATTGTTCCCTGCCTTATCATAACACTTCAACGCCGCTTCCCAACCAAGTGCTCTAAATTTATCCGTGACCCCAAATGGCCAAAAATCCACCTCACGGACCTCCTTTTCAAAAATAGAGCTTCCTTGCGTTGAGGCAAGGCGTTCATTTGATCATGAAACAACACGGCTTGCCACTCAGACGACTGATCGTGCAATGGACCAGAGTCCATTGCGGCTTTGGCCCTCTCGGTTGCTCCTCTTCTTCACTTTCTTCAGGATCCTGTTGCAAAACTAGCCTTCTTTTCCTTCCCTGCTGCTCAGCCGGGTCACTTGAGGATCCCACTAGTTCTTTACCTTTACGTCCCATAATCCTGCACATCACAATCAAAACACACAAACTTTTTATCAAATTCTTATCATTCTTCTTCCCCACACTTGCTTACTACCATAATTGTAGATACAAAACACAAGCTTTTAAATTCTTACAAAATTTGGGCATGATGCCTCTACATGCTAAGAATTTCCCAAAACATAGAACAAAACTCTTGAAATCACTCCCATCTACAACCATAGCCTCAACCAACACACAAGTTCATATTATCTAATCTCTATAAGCAAGTGTGTAAATAAAGATAACTATTAAAACTTACAATTCTGCAATGTACCTCAAACAATGAACATAAATTGCATACCTTTGCTTTATAGATGATAAGAATAACAAGAACTTCAAGCTAAACACTAACCCACAAAAACCCCCAAACTTTCAGACCAAAGATGTCCGAAATTTGCCACCAAAACACAGGAATCTTTAAAAACTAAGCACAAATATGAACTCCTTGCGAAATTTTACCCAAGATTGACCAAAAAATCACTTGAATCGATGAAGTTTGAAGAAAATGTGTACAGAAGTGGTTATGGAAGCTAGGGTTTTGGTTAGGTGAAGAATAGAGAAGAAGGGATAAGAATTGGGTAAAAATGATGGAAACCGTGTTTGGTTGTGATACAAATAAGGTTTTTCGTTTTTTTTTATTAAACCCGGTCTCACATCGCCAGATGCCGCCGTAGCTTACGGCGCCACCGTAAGCTGTGGTGGCATTAAACTAAAAAATTTCACCGTATTCCAGGCTCGGGCCACCGTAGGGTTTTTTATGGCCACCGTAAGCTACGGTGCCACCGTAGCTTACGGTGGCATCTGGGCATTTTGGTTTCAATTTTTTTTTTTAAATTTTGTAATTTTATGATTTTTATATTTTTCAAAAAAACCATGAAAATTACCCTACCCCCCATGAAAAACCCGTGTTGTCCTCAACACTATGTTAGAGAAAGTCGGAAGAATATCCCCACACTTGTTTCGAACACCGGTTCAACATAAGAATGGCAAAATAACTTAAACTAAACTAAATTAAACTACATATTTACACTCCAAACCTGGGCCTCTTGATTATTCCTCATATATTGGGCGTAGAATGTAGCCCACCTTATCAACCTCTAAATTCTTGACGTCATTCCCTTCCAAGTACGGTTTTAGCCGATGCCCATTTACCGTTTGCTGTTTGTTAGTGCCCACATCTAAGATATCTACATCGCCAAACCGACCCACTCGCGTGATCTCATATGGACCCATCCATTTACTCTTTAATTTGCCCGCAAACATCTTCAACCGCGAGTTGTACAACCACACCTTTTGACCCACTTCAAAAACCTTTTTCCTAATTTTTGCATCGTGAACTTTCTTTGATTTGTCTTTGTATGCGGATGCACATTCATATGCTTCATCTCGAATTTCCTCTATCTCACTCAATTGCTATTTTCGAATTCTCCCCGCTTCATTATAATCCGCATTTACTGTTTTGATTGCCCAATGTGCCCGATGAGCCAACTCCATCGGCAAGTGACATCCTTTACCATAAACCATCCGGTAAGGAGTTGTACCAATCGGAGTTTTGTAAGCCATCCGATACGCCCATAACGCATCATCTAACTTAGTCGACCAATCCTTCCGATCCGTTCGTACGGTCTCCATGAGAATTTCCTTGATTTGACGGTTGGACACTTCAACTTGTCCACTTGTTTGCGGATGGTACGGCGTAGCGATTCGGTGATTCACACTATACCTCTTCAATAATTTTGCAAAATTAAAGTTCTTAAATGTGAACCCCATCACTAGTTATCACTCTTGGAATCCCGAAGCGAGCAAAAATGTTAGATTGCACAAACTTACAAACAACCGAATGGTCATTTGTTCTTGTAGGAATAGCTTCAATCCACTTTGATACGTAATCTACCGCCACCAAAATGTATAAGAAACCATTCGAACTCGGAAAAGGGCCTATAAAATCTATACCCCAAACGTCAAATACCTCAACCACCAAAATAGGTTGTAGAGGCAATTCATCCCGCTTCGAGATACTTCCCATTTGTTGACATCTTGTACATTGACGAGCATATTCGCATGCATCCTTGAAGATTGTAGGCCAATAGAACCCACACGTGAGTACCCGATAACCCGTCTTTTGACCACTAAAATGACCCCCACAAGCAGATGAATGAGCATGGGTCAAAATCTCTAGCACTTCCGTCTCGGGTACACATCTTTGAATAACTTGGTCGGGCCCAATCTTGAAGAGATCCGGTTCAACCCATATATATTGTTTAACTTGAACCAAAAATTGTTGTCTTCGTTTCTTGGTCCAATGATCCGGAATAGCACCCGTGGCCAAATAGTTTACGTAATGGGCATACTACGGTGCAACAAAAGTAGAAACGGCCAAGAGTTGCTCATCGGGAACCGTTCATTGATCTCGCTCATATCGTCGACACCTTCTAATGGAATCCGAGATAAGTGATCCGCTACAACATTTTCACATCCCTTTTTGTCCCGGATTTCCAAATCAAACTCTTGTAGTAACAATACCCATCGGATCAATCGGGGCTTCGTGTCTTTTTTCTCCATCAAGTATCGAATCGCGGTATGGTCCGAATACACAACCACTTTGCTCCCCTAAATATATGAGCGAAACTTGTCCAAGGCATACACCACCGCTAATAACTCTTTTTCGGTTGTGGTGTAATTCAGTTGCGCCTCGGACAAAGTCTTGCTAGCATAATAAATTACCACCGGCTTCTTATCGACCCGTTGACCCAAAACTGCTCTAATAGTTGTGTCACTTGCATCACACATTATCTCGAACGGCTTTGACCAATCCGGCGGTTGCAAAATAGGAGCCTTCACCAACTGTTCCTTCAAAACATTGAAAGCTTGAAAACATTCATTAGTAAACTCAAAAGGGACATCTTTCAATAACAAATTACATAAAGGTTTAGTAATATCACTAAAACCTTTAATAAATCGTCTATAAAATCCCGCATGTCCCAAAAACGATCTTACCCCTTTTACATTTTTCGGTGCAGGCAAAGATGATATTACCCGAATTTTTGCCTTATCCACCTCCATCCCTTTTTCCGAAATCACATGACCCAACACAATCCCCTCTTGTACCATGAAATGACTTTTTTCCCAACTTAGCACTAAATTTTTCTCGACACATCTTTTTAAAACTTTTTGCAACCCAACAAGATTCAAAACTAGTGCCAAAAATGGAAAAATCATCCATAAACACCTCAAGCGACTCCCCAACCATGTCCGAGAAAATACTCATCATATATCGTTGAAAAGTTGTCGGAGCGTTACACAAGCCAAAGGGCATTCACCTAAAGGCAAAAGTGCCATAAGGACAAGTAAAAGTGGTTTTGTGTTGGTCATCGGGATGGATGGCGATTTGGTTATAACCCGAGTACCCATCTAAAAAACAACAAAAATTTTGACACGATAATTTTTCAATGATTTGGTCGATAAACGGTAATGGAAAATGGTATTTGGAAGTAACGGTGTTTAACTTCCGATAATCAATACAAATTCGCCACCCGGTGACCGATCGGGTGGCTATTTGTTCACCACTCTCATCTTTGATAATTTGGATGCCGGCTTTTTAAGGAACCACTTGGGTAGGACTTACCCAATCACTATCCGAAATCGGATAGATTATTCCGGCATCCAACCATTTAATTACCTCTTTCTTTACCACTTCCCGCAAGTTCGGATTCAATCGCCTTTGAGCTTTCCTTGTTGGTTTTGCATCTTCGGTTATTATGATCTTATGCATCACAATGGATGGACTGATTCCTTTCAAATCGGCAATGGTCCACCCAATAGCCGCCTTATTCTCTTTCAACACCTTCAATAATGCTTGTTCTTGAATTTTCTCCAAATTAGAGGCAATGATAACCGGCAAAGTGTCGTCATCCCATGAAAATGCGTACTTCAAGTGACTTGGCAAGTCCTTCAACTCCAACTTCGGTGGCTTTTCTAACGATGGCTTCATCCCCGAGCTAACTTCCACCGGTAGACTCTCCAACTGATGGGTCCATGACGGACGACCCTCTTTGATCGCTAGATCATCCAACTTTTGCTCCTCTATCCTCAATGCACAAGCATGTACCTATTCAGAAAAATCACAAACACAAGTTTCCATGCTATCCTCCTCATACTCGTGCGGTTCACATCCGTCTACCAAATCTGCCATAAAACACTCATCAACACCAATAGAGTTAGAAGTGTTAGGGAAGACATTCAATCGCATTTTTCTATTTCCAAAGGTCATGTCAACAGTACCAAACCGACAGTCAATCACAGCATGAGCGGTACTAAAAAATGGACGACCCAAAATAACATTTTGTGGTTGTTTTGGGTCCGCGGATGAGTAGTCTAATACAAGAAAATCTACCAGATAATAGAACTCATCAACCTTAACAATTACATCTTGCACCATTCCCCGAGGAAGTTTATGAGATAAATCGGCCAAAACAACTGTTGTCACAACCCTTGCCAATGGACTAAAATCATATTGGTCATATAAACCTCCCGGTAAAATATTCACTCCGGCTCCAAGATCTAAGAACGCCCTTGACATTTTAAAATTTCCAACTTGAATATTTATTAATGGCGTCCCGGGATCTTGGAGCTTAGGAGGAAGCTCCCCATTAAGAACCGCACTAACATGACCCGTCAAGTCAACCCGCTTAGGCATTTTCTTCTTTTGTTGCCTTTTTTGAGTGCATAATTCTTTCAAAAATTTTGCATAAGCGGGTACTTGTTTTATTGCATCAAGTAAAGGAAGATTCGCTTTTACTTGTTTAAAAACATCCAGCATTTCCTCTTTTTGAGGACCCCTAGTTGAAATAAAAATTTTCTTACCCGGGTCAAGTAAAGCTGAAGGAAATGGAACTTGACTAGGTCCCCCTTCCTCATTTTTATCTTGGAGAATTTCACCCAACCCCGGTTTTCCACTTACTTTTTCAACATTAGGATCCTTCAACATAATTGAGGGTGACCTCTAATCCTCATCACTTTCATTACCCGTAATATCCTCAACCACCCCATCAACCAAACCCGGTGACAAATTTGCTTTAAATTATTTACCACTTCTCAAGACACTAACATGGTTAATAGGAATATTACGCGAATTATTATAAGAAGGATTTACCTTGGTGTCACTAGGAAGTTGCCCTTTACCTTTTTTCAATTCCGCTACCTCGGACGCAAGTTGACCCATTTGAGTGATCAACGCTTGGATGCTTTATCAAGAACCTCATCTTTTTGCATCCGAACCTCATAAAGTTGGTTCCTTTTTTGCATGCCTTGTTGCATCGTCCTAAGCATATCCATCATTTCATTCCTACTTGATGAAGATTGACCCAAAGAACCACTTTGACCACCTCCTGGTTGTTGATATTGACCTTGGTAACCTTGATTGTTTTCGCTTATAAAATTATCTTGATTGTATTGTTGACGCATTTGGGTCAGCTTGATTTGTCGGGTTCCCATAACGAAGGTTTGGATGGTTCCTCAACCCGGGGTGGTATGTGTTCGAATTCATGCCAAAATTTCTACCACCCCCTTGAATAGCATTCACCTCCTCCGCTTGACCTTCAATACATGCCGCCACAAAAACATCCGCCGCATGCCCTATTTCATTGCAATTAGTACACACATTATAAACATGGTTAGTTGTATGTACCTCTACATCCTCCATGGCGTTTACTTGTGGTCTCGTAACCACCTACTTCTTATTTCTTGATGCTTGTGCTTGTCGTTTAGAATTGAACGACATTTGTTCCAAGAAGGCCCAATCGTCTTGCTCGTAATTTGTCAAATGTACCATTAGAAACCGACACTAAATCGTGCACATCACCATCACTCCACCCCTCACGAAAGGCATGTAAAAGCTCCCAAAGAGCAATCCCATGATGCGGACAACTTTTAAGCATCATGTTGAACCTATCGAACGCTTCGTGAAACATCTCACCCACTTGTTGCCGAAATTCCCGAATACCTTTTCGAGCATCATTCGTCTTTTGAGCGGTGAAAAATTCTTCTAAGAACCTTTGTTGCATTTCGCCCATGTGTAGATCGATGCGGAAGGTAACGTATAGAACCACCTCTTTGCCTTGTCTTCCAACGAAAATTGGAAAAGTACTAATTTAACTTCATCGGATGAAAATCCTTGACCGCCAATGGTGTTGCAAATGGAATCATAAGCTTCTAAATGGAATTAAGGTTCTTCCGATGCTAAACCTTTGTATTTAGGCAAACTTTGGAGCGCATTGGTTCTCACCTCAAAAGTTCTTCCATCCGGATGATGAGGAATTACCACTGGCGAAGGATTGTTTGTGATAACGGGCCGAAAATGAGCTTCAATTCCCCTCAACACTTATCTATGGTATCTTCGTGGAGCGCCTAATGGTACTCTTGGACGACCCAATTGGGGCGCAAATTGTTGTTGATATTGAGGTTGTTGCACCGCCGGTTGTTGCACCGGTCTTTGAACTTGTGGGGGTTGTTGATATTGATGACGCACTTGTTGCAAAGGCATAGGCCGTTGAAACTGTGGCCCATGCGGATGAATCTGTTGTACCCCAAAAGTTCTTCCATCCGAATGATGAGGAATTACCATTGGCGAAGGATTGTTTGTGATAACCGGCCGAAAATGAGCTTCAATTCCCCTCACCACTTCTCTATGGTATCTTCATGGAGCGCCTAATGGTACTCTTGGACAACCCATTTGGGGCGCAAATTGTTGTTGATATTTAGGTTGTTGCACCGGTCTTTAAACTTGTGGGGGTTGTTGAAATTGTGGTTGTTGATATTGAGGACGCACTTGTTGCAAAGGCATAGGCCGTTGAAACTGTGGCCCATGCGGACGAATCTGTTGTACCCCCGTTGGTTGTCTAACCACTTCTTGAATTTGCTCAACTTGTTGCCCTTGGTACATCATACCTCCTTGAGGTCCCAAATTACCTCCTTCTCCCCCATAATAATACCCCTCTTCATCGTAACCTCTAAACTCATCATCATACCCATCATAAAAACCTTCTCCTCCAACACCTGAAGATTGTACGTATTGAGACGATGGTTGATAAAAACCCGTTTGATGTGAAGGTTGCAAAGTGGATGTAGTGTGGACGATGGTTGAACTGGGTTGGAATTGATTTGGTGGTATATGTTGGTGGAAGATGATTGACCGACCGATGGGAAAAGGATAAAAATGGTGGAACCATTGTGGTGGCAGTAAAAGTAAGGGCGGGGCCGGTTTGAGAAATTGTGGGTGATGTGGTGTTAGTTGATTGCACTTCCAATGTGGAAGTAGGATTTATAGTAAGATTTGGTGAAGGTGTAGACGGTGATGTTTGACCCGTAGTGGGTGTTGGTAAATCCATGATGACTTTGTTTTCTCGAAGTAAAACTCGGTTTTGTCGTAAGGTTCGCTCAATTTCGGGATCAAATGCTAGCGGTGATGACTTGTGAGAGCATGCATACACCTGTAAAAAGTACCTGCACACTAAACACAGCCAGCGTAAGCCCGAAAATAACAAACAAAAGCTACTAAATTAACACACGTTGCGCAATACTCCCCGGCAATGGCGCCAAAATTTGACATGATGTCGAAGTGTCACACAAATTTAATCCAATTACTACTAATTAGCTAGCGGTAAGTGGGTATCGAACACGAGGAGTTTGTGGAAAATGTGTTTATTTTATAGCTTTATCAATTAACTAATTAAATTAAACTAAGTTGCAGAAAAGTAAATTCCAATGATTTTGATCGTTGATTTTAAACTAAGATTAACTAAGTGATTTACGAGAGAAAGGTTTGGTTTGTAAACAATTTAGAGACAAATGACCATCCTAGGTTTCCAATTTTCATTGACATTCATGTTTAGTTTCAACTAGAAAGAACCACATAGACATGGTTCATGTGCTATTACTTGTTGTGGTGAAAGGGAACTAAGTACTCGGATTACACTAATGCGAGGTTGTTACCCGATGACCAATCAATCAATATCCAACCCCAATCCTACCCATGATATCTCGATTGCCAACGGCACCAAGAACGTATGATTTCATATTATGATTAACATACAGATTAACACTTTACAAACAAGCAATCAACACACCATAATAAACAAACAACGCAAGTTTATTATTCTAGAAATTCGAAACGAAACACAATTGTCATGAGAAAACCTTCAACCTAGGATGATCACCGATGAGTTTAGCCGCTCATGACTCGGTGAATCATCATAACATTCAAACAAGTATTCATAGAAATCAAAATACAAACCGAAATGTTTAAATTGTTCACAAGCCAAGAAGAACACCCAAATTCGTCCCAAAAACTGCTGCAAAACGCCTGGTAATGATTGGATGTGAAAAGAGGGCGCCACCGTAAGCTACGGTGCCACCGTAGCCTACGGTGGTCACCTAAAAACCCTACGGTGATCAGAATCTGGATTACGGCGGGAATTTACTCCCAGCAGCCACCGTAAGCTACGGCGGCGCCATAAGCTACGGTGGTTGCTGAAATTTGCTCCTTTGTTTGCTCAATGCACTTTTTCGACTCCTGTTCGACTCTAGCACGTACGAACATCCATCCCATCATCATAAATCATCATTTTTATGCCCGTAAAACCTGCAGAGTCAAACATCCCATAGTTATCTAATTCACATAATAAACTCCGTTAAATGCGCGAAAGTATATGATATTACACACTTAAGGGTTGTCCACAAGACTGCCCGTCACACACCCTCTGATATACACTTGCAATAACACCACATAACTGTAGAATAACTATGATAACAACATTTTAAATGTGAAACCAAAATTGAGTTAACCACTTCCCTAACCTCTCATCGTAGCTCAAGTGTTCCAAACATGGAAGTGGATAATAGTAAGTCATGTTACATCAGTTATATAAAAATTTCCTTTTTTCATTTACAAATCAATAAAGCTAATAGATATTATTAATTGAACCAAAAAATATTAAAGAATACATAAATTTGCCAACTTACAGGAACATCAGAAAGATAGTAACCTCTCCAATTGCCACTTGAATCTGCTGAAACTTACAAAAAATACACCAAATTTCATCAAATGCTTGGTATGCATAAAACCTGAGTTAAACTAAACCAACACTTACCAGAATACACCACTTGAATCTGTCGAAACTTCCGCTTATCATTCCCCAAAAACTCCCTTATCCGGTTGCCATTTGCTAAACACCACAAATCAAAACCCACCATCGAAACATGTTGATAAACTAAACCGAAAATCGAAAATGTATCGAAAACTTTAACAGAACATTACCATTGCAAGCTTACGGTAAGCCCGCCTAAAGTAGAAGATGCAGCTCAATCCTACAGTAAATGAAATTGAACGATTCAGAAAATTTTGGCTTGACTAAACTACAAAAGAATATTCATTAAATAACATGATAACCAGCCAAATGACCTAAAAACCATAGAAAATAGATTAAAGGGATATATTATCATACTAAGAGATCTAAAAAATCAAGGGGCAATTGCATATATCCCCCTCTAAATCTATTTTATTGCATATTTACCCAACCAATAAACAATATTGCATATGTCCCTCCCTTAATGAAAAAAAATTGCAAATATCCCCATCTATATCTGTTTTATTGCATATTTACCCAACCAATAAATAATATTGCATTAATCTCCTCCCTTAACGAAAAAAAATGCAAATTGACCTATTATAATTCGTTTTAATAAAAATGTATTATAACATGACTATTTTACTCTAATTTCCATAAAACCTTTAAAATTTTCTATATTCGTATTTTATCCATTTTTAACTAGTTTTTTTTTGTTTTTTTTACCAAATTGTGTTTTTTATGGTTGGCTAATTAGTTTTTTTAGTCCTTTTTTATTCTGCATTTTTACTAATTTGCTCTTTTATATTTTTTTACGGTTGGCTAATTAGTTTTTAGTTTTTTTATTTTGCATTTTTTCTAAGTTTCTCTTTTATATCCATTTTTAACTAGTATTTTTAACCATATTGTGTTTTGTTTTTTACGAAAGTGTTGTTGTCTAAGCTTTGAGTTTTGACACTGGTTGGATATGGGAAAGAAGACGCTGGGGTCTTTCGGTTTACTCACAGACCACAGTTTACAAGAATTAAAATTATCTCATGTATTTTATATAATGAAAAAACATATAAAAGAGAAATATAAAAATATAGAAAAAATTTTAAGGTTTAAGAGAAATAGGATGAGAGAGTCATTCTATAATACATTTTAAGAAAAACAAGTTATAATGGTAATTTTGAAAATTTTTTCACTAATGAAGGGGATATATGCAATTTTTTTAAGTTGGGTAAATATGCAATTATGGAGGTTTATAAAGGGGAAATATGCAATCCTCCCAAAAATCAAAATAGAAGCAGTTAGTTATTAACTTACAAAACTGCAAGTTCAGAGTTGGTAATCAACTCTCCATATCTGGTACTCAAGTCTCCCATCATACTTCAAAACCCATTGCTTGCAATCTGTAATGAAATGAATTCATAAGGTCAAGCACACAAGAGAATAAAAATAAATCATATCGAAACTCAGAGTAGTCTGTCAGATGCTATCTTAAAAAAGATAATCATCCATCATGCTCCTCATGCTCTATATGTGGTCATTCAACATCGTTACCTACATAACACTTAAGAAGGTTAACACGCAAGCAATTGGAACTATTTTGTGAAAAACAATTGTAGTACCAAACCTTAAATTGCTAAGAATGCTCTCAGTTGTAGTACCAAACCTTAAATTTCGATCAGCAATACACCATGCACACATCATGTTCTTCACATAATTTATATACTAAAAGAACTCTCCATAGTCTGTAGCCATAACAAACACTTTCTCAAAAATCACTCCTCTCAACCCCTTCCCAATCATCATCCGACGAATCATCCTCCTCCGAAATCAAACCTTCTTCATTCACATGCATTTCTCGTTCATGTTTAAGGGCTGGATCTTGTTTCTCTTCATTTGAAACTTTTTTCACGAGATCTTTTGATACCGAGTCATAAGAATTTGTCACCTCGAAGTTTTGGTACGGTTTCCCCTTTAACTGGAAATGGAACACATAGCATATTAAGATACAGTTGCAGTAGTTACTAACTTTTTATCAATATTATATACAAGTAAACAATTAAACGTACCTTCTGAATGTATGCTTTCCTTTTTAAACCCACGCCATAAGTCCCTTGGCCATCATGACTTGGATTTATATAATCAAGCAAATCCGATACACTGCACATCATATCAACAATAAAGCTTTAGTCATTGTTCAAACAAATCATTGTTTGATATTAAGAATTTGAAACTGAAAGCACTTCCAACACACCTAAGATGGCCTTTGTTAGCTATGGATGCATCTAGTTTCCGAGTACCGTTTCTTGCAGCTTCTTGTTGTTCAAGCGCCTTGGATTCAAAATACTTCAGCCATGTAACAGCATCCTGCATCAAAAGTTATTAAGTTGATATAAAACAATACATATACAACCTTGCTAAAACTATAATATATATTACCTATGTGCGTAAATCATCTGGACCAGCTTTGCACGTATTATTTGCAAGGTGGTTTGTTCATGCTGGACACTAAGAGGGTAAGCTTCCATCAAAGAAAGTGTGATAGCTATTGCATGGTAGCTAGCAGTAGTCTAAAAAATAGGAGCGTAAATGGTAGGGTTAATATTGTCTTTTCAGACATACACCATGGGGAGTCATGTTTCCAAAGGAGAAGTAAACAACCTAGATATGATCCGTGCCAAGTAATTTTTTGTTGTACTTGAGAGCTTTATGGAGATATATGAGTACAACATGAACGTTTTACAGGCCTTCTCCCATCATAACTACACTAACTACACTGATGTATGTTGCAGCAGTATTTGGATGTGATGCCCCACAAGTTAGATGCAACAAATACCATGCCCGTTTTACTAAATCCGCATGTTATATTTCTTATCGCGTACACATCGTACGTTAAAGTCAATTAAGCGTTAACTAACCCCTATACAGAGATAAATAGGAATATTGGATTTTAACAATCCCAACTATTTGTCATTGGCTGCCAACAGTCCCAACTTCAAAAATAATCATTGGCAGTCCCAACTATTGACATATTGGCCACCAATGGATCCTAACTAACAGAACCCTAACGTCGTTAGTCTAAGGTCACCGAAAAATCATTTTTTTACCAGAAAAAGGTTTCTAAAGGTTCGATCTATGGTCACAAAGAGGTTTGAGACGATGATATTAAGTTTTCCGGCCAAAAAGTTAAGTTCTCCGGCAAAAAAGGAGTTTTTTTTGTGACTTCAATTATTGGGGCTTTTACTAGAAAAAGGTTCTTAAAGGTCCGTAATAAGGTTACAAAGAGGTTTGGGACGAAAATGTTGGGTTTTCCGGTCAAAAACGTTTTTTCGGCGACCAGAGACTAACGGCGTTAGGGTTCTGTATGTTAATAGTTGGGATTGTCAGTGTTAAGTTGAAATGTTGGTGACCCATGACGAATAGTTAGGATTATTAAAATCCAATATCAAGTTCCATTCATATCCTCTAGTGTAACTTCACATTTTTTCATAGACCTTTTTAATAACCCCTATATAGAGATATATTAAATATAGGTTCCATTCATATCGTGTAGTGTAACTTCACATTATTTCATACACCTTTATAAAATTAAAAGTAAAAACAGATGTATAGATACAACATAATTAGCTAGCTAACTAAACGGACACTGGCCTCTGTGTTAACACTATTGTTGCTACAACGATTATGCAGTGGTAATTAAGTATGTATTATTGAAATCCATGTGTGCCTTTAAAAACTCTTTATTCACCGCCCATACCCTGACAAAGATCTTTACACCGATATTAGTTTTGACACCCTAGATCTCCATGAATCGCCCTCACCACTAGGGCCCAAAGCTGTGAATTATAGTGCCACCTAGAGCCGACTTCGAGAATGATAAAAAAAAAGTCGGGCCTCGTGCGAGACAAAAAGTTTGGGCCCCCTTCGTATAATTGGTATTGATCGAAATTTGATTTCATTCGGTATGGTACGATACGAATACTCGATAATAATAATAATATACCCAAGAGGTTTTTATAAAATAAGTAAAATGTAATATACTAAAGTCTAAATATTACATTATCACATATAATATTTTTATATTTTACTCTTGAATTTTATGATAATAGTCACTTTTAAATGAAGGTATAGTGGTATAGTATAACTAAATGATATATATAAAGATATATCAACAATGTGCATCATATTTGCTTGTATATGATTTTGTTTTATTGTATGTGCTTGTAAATATTGATATTGGTTTTGCATCATTTGACCAAGTTATATACGCCGTGTTAACGTGGAACTGATGAAAAAAATGACAGAAAAAATATTATTGGAAAGGGAACAGAAGGATCGAACTTGCACCCATGACTTAATGGTTTCTATAGTGAACCAATAGACCAAAAAGCCCATTGTATATAAATGTTTCAAGATAAATCCATTTGGCATTTAAAATTCTAGAAATCTAAAAAAGAATGGTAAAAGGGGGAGATAGCAGATTCGAACCGGAGACTTCAACATAAAGTAAAACGCCCTTACCAACTAAGCTATGGTAAGATACAAGACTAAGTATTTATAGTATTTGTGAAACATAAACTTTTTGAAACTTTTCGGGCCCAATTCCTACTGATGCACGCCAATGGGACCCTCGGGCCGTCGCCTGGTTTGGCCAGCCCAATAGCCAACTCAGGTGCCACCACCATTTAGCTATGAGACCGAAATTTATCTCCTTTAAACCACCTACCCCGAGCCTCCCTCGAGTTGGATCCCACTATCTTCTCCCACGTGACCCACCGGATCTTCTTGTTATTGTTGTTGGACCCACCGGACTTTCCTAGGGATACCTTCCAAAGTATTGAGCACTCCGATTTGTATAGCGAAAGGAAATAGTTTGAAAGTGACCCCAATACCGTTTTTATTAATGTAACCTGCCCTGTGAAAGAGAGATTCCTAGCCTTCCTAAGGATAATTTGTCATTAAATCTGTCTATAATAATTTTCCAAATCGGTTCATGTTTGCACCGATTAACAAACCAAGGTACATGAACGGCATCCTCCCCTTTTGATATGAAACCATCGCCATTTAGTGTTTGTCTATTTTTATGATTAACATTTAAAGTGTTTTTAACAAAAGAAAACAAAATATCCTTCCCAACACCATCAAACGTTGATACAAGAGTAAATTTAGTGATTTAGGAAGCATATACTGCACTCTCTCTTTCTGTTTTCCCATTTTTTAAAATTTTTTAACGTATATACCTATGAGTTCAATTTTGTTGTGAGGTCAACTTAAAATAAAAGTAAAATAAAAGGAAAATGAGCCTATTTTTTTGAACGGCCAACAAATCAATCCCAAGTACTCTCGGGACACCCACTGGACAAACGGAGTACTCCGAGAGTAACCCGAGTCGTCCACCACCACTTCCGGGGAAAACCCGGTAACTCACCCGCCCGTAGGCACGACAGTGAAATTACCGGTAAAACCCGTTTGGCTCAAGGATCGAACCAGGTTGCCCTGGGTATCCTATCATCGCCCACCAGTGTCTCACTCATTTTTTTGCACCAAGTGGGAATTGAACTTGAGTCTTCATAAAAGAATTCAAGCTCCCCTACCACTTGAGTAGAGGTCATTGGCGAAAACAGAGCCTATTATTGGTATAAAATTTGCATATATTGTCTTATAGGAATAGGAATACGAATAGGACTAGAATTATATTTACACGTTTTGACAATTTTTAAGTTTTGTATAATATTTTATCTTTATAATGAATTTTCAGTATTTATTGTTTTTAACTTATAATTTGTAAGATTCGATATTAACGTTTTTGGTATCCATGACTTTATTTTTCAGGGTTTTTTTTTATTTTGTTGCTACACCGAGTGTTTATCTGTAACAAAACGAATCGTTTACAAGGAAATTCCTCGCGAATCCACCTAGTTAGGTAATATTTAAAGATATTTCATGTTTATTTTGTGAGTGTTATGTTGGTGCGATTCGGATCTTAAATCAAAATCCTAATTTTCTGAATTCGTTTTCATTTGAGATAAGAATTCATAAGTCAAATATTAAATAGGTAGGTAGCAGGTTCGTGTTATACAAGGAATTGCCACCCCGATACTTGTATTCCAAGTTAACTTCTTGTTGTATATTTAAAATTTAAACTAAAATTTATACTATATTTTATATATATATATATATATATATATATATATATATATATATATATATATGTAACAAAACAAAAACACCTCCTTTAACTATTTTTTTGCACGACTTTCATATGGCGATGTCCCTGAAACCCCACAAGAAGATGAAGATGAAGGTTGAGCTACCGTTTAGTTTAATAGAATCTGAGATACTATCAAGACTTGCGGATAAATCCGACATAGGTTGTTGCCGGTGTGTGTGCAAACAATGAAATCGTTCTTATCGACACCTGCGTATGCCAGGATGCACCTCCAGCACCACGGAACCATCAACGACTATAAACTTCTCCTATTTGACGGGTTCACCTTCCGCACGCTTGACGGTTCAACAACCATCCCTTCTAACCCAAACCCTAATCCTAATCCAAACCCTAACCCTAACCACGTATTTATTTTCGCAAGCCTGCATGGGTTGGTATTTTAGGTTCAAAGGAATACACTCAGCTAGTGTTTTGGAATCCATTTACATGGTGCCTACAAGAAGTTGTCATCTGGCCCGCGGTTTACTTTTTCCAAGAAAGTTGCTAGAGATGGCATCGGTTTCTATATCGACTCTTCTAGTGATTACAAACTTGTATGTGTGATTGGGGGTGGTGGTCTCGATGGGGCTCATATCTATTCCCATAGATTGGATTCATGGAGAGAGATCGAATTTCCATTCGTCTCTACCACCGAGATGTGTGTTTGGTCTCCGGCTAGTTTATGCGGCCAATGCCTTTATTTCATTGTGAGAGCTTATACGCTGGATGTTGAAGGTGAATGGTGGATTATATGTTTTGATGTGAAAACCGAAACTTTTAAGAAAATACTATTTCCCCCGTTCCAGATGGCGCAATGGATCGCGGGGGAAGTTTTATCCTTCTCAATAGATGCATTCATCTGTGTGTAACCTATAAAATAACTACGTATTTGAAGCTGGCGATCTGTGGAGACTCAATGGTGATGATGGGTGGGTTAAGGTGGCTACTTTTAGCGACCCACGTGTTGAAAATAATCTAATCAAACAGAAAATTATTATTAACATTATTAATTACCAAGTGTTGGCCAAACCAGTTTATTCCAACGTGAACAAACTGATTGAAGAAAGGTAGAAGGAGACTGTCCGTTATCGAACAATTTAAATAACACGCAAAAAACTAAAACCAACCTGGCGATTTAAGAAACCGAGATTCTTGAACTGCACGGATGATTCCTGTCCTTAAAGGATTTTACGCGCTCGTATTGTGTGAGCTGCAGCGTAAACTCCTAGGATTTAATGCAGAACTGATCTGGTATTCCAACAGCAATGGAAACCAGAAAACGCAGAAGCTGGAGAAGAAACAGGAACACCAGAGAGGAAGGCTGACGAAAATTTTGTGTAAAAAATTGGTAGCAGGAAGCCTTTATTTATAGGTTCAGATCTCAACTAGAATGAGAAAAACGGGAATGGGATAAACCTCATCTACCAGATTCGAATTCGAATTCCTGGAGATATCCCACATGAATTCGATTTCCAAGAGATAACCCCCACAGTTTCGAACTCATCTCTATCCCAATCTTATCTCTTCTGATCTCGATCCACAGCACTAACGCACCTGAACCGGACCCTAGCTAAAAATAAAAGTTCCTCAGCTCCTAGCGATGATGCGTACGTGCGAAGTGCAAAGTGCGCCTCAAGCGCGCCCATTCACGAGCTCGCGGCTCGGCTCGGCGCGCGTGTGGGCTTGACCCACTTCTCAACCCATCTAACACTTTGAAGGCCCATAAGGGGTAATCCCTTATAAGCCACTCAAATTTCACTACCCCACCAATGTGGGATGGAGGAAACATACCAACTTGTATGTTTACCACTAATATTTCCAACAATCCCACACCAAGTTGGAATGTTTCCGTTCACTTCGACAGATGATGTCACTAGGTGTCACGAAGATTAAACCCAGTTTATGTTGATAAACAAGAAGAGACAGATTTGATGGTGTCCTACGGAATTAAACCATTAACCTGATAGCGCCCTTCGGTTTACCCCACACATCACCGGCCGACTTTGCGTTCTCACTGAGCGCGAATATGGTCGTGCGCTATAAACCCTTTTCATGACCATTTAGAAGACAAACCACTTATCTTCACTCGAGGCGGCACCACCTCTAAATCATATAGGCAAAGTTTTACATCATCCATGTTGCTTGAATGCCTCAAAAACTTTGTTAAGAGCATTAGCTCACCCTTATTCTCGGCAACGACGTACTATCATACCTCACATGGATCTATCAAATTGATAGTACCTTCTATCGTTAGGTGACTTTGTTTTTACCCATTAAACTTGAGAAATAGGAGCACTAAGTTCAAGTTGGGTTTCCATCACTAACGATTCTATTGTGGTTTTAGACCCATATCTCTCGCAGTATTCACTACCAAATCTCTCGTCAGAGGTTTAGTAAACGAATCAGCCAAGTTCTTACTCGTCTTGACATAGACAACCTTGATGGTACCACTTTCAAGAAGTTGTCTCACATAATTGTGCCGTAGACCTATGTGTCTTGACCTCCCATTATACACTGTGTTGTATACTTTAGATAGTGTGGCCTCACTATCACAATACATGGGAATATACGGCATTGGAACATCCCACAAACAGATGTCCGTAAGTAGATCTCTAATCCACTATGCTTCCTTACTAGCCGCAGCTAGTGCTATGAACTCAGCTTCCATAGTTGAGTGGGCAATACACGTATGTTTCTTGCTCGCCCAAGAAATTGCTACTCCTGCTAGAGTGTAAATCTACCCACTTGTAGATTTTGAATCACTGATGTGATCAATCCAGCTCGCATCAGAATAACCTTCGAGTATTCTGAAATTAGACGTGTATGTCAGTTCTAAGTTACTGGTCCTTTTCAGGTATCCAAATACTCTACCCACTGCTTTCCAGTGTTCTGTCCCTGGATTGACAGTATACTGACTCAGTTTGCTTACAGCAAAAGCAATATCAGGACGAGTGCAATGTGTTGCATACATCATACTTCCAATAGCACTCGCATACTCCAGTTGAGTCACTGTTCTCCCTGAGTTCACATTAAGTTTCACCACTTGGATCAAATGTGGTATTAAACTCTTTAATGTTCAAGTGTTGAAACTTAGTTAGAATTTTCTCTATGTAATGAGATTGACTTAGAGAAATCTGACTTTCAGTTCTTTTCACCTTGATCCCAAGAATGGTATCAACTTCTACTAGATCTTTCATCTTAAAGTTCGAGGACAGATATTTCTTAGTTTCAGAAATACCTTCAAGGTGAGTGCCAATGATCAACATATCATCAACATAGAGACAAATCACGACTGTATAACCGGGTTCGCATTTAGTATAGATACACCTATCAGCACTATTGTGTCGAAACCCGAAAGCAGTCACAATGGTGTCAAACCTCTCATGCCACTGTTTAGGAGCTTGCTTCAAACCATAAAGAGATTTAATAAGTCTACACACTTTGTTCTCTTGTCCAGGCATCACAAACCCTTCTGGTTGCTCCAAATATATCTTCTCATTTAGATACCCATTTAGAAACGCAGTCTTTACATCCATTTGATGGATGTACAGCCCTTTCAAAGCAGACACCGCTATTAGAGTTTTAATAGAGCTAATTCTAGCCACAGGTGCATAGGTATCAAAATAGTTGATCCCTTCTCTCTGCCTATACCCTTTAGCAACTAATCTCGCTTTATAGGCAGAGATGGATCCATCTGGATGATACTTCCTTTTAAAGATCCATTTGGATCCAATAGGTTTCTTTCCCTTGGGTAGATCAGCTAACTCCCAAGTTCCATTTCCCATGATGGAATCCATTTCATCATTGACTGCTTCCTTCCACAAATGAGCATCTCTTGATGACATTGCTTCGCTGAAAGTTTTAGGATCAGCATCCAAATTAACAACGAAAATGACCTCTCTCGTCACTTTCTTTTAAGTTCCCTCAACCAGGTAAGAAAAGAAATCATCTCCATAACTTTTCTCTTTTCTAACTCTAGTACTTTTCCTCGGTTCTTCAACTATTGGTGAAGGTTGAACTCGTTTTTCAGAAGTACTAGAAAATGTGGTGTAATTTGAGTTTTCATCATCTCTAGAAAACTTGTTCTCAAAGAATTCCACATCTCTGGATTCTACAACTATACCTGATTCGTCATCCAACAACCGGTAAGACTTACTTTGCGGAGCATATCCAATGAGTACACTTTTGTAAGCTCGTTCTCCCAGTTTGAGTGTCTTTGGATCAGGCACGCGATAATAGGCAAGACACCCCCAAACCCTCAAATACTCTAGGTTTGGTTTTCTTCCTTTCCACAACTCATATGGACTCGTAGGTATCACACGACTAGTGATCCTATTATGAACATGACAAGCGGTTAACACAGCTCCCCCCCACATATTACGAGGTAGACCCGATTGATTTAACATACAGTTAGCTGTAACATTCGTCGAAAAACGGGTTTCCAAACCCGCTTCGTTTGTAAATCGTATATCAAGTTATAAAATTTCGTTGCGTATTTATGATTATTTTAATTTTAAACGATACATAATTAATAAACAATTTAGAATTTAAAAACTATAATTGATAAAAAGTGAAAATAAAATAAAGAAAGAAAGAAAACCGGCTGCCGGGTTTCGAACCCGGGTCAGCCGGATGCAATCTCAAAGACTTAACTCACACACATTCCACCACTCCGCCACTTGTGTTATTTGATGATATATCGAAACAATTAATACATATAATAAAACTCGAAATCAAATTGAGTCAACAACGCACCCATTTCGCAGTCGCCGGAAAATCCGACGATTTCGCCAATTATCGACGATTTCTTTTGACTTAACGTACGTATTAACATTGACATCGGTTATAACCGATGTCTAGTTCCGCGACATCAGTCATAACCGCCGGAGAAAGGCTGACCAACGAATCAAGACTGAAATCAGACCCAATTCATTGTGATTCTTCCCTATAAATACACACCCAAGTCTCTGGAAACCATTTCGCTCAAAATCGCACCATTTCTCGAATCAATTTCACTCGCTGGAGATTTTCTGCAATCATCGGACTTTCGCCGGAAAACCGAGACTCACATCAAAACGGTAAATACCTCGACTCTTTCGGTTTCAATCCATTGTTAGACTATTACTAACTTCAATTCATCAACCAAAATCAATCCCAGACGACGTAGCCGGAATATTCTGCTTTCGCCGGAAAACTTCTGGAATTTCCAAATCACGCTGTGAATCGGTATAATCATTCAAACCTTCTGTTAATCATTGTTTAGTAACTCAATTTCACATCTAATCGATCAAAACTGTTGATTGATCCGAGCAGACGAGTTCACAAAACAGAGCCGACGATCCTTGCCGGAGTTCTATGAAAGACATCTGTTTCGGTACATTCTTTCCCCAAACCCTCTCTGTCCATCACATTTCAATCGCTTATAAATTTCGTTAATCGAATTAAACAAGAACAGTTGATTAATCGTCGTCTGTATCTTTGAACGAAGAAGATGAAGTCGAACTTATGTATAAGTATAATTAAAACCAGATATTAAACCGGGTTAGACACACAGTCCAGCGGTGGACTGTGTGCAAACGATTAACACACGTCTCGAGTTCGATCCTTGACACAATCTCATTCTCTGTAATAAAAATGTTTCCTTTTTTAAACTGAACCGGATCAACTCGCAGATAGATGTTAAGTTTAATAAAAATCAGTATATTAACCAGGTTAGACACATAGTCCAGCGGTGGACTGTGTGCAACACTAAACCACAGGTCCCGGGTTCGAGACCTGTTGTGTGCACCGGTCCGATGTAATTAAATCCTTTTTAAAAATAAATGATTTCTGATTAAATTAATTAGTGTATAAATATAATTAAAAACAGAAACATTTCGGGTTAGACACGTAGCTCAGTTGGTAGAGCTGCGTACACGCGTACGGGAGGTCTCGGGTTCGAGCCTTACCCGGCGCATACGTACACACGATCGAACCGGTCAAACAGTCAACAGTCACAGTCAACGGTCAACGGTCAATGGTCAATGGTCAACCCAAAAAGTCAACATTTTTTTTATATTTTTATTTATTTATTTAATTTAAAAATCAATTAAAAATACTTAAAAATAATGTTTTTAAAGTTAGAAAATAACCTTAAACTCACAAAAATAAATCTAAAAAAACCCTATTAAAATTGTTAATAAAATCCACTTAATTACCGTACCTTTCCGTTATTATTTAGGTTAGTTATTCCCCGTCGATCAACACTCTAAACTTGTGCGCATTCAACATCATCAAACGAACGCACCCAATGTGAGTGAATCTCTACCAATTCCCCGTTTTAATCACATTTTGGGGTGTATCATGTGTCGCTTATTATTTATTACATTTAAACACTTGTGCATTCATCATATCCATGATCAAATGTGTATCCAACATGTATCGATTTGTTTGTGTGGTTAATGTTTAGATTAAAGTTATCATTTCC
This sequence comes from Scalesia atractyloides, assembly GCA_947069175.1. Lineage (NCBI taxonomy): Eukaryota > Viridiplantae > Streptophyta > Magnoliopsida > Asterales > Asteraceae > Scalesia > Scalesia atractyloides. Next base: position 91,742,416 of record CAMTDV010000025.1, read on the forward strand.
AGTACATACATCATCATAGGCCGCCGCTCCCCATTACCTATGAGCGTGAGCCGTTCCCCATTACCTATGAGCGTGAAAGAGGCGTTGCCAACATACGATCGGCTCCGTTTGATTGAGCCTTGATCGCACATACATCATCATAGGCCGTTCGTTCCCCATTACCTATGAGCGTGAACGTGACGTTGCCAACATATACATTATCATTCATGTTATTGTTTGTTATTGTTTGTAATGTATGCTTATTTACATTTGCTCTCATATGATTATTGCACAGTTTTTCCATATCAAATACAACAAGAAATCTATAATAAATGTTTTCTAACAAGGTTCACTCGCCAACTTTTGTTGACCCAAAATCCCCCATTTTTACACATGATACAGGTGATCAAGTTGAAGCAAGAAACATATAGGGCGGCCTAGAAGAATAAACCAGTTTAGATTTTGGATTGTTTTAGTTAATTTTTCCTTTCCTTGTATTGTATGAATTTGACTTGAACATTTGAGATGTAATTTGAAACTAATAAATATGCAACATATTAGTAAACATCATGAGCTTTGGTGATAACCCAATTATGCCCCGACTCTTATTCCGCTGCGGGTCGGGGTGTGACATTAGCCATCTCTACCAAGGTTCGGTTCTTCCTCTCAGCCAAACCAGTTTGTTGGGGAGTATATGGTGCAGTTCTCTCATGTATGATGCCTTCCTCTTCGCATAATGCATCAAATTTTCGGTTAAAGTATTCTCCGCCTCTGTCCGAGCGAAGAATTTTAATGCGTTTCTCCTTTTATTTTTCAACTTCAGCCTTATATATTTTAAGGCCTCAAAAGTTTCGTCTTTTGAATGCAATAAATAAACATATAAGTATCGACTGAAGTCATCGCAGAAAGTGATAAAGTATCTCTTACCCCCACGAGTAAGGACTCCATTCAGTTCACAAATATCTGAATGAATTAGTTCTAGTAGTGATGTATTACGTTTAGAACACTTGGAAAATGTTTCTTTGTGAATTTTGATTTCACACAAGTTTCACATTTTTCAAAGTCTTTATCTTTTAATTTTAATAAACCTTTAGTTTGCATTTTTTCAATGTTTTTAATATTTGTATGAGCTAAACGTTTGTGCCATAAAGAAATTAAACAAGCGATATAATCAAAAGACATAATTTCATTCAATTCAAAACCAATTGCATTACATTGACCAAAAACAGAATTATCACTACCACTATCACCACTATCACTATCACTTTCATTCCCAAACCCATCAATCACTGAAACGCCACCTTTATCCGAGTCTTCTTCTTCGTCAATTCCATCTTCAGCTAGGTCAAGGCGATACATTCCACCCGTGTTCATAGCTTGACCCACATAGATGTCATTTAAAGAAAACTTCACACGAAGATTCTTGATAACCAGCTTGTAACCATTGGGATCAAACTTATCAGCAGAAACAAGACCCTTGGTGATACCAGGAACATGCAACACATCCTGAAGGGTAACCATTTGACCATCTCTAAAGTTTAGTCGTACCATGCCTTTACCACGAACTTCTACACGATGTCCATCAGCACATACCACCATTGTTCCTTGAGGAACAGAATCATAAGTAAGAAACGAGCCACGATTCCCACAAACATGAACAGTGGCTCCCGAATCTAAGAACCATCCTCTACATGCCACAACACGTGTATATTGAGAAAGCATGTTAACGTCTCCAAGACCCACATTGGCCACTAGATTGGTGACTTTCTCAATATCAACAACACTTGTAGAACCAACTGTAAAACCAGATTTCCTTGGTGAGCACTCTTGTGCATAATGCCCGGTTTCTCCACAAACATGACATTTACCCGATCTCTTTGGTTGATGGTTGGTCGTTTGATGTGACTTCTTGAATTCCTTTTTCTTTGGTGCTGTAAACTTTTTACTCTTTGATGCCCCCTTTCCCTTTTCCCCAGATCCTCCAACAATATGATTCACACTCGATCCAACTTTACCTCTTTTGTCCCTGTTGCGCATTTCCTCCTCAATTCGAAGGTGCTTCAACAGTTCATCCAAAGAGTAGTCCTCAGATTTGTGCATCATTCTCTTTGAGAAATCTTTCCAAGTAGGAGGAAGTTTTGCTATAATGACCCCTACTTAAAAAATTTCTGGCAGCGGAATAGAAAGCGCGGTCAGTTTGTTAACAAGAACTTGGAGCTCATGCACTTGCTCCAAGATTGACTTGTCATCAACCATTTGAAAGCCTAAGTACTTGGAAATAAGGTATTTGTTAGTACCTTCTTCATGAGCCTTGTACTTATCTTCCAAAGCTTTCCACAATTCTCTTGCACTTGTTACCGGCGCGTATAAGTCATAGAGACGATCCGAAAGAGAATTCTTGATGTGGCCAAGGCAAAGATCTTCAGCTTCCTTACGGACAAGTCTTTGCTTAGCCAAATCTTGATTCGGGACCTCTCCAGCCTCAAGAGGAGGGTCATCAGGGATTGCGGGCAAGCTTGGATCAAGGATATAGTAGAGTTTCAGCACAACGAGCATGAACTTAACCTTGTCCGCCCAACGGGTATAGTTCTGGCCATCGAATCTGTCCAACTTGACAAACTCTTGATTCATGAATCTCATATTAGTTGTTGGTAGTTCACCGTCCATTAGTTCTGACGATTAAACACAAAAATAAAATCCTTTAAGAATGTTGAAAACAATCTAATCAAACAGAAATTATTATTAACATTATTAATTACCAAGTTGTTGGCCAAACCAGTTTATTCCAACGTGAACAAACTGATTGAAGAAAGGTAGAAGGAGACTGTCCCGTTATCGGACGAATTTAAATAACACGCAAAAAACTAAAACCAACCTGGCGATTTAAGAAACCGAGATTCTTGAACTACACGGATGATTCCTGTCCTTAAAGGATTTTACGCGCTCGTATTGCTGTGAGCTGCAGCGTAAACTCCCAGGATTTAATGCAGAACTGATTTGGTATTCCAACAGCAATGGAAACCAGAAAACGCAGAAGCTGGAGAAGAAACAGGAACACCAGAGAGGAAGGCTGCGAAAATTTTGTGTAAAGAATGGGTAGCAGGAAGCTTTTATTTATAGGTTCAGATCTCAACTGAGAATGAGAAAAACGGGAATGGGATAAACCTCATCTACCAGATTCGAATTCGTGGAGATATCCCACATGAATTCGATTTCCAAGAGATAACCCCCACAGTTTCGAACTCATCTCTATCCCAATCTTATCTCATCTGATCTCGATCCACAACACTAACGCACCTGAACCGGACCCTAGCTAAAAATAAAAGCTCCTTAGCTCCTAGCAACGATGCGTACATGCAAAGTGCACCTGAAACACGCCCATTCGTGAGCTCGCGGCTCGGCACGCGTGTGGGCTTGACCCACTTCTCAACCCATCTAACACTTTGAAGGCCCATAAGGGGTAATCCCTTATAAGCCACTCAAATTTCACTACCCCCACCAATGTGGGATGGAGGAACATACCAACTTGTATGTTTACCACTAATATTTCCAACACCACGGGCTAAGGAGCTTAGAGTTACAAGACAGCATATATGCACAGCGAATACCAGCAATTGGCTTGTCGTTTTGGATCAGGAAAAAAATTCTTTTAAAAAAGTGAATATGGAGGACTTCACCGCACACTATCAGTATTTTTGTTATCCGAGCTGGGAGTATAGATCTAGTCGAATGATATATGTTGAGACTCTTGTATCACCGAACTCTTTTATCACCGAATCCCTGATTGTTGAATTGTTTCCTTTCCTCTAGTAAGCATGTTTTCGTAGTTTGGTTCGATACTTTAAGTTTAAGTTACATTATTTTGGTTGCAAATTGTTGATTATGAATATTTAGACATGAATATGGTGACCCATTTCAATTTTTTATATTATAATGTCAAGTGTGTACTTGAACACTTCAATTTTTTATATTATAATGTCAAGTGTGTACTTGAATACTTCAAATTTTGTAGTTAAATTGAGATATTAATAGGTTTTATGTTTGTAAAGTCAGATCAAATTACGTGATAATTGAAATGTTGTAGATATATAGTCTAAATCTCTTTGGAGGGAAGACATGGAAGCTTGGATTATCAGCCCTAATATTAGATCAAGAAGCCAAGCAAATAGAAAAGACAATAAGTGAATGACACTGATGCGTATCCCCTAAAAGCCTACACGCGGAATCAGGGGCAGTTTTCGAATAGTTGCTAAGAGCCTAAGAGGATGAGTGGGAGCTTTTCAACCGTAGGAGCTTGGTTTCAAAATGCCCGATGCGCTCTGATGTGTTATGGCTCCATAAGTCGATGTGTGATGAACGCGCATCACGTATGCAATGTGTTTGTTTTTAAAAATCACTAAAAACAATTGTACTTGACAATTTTTAAAGTGTCGATGCTTAAACATAAATACATACTTATAAGTTATAACACATTTATAAAGCATACTTAAACAAACCAAACATCCATAAGATTAGGGCTGTAAACAAGCCGAGTCAGAGTAACGAGCCAGCTTGGGCTTGGTTCGATAATCTTAGCAAGTTGAAAATATGGCCTCGAGTTTGGCCGAAAAAAGTTTGAGCCAGCTCGTTCTAAAAGAAAATTAAAAAAACAACTTTTTGTATTTGGTCTTATACATTAAACTAGACGTCAACTTGATGTCAAAAGTGCCTTCTTGCACGGGGATCTTAAGGAAGTTGTGTATGTGGAGCAGCCTAAAGGGTTCGAAAAGAAAGGTGCGGAAATGAAAGTCTGCAGATTATAGAAAACATTGTATGGGTTGAAACAAGCCCCAAGAGGTTAATTCAACCGTATTTAAGGTTACTCTAAAAGAGAAGGTTTTAGCAAGAGTAAATATATACAAAGAATGATTCCATCATGTGTGATCATTTCAAGTAATCAATGCAAAGTGAATTTGAGATGACAGATTAAGAAAGATGAAATATTTCCTTGGAATGGAGGTACGTCAAAGTCCTGCTGGAATTACATTGTGCCAATCGCAATATGCAAGTTCTAAAGCGGTTCGAGATGTGGAACGTGAATGAAATGAAAAATCCAATTGTAGTATTGACAAAGCAAACAGTAGGGGAGGATGCAGATCCTACTAAGTAGTGGTGGACAATGGCGAAGCTTGAGATTTTCAACCGGGGTCGAAATCATATATACCTAAAAAAATTATAAATCCAGGGGGTCGAAAATGTATATACCTAAAAATTTTATATGGAAACTACATACCGAACACTACTGAGCGAAAAGTCCAAGGGTCCCCCCCTGGCCCCCTTCTATCCTTCGCCCCTGGTGGCGGATCTAAATGAAAAACTTAGTGGTATCCCCATTAATTTGGTTTTACCTTGGGTCATTCTAGAGAATTCGAGGGCTCTGTTCGGCTAGTAAAATGGGCCCTTAAAATTTTCTTTTACCTAAGGTCAAATATGTACGACTAGTATATATATACTATGTTACAAACCCATGGGTTGAATAAAAAATTATTAAATACTTAATAAGATTTAGAAATTATAATATGAATTGAAATTACGTATTAATTAGGTATAGATACGTGTGTCATGAATTTTAAAAGCAAAATTATTAACTAACCTTTTTAGGTATAGATACGTGTGTCATGAATTGAAATTACGTATTAATCAGGTATAGATGCGTTTTATTTAATTAACGATTATGTTTGTTTTCATTTATTTATTGTTATGGACTAATACCATTGCAAGGTATGGGACTTGTCCCATATCGGTTGTATGGGCAACCAATGTGGAGTTTATATACCAAATGGGCTCCCTCACCCACCAGAATAGTCTTTTGAGTTGTGTTCTCATGTTTGGTATCTAACATATTGATATGTGCCTAACCTTGGAGCAACATTGTTAAGGGTCAAGCCATGCATGTCCTTGTGCCATGAAAATGAGATGTTCATCTTCTGTGTTAAATAAGTTTTATTTAACGATTATGTTTGTTTTCATTTATTTTCTTTTTGCATGAGTGGAAAATAAAGAGAGTTAGTGGGTATGCTCATATTCTCACGAGTCATCTTTTTAGGAATTAGTTGTTGAAGTGGTTGAGTTATTTTAATGTAGGTCATTTGATATTTTATAGATATGAATGAAAAATATTAATTTGAATTTTGGAACCACAACAAACTTTAAATATTATTTGGAAGTTTTATGGATAATATTTAATTTGTGATAAAAATACTATTAAAAAAAGCTTATTAATAAAGTAAATCCAATGCTTAGTAAACGATAAATAAACAAAGTATAACAATAAGACAAACAAGTAATCTTCACAATTTTTTAACTTGTGTTTATAATTTCCATTTTTTTGTCACTGCAGTACATTTGTACTTTTGATGTCACTTTTGGTTTAAAGAGATAAACTAAAATGAGGAGACAAAAAATTAGTGAAATATCTAAAAGCTTGCTTCGGAGTTCTGATGGCTTTTTTCGGGATAAATCTATTACAAGTAACTTTTATAGAAATTTAAATATTATTTGAAAGTTTTATAGATAATATTTAGTTTGTGAGAAAAATACTATTAAAAAAAGAACCAAAAACTTATTAATAAAGTAAATCCAATGCTTAATAAACGATAAATAAACAAAATAGGAGACAAAAAATTAGTGAAATATCTAGAAGCTTGCTTCGGAGTTCTTGTTACTTTTTTTTCGGGAAAAATCTATTACAAGTAATTTTGTAGAACTTTAAATATTATTTAGAAGTTTTATAGATAGTATTTAGTTTGTGATAAAAATACTATTGAGAAAGAATCAAAAACTAATATAAAGTAAATCCAATGCTTAATAAACGATAAATAAATATAAAAATAAAACAAACAAGTAATCTTCACAATTGTTGAACTTGTGTTTACATTTTTTCATTTTTTGTCACTATAGTATATTTGTACTTTTGATTTCACTTTTGGTTTATTGAAATAAACTAAAATGAGGAGACAAAAAGTTAATGATATATCTGGAATCTTGCTTTGGGTTCTTATGACTTTTTTTTTCGGGATAAATCTACTACAAGTAAATTTTATAGAGCATTAAATATTATTTGGAAGATTTATAGTTAATATTTTGATTGTGATAAAAAAAATAGTATTAAAAAAAAGAACCGAAAACTTATTAAGAGTGTAAATCCAATGCTTAATGATCGATAAATAAACAAAGTATATAAAAATAAAACAAACAAGTAATCTTCACGAATTTTGAACACGTGTTTACAATTTTCCATTTAAGTAAACTGTCATTTTGGTCACTGGGAGGTTTGTCCAATTTTGCCACTTTAGTCCAAATTTCAAACATTTTGCATCTAGGGCCCTGTGGTTTCGTTTTTGTTGCCATTTTGGTCGAAATTTCAAATTTTGTCAGATTCCTCAAATTAAACCCCCCCCCCCCCTGTTTTGTTCTTTTCCTCAGGGGTATTTTAGTCATTATGGATTTATTATAACACATTTTTAATTAAAACAATACAAATAAAATCATCCCATGTCTTCATCTTCCCCAAGAGCAGAAGACCAAATACCCCTAATCCAAACCCTAATTCTCGGTTTTACCCCATGTCTTCATCTTCATCTTTATGATCGGCAACACCACCGCCACCATCAGAGAGGAGAGTAAAAACGACGTTGTCGGAGGCTGATAACCTCGCCGGAGTTATGCTTTTCAGAGGCGATGATGATGATTTTTTCGTTGTCTGAGTGAATCGAGTGAAGCTTGAGACTTACCGTATCTTGGTGTGGTAATATCCGGCCATAGAAGCAGCCGCGATGTTTGCAGCCATGGCGATTGGTTCCTCTTTGTTTTGATTATTATTAACAGATCTGAGCCTCTTCTTTTTCGTATTTTCGTTTTTATTTTTATCAAGTGTTGTTGGGTGGGTGTTGATGATGGCGGTGGTGAGAAGGGGGAGGAGGTGGCAGTGGTGAGAAGAGGGAGGAGGTGGCGGTGGTGGTGGTGCTTGAAACTGTTGCCCTTCAATCAATAGCAAATCGGCCTTCGATCTGTGTGTACCGATTTTAGGGTTTGTGAAGTGCAATTGGTATTGTGCGCCGTGTGTTTGTTGATAACGGATTTGATTGGTGATTGCGGCTGCTGATTTTGAGTTTTGTAGATTTCTGTCTTGAGATCGGAATCGTTTTAGGTGGTGTGGCTTGTGGCGGCAGGAAGAGAGAGAGAGAGAAAGAGAGAGTGGGTGGTGGTGGTGGCGGTGGTGAGAAGGGGGAGGAGGAGAGAGAGAGAGAGAAAGAGAGATCGGAATCATTTTAGGTGGTGTGGCTTGTGGCGGCAGAAGGAGAGAGAGAAAGAGAGATAGGGTGGTGATAGTACATGTCTTCTTCTTAGTAACCATCGTCTTCACGAGTTTACAAACCTGTATCTCCGGCAAGAAGATCTCACCTTCTATTGAAAGAGTCGGCGTTTAGGGACCTTTTTTCTTCACATGACGTATTGCTCGTCTTCTCTACGTTCCACCTCTTCCGGTAACCATTTTGTCGGAGCATTGAGTCATAGTAGTACAGTGCTCGACTTATGACTAAAAAGATACCGAAGCATCATAAGGGATTTAAAACTAAAAGTGGTTTAGCCTATGACAAGCTTCATAAGGGATTTATAAGGACCCCACACATCAAGATAAACCAATTCTCCAAACATATTTGACTTATGATCACTCAATGGAAAATGTTCCCTATGTTGTTTAGCCTTATGACAAACTTCACAAGGAGACAAACTACCGGTTTTAACATTCAATTTATTTCGTAAAACATGTAAAGTAGGTTCAGCAGGGTGACCTGACCTAGCATGCCACAAATCAATATCATAGTAAGCATTGCACACATTGACAGACGAACTACCACAGAAATAGAGACCATCAAGTTGATTACCAGTTACCTGAACTTTCATTGTTTGAGAACCCTGAATATAACAGTTGTTTTCATCAAAAGTAACAGTAAGTTTGCAGTCTTTAGCTAATTTGTGAACAGAATCATGATTAACACAGTAGCTAGGCACCACAAACACGTCATATAAAATAACTTTTTCATTTAACTTTATATCACCAATCTTACTGACCAAGGCACTAGTACCATTTGGATGTTTAACTTTAATATTAAACGCAGTCACATCCATTTGATTAATCATACCAATACCAGACATTACCATATACTGGTTAGCCACTAAATTAATATCCACCCTATTATTTTTCCCTCATTTAAAAAATTTGTAAAGCAGTAAACAGGTTGAACATCACAAGCAGGGTTATAAGACATATTTGAAAAACTATTCAAACAAACTGACTCATTACACCTACTAGCAAAACCACTGCATTGAGGATCACCTTTGGATCTATCATTCAGAAGACTAAGCAATTGAGCTATTTGATCATTGGTCAAAGCACTCATAGAAGAAGTATCAGTATTATCAACAACAACATTGTTACTAGCCCTTGTACCCTTATTCCGACTAGGTTTTGACTTCATCCATGAAGGATATCCCACAAGTTCAAAACATCTCTCATTAGTATGACCAGTCTTATTACAGTTAGAACACTTAAGATTGGGATTAGGAGTTCTAGTGCCCTTTTTCTTTAAATCAACAGGTTGATTAGTTTCAGCAGCAAAACCAACAACATTATTAGGAGTTTTTCAGAAAAATTCTTAGTGTGAAGATGAGATTCTTCTATAGAAATAATTGAAAAAGCATCCTTCATAGAAGGAAAGAATTTCTCTAGTTAGAAGAGTAGTTCTCACAGACTAATATGTACTATCAAGACCCATCAAGAATTGCATCAAATAAGATTATTAAAATCATTAAACTATTTTGATGCATCACAAGTACAAGCAGGCAAAGCAAGCAACCGATCCAATTGTTTCCACATACAAGGGCTAGTAACAATGTCCTTAAGTTTAACATTAACAATAGTCAAATTCACACGATCACTAGATGCAAAAACAAAGGATCACGAGCATCAATTTTGCTAACCAGAGTAGCGCTAGTAGAAGTAGTAATATCACCAGTAATAGTTCCACCAGCCATGGAAACAAACAAGGAAATAAAAGACTGACACAGTCACAGAAAGATCGGCGAAACCAGGACAGAGGTCCGATCAGAGGTTCGTCACTCAAAAGGTGCCTCCGCAGACGATATCCAGGAAGCCACAGACACACAGAGCACACCAAACAAACAAAAAATGCAACAGAGTAAACCGCTCTCTGTGTCCAAATAATCAAATCGGTCTGTCTAAACCCGGCAACAATATGCCTAGACACAAGTGAATGCAAGTACAGTAAAGTAAAAGAAGATATATGAAACAATCTCACCAAAGCGTTAACTCCCTCCAGCAATCAGACTTGTAACCTTTACTTAGGTTACAAGAGTCTGATGAGAAGATAAACAACCAAAGATTCTGTTGGTTTTCTCTAACAATAGAGACCAACGAGAATCTCGTAGATGAGGCCAAACCCTATAAATTAGGATTTCAATCTCCAAAAGAGGCACGAACTCCAAGAAGCAAAGAACCACCATATCTGGAATCGACAGAACCCACCGAACTACCAAGACTCCAAAGATCACCAGAAATAACCCAGATCAAACCAGATCTAAGAAAACCCTCAAGATACAGCGGAAGAAGATAACCCCAAGAGCACCTAGTGCTCTAATACCATGTGAAAAACACAATATCAAAGAGAATAAACACTTTATTAACTTGGAGATCAATACAAATGTATCAAACAACCAAAGAATCAGTCGGCAGAGATTACCGACTTAGAAACTTCAAGAAATATAAACTCTCAACTTATGCAGATCATCAACACGATGATCTGCTCTAAAAGATTGAACAAACAAGATCAATCACACACAACTCACAAGATTGAAGAAACCCTAAATTGCAGGAGAAGTTTCTAGAGAGAGAAAAGAGAACAGATGATAAGAGATTATGTATGACACAAATCTCTAAACAAACACATATATAAAACCGGCCAAAGGCCAAGGGTTTAAACCCGGACACGAACAGAAACCCAACTCCAAGCATGACTTTAGCTCAATAATAGCAACTCATTTTAACCCAAAGCCTGATAGCTTTATAAAAAACTCAGCAAAGCCCATCATGCACATGCAAAACAAATAAAAAGAATTGAAACAAAGAATATATAAAACCTATAAAACTATTTATATAAAATATTGAATTGGTATATATATATATATAACATTTTAGCATGTTATAATACAGAGCCAAAGTAGAAATAGTATATAATAATCTCAACTAAAAAGTGGTATATGATATTGGGTGATAAGATCATTAATCAAGCTATATGTTATATGTCAAGTCTAAATATGGTGGTTTAAGCCAAAGTTGGAAAGCTGAAAATGAACAAATAATTATGAAATTAACTTTGTAGCTAAATACATAAATAAATCAATCACACTTTTTTATATAAAAAAAGGAAATAAATCAAAACTCGTAAAAATTAGGAGTAAGCGTTCAAGTTTGAAATCGGGCTCAAGATGATGTAATTCCATAGCCGGAAATTTGCATGTGGTTGTTCACCACTACATGAGTCGGTCCATCAAGATATTTGTGTTCATTATTTATGGGCTTGCAACTACAGTCCTAGCCCAAGTTATGTCATTTTAGTTGGGCCATTTTCTAGCCCTTTTGCCTATGTTCAAATGGTCCATATATGAGTTCACTAGCTCCATATCAAGGCGTCACTGTCTTGTAGGCTTGTAGCTCAAAATCAGCATTGTGGAGGACTCCCACTCTTCTATATAGCTATAGCAATTGGAGAAACAAACAAGCCATTTGTTTAAATATGCACTGCAATTGATAAGTATTTTTATTAATGATAGAAAAAAATTACATAAGAATGGCTATGTAAACGGGCAAGAAGCTGCAGCGCAACCCCCTTTTGATAAATCAACTTGAGTAGTCGACAAATGCAACAAGCCTACAATTGGCTAGTGACTAGGTGAGGATCAATTTTAAAACGTTATGAGTCCCGACATAGTGTACAATCATCAACCCACCATTAGTATCCTTGTCATAATACTCAACACACATTTTTATTTATCAACAAAGTTCAAAATAATCATTGTCTACGAACCAACTCGTTAGTTCAAATTCAAATACTTGCATGCCCTATTTACAAGTATTGAACATAGACTAATATATCAATGTAACAAATTAAAACCAACAATTCTTGTTTAGTTCAAGTGTGTTCAACCCCCCCCCCCCCCCCCCCCCCCCTCTTTACTTGTTATTAGAAAATATTTTTTTATGATGCACATTTTGTGTAGTTATTGCAATTGATTGTTTTGACCACTTTACAATTCGCATTTGATCATGTTCAAATGTGAATTGTAAAATGTTTTGACCTAAAAGAAGAATCGTGCAGATCGATGAATTTGTTTTTAAATATTGGGTCACAAAGTTGTTATTCTAAGTACACACAATGAAGAGCTACGTCTACGGTTCCTTCACTTGATTGGAGCATATTTTTTTTTATCTTTTTAACAAATCCTTCCATTTTTCTTTTGGCTTTTTGTCTTTTTTTACCTTTATCTCATGACTTTTAGCATTAATGGTTACAAACTCAGGTAGTGTTGGTATGCAGGAAATGAAAGGAGGAATGGAATAGATGATTACGAGGGAACGAAGAAAATGATGTTTGGTTGGTCAATGAAATGGAATAACTCATTCCAAAAGTCATTTCATTCCCTTAAAATCATTTCATCCACCCCCATGTTTTTTTATTCATCCCCTCTTGCACCCTTCATCAACAACACCAGAACCCACCACCTTCTCCACCACCCATCATCGACGCCATCGCCGCCACCCGCAACCCGCCACCCGCCTCCGTCGCCACCCTGACAGCCACCGCCGCTACCGCCACCGTTACCACCCACCGCCGCGACCCCCATCGCGGCCCTCGCGCCGCCGCCACCCAGCATCGCCACCTATAACCACCACAATCACTATTCACTACCACCGATCACCACCACCACTCATCGCTAATTTTATTCCTTCGTTTTTCTTGCCTACCCTACAATATACAATAAAAATTTATTACATTCACACACGGTAGCAAGACAAAACAGGAATGGTAAAGATCCATTGCATTCCCTCGTCCATTCTATTACCTTTTCCATTCCATTACCCCATACAAACAGACCCTATTTATTAAAGACTTTGTAATCAAATTTTACGTGCTTATTCTTATGTACATGCCGATATAAATCAAGATGATTTACGTTTTGATGTAAAGTTTTTTTTTCTTTTTGAAATGAGCCAGATAAAATATTACGTTTTCGTGTTTATTTATATATATATATTTTCAGTTGATCTACATTTTGGGTATGTTTGGCATGTAGTTTTTAGAAGCTTTAGGAGCTTCAAGCTTTAAGATTTTAAAAAAAAGCTCCAACTTAATAAAAAGCCTTGTTTGGTTGAAGGAGCTAGAACTTTTAGGTTAGGAGCTTGAAGCTTTTGGTTAAACGCTCCTACTAGTAACGTTTAGAAGGAGCTACAAGCTTTTAGGAAAAAAAAATGACTATTTTAACCTCTAATAATAATGAACTTTCTAATGTACCAACTTTTTAATGTCTATTTTGGTCATTTTATACATTTTATTAAAAGCTCCAGCCACTCTGACAAACACCTTAAATATATCTAAAAAGCTACAACTACAGCTAACAGCTTCCAGCCTCCAGCCACAACTTCCAGCTACCAACAACAGCTACTTTTGCCAAACATACCCTTTAACATTAATTATGTTCAAAAATGATTTAGGTCAAATACAATACGTTTTTATTGGATAGTATAAATTCGAGTTACTTTACGTTTTGACACCGTTGCAAAGCATCGTATCATCCAATAACTTTAAAAACATGATTTTATTACGTTCTTTATTTTTATGAACACGTCATTATAAATTCAAGTTGGTTTAATTTATTTGTGAATAATCCGGGTCAAATATGATATGTTTTTGTTTGGAAACGAGTCGAATCATGTATAATACGTTTTCATTAGGTACAAATTCGAGTTACTTTGCATTTTAAAGTTCGACAACGTGAGGCAAAATTTACTAGTTGTTATTAGTTATTATCAGTTGATGCTATGATTTACAGATGGAAGAGTATTCATCCTCTAATTCACGATTTAGCCTCAATTCCATGGAAGATTTAGATTTTTTTTGGTAGAAAAAAAATGTACGTTCTTCCTGAAAACATCTTCTTTTCTCTTAAAATTAACTTTGCCTAATTGACCCAAGTAACCCTCCTTTGCCTTAATTCAAGTTTTCTCACCAAGGTTTTATTATATTATACATTATATATATATATATATATAATATATATATATATATATATATATATATATATATGTGCAAGTTACATCAAAACTAACTTGCATTTTTTTTTTGTCTTCTTTCGTCTTTTATATTTTCTTCTTTGACTTTTTTTATTTAATTTTTAGACTTTTATCTCTCAATTTTTAGCGTTAACAATTACGACCTCTTAACTTTCTAACAACTTTGTAATAGAGTATTGTATGCTTATTTTATGTACATGTTCGTATAAATTCAAATTGATTTACGTCTAATTCTTTCCGGTAATAAATTGGTTCAAATATAATATGTTTTATGCTTATTATTATGTACGTTTTCAGTTGTTTTACGTTTTGACGTAAAAAAATCAGAAATGAGTCGGGTCAAATATAATACGCTTTCATTAAACGGTATAAATCCGAGTCACTTAACGTTTCGATACCGCCGCAACGCGTCGTAACTATTTTCTTGCGTGCTTATTTCTATGAACGTGTCGATATAAATTCAAGTTGGTTTACGATTCGATGTAAATTTTCTTTGATAATATACCAGGTCAAATATAATCCGTTTTCATGCTTATTTTTATGTACTTTTGTTAGTTGATCTATGTTTAACGGAAATTTACGATTAGCAAGTTGTGTGAATAGTGCTTTCATCATATTGGCTTTTTTTGTTTCTTACTTTTTTCTGGACTTTATTATGTTTATTTTTTATTTTTTACTTTTCTTTATTATAAGTGTTTTAGTTTTAGGTTCCTTTTTCATTAAAGTTATATTTAAGATAACGTTACGTTTCCATTTACAATTAATTTAAAACCCTTTCGTCCCATTGTCCAATTTAAATTTATTTTTAGATTTTTAGTCAATGTAAAACATGTATCAATATTCTTTTGAGCATATTTATTTCGATTGCTACACTGAACCAAAATAGATATTGACCAAAACCCCGCAGCATAGCGCATGTATTCTTTCTAGTTATAAAACATTGTCTATATCTGAGAACATATATAAACTTTCTTAAAATCAGATAACTTTATTTACAACAATCTAGGATGTTACATATCTGAAGAGAAAGACAAAAGAACTCAGATATGAAACTGCTATAGGCTAACATCAAACAACGGTCCCAACTTCAAAAATAATCAGTGGTGTCTCACTTTTTTACATATTGTAAAATAATGGACCTTTACAAACAAAAACTTAATTTCTTTTTGTCCCCTTATCCTTTTCGGTTTAGTAAAGGTCCATTGGTTTACAATGTATGAAAAGTTTGGATCACCACTGGTTATTTTGAAAGTTGAGACCGTTGCCGGCTAACAGCTAATAGTTAGGATTATTAAAATTCATTAATCCATAATTTTAAGAAATTGTTTGGTGAGTGAGTATGATTTTTAACTAAACTTTAGGAAATTAGTGTTTGTTTGTATTTTATTTTTTAGGAAATTAATATTTCTTTTAAATTAATTGTTTTAAGTAAATATAAATTTATAAAATTACTTAATGACAACTATTAACTAATAATTAAAATAATGACTTATATTTCACAAGGCAAATTTTGTGAGTAAAAGTGTGGAACCACATTTTGAGGAGTAAAAGTGTGGAACCACGCCTGCTTACGTGAAAACACTTTTATTTCACATTTATTCAAATAAAAATTACACATATTCTTAATGTGAAGCTATTTTCACAAAAAGATTTAAGAGTTCATAAAGGATGTTGAAAGTTGAACTCATATATGTTATTGTAAATTGTATTGTGGTTATCTAGAAATAAGAGTTTGTGTTTGTGTTATGGTTTTCATTTCGTATTGTTCAAAGTATATTAGTTTTTTGCTAAAAAAAATCATGTCTACGATTTTAATAAGTAGGGGTGTTTATTGGTTTAGATATCGGTTTATTTTATTGTTTTTTGATTTTTTTTGGCTCTAACTGAACTGATCCAAATTAAAATGTCTCAAAGACGAACTGAATTCAACCGAAACCACTTTATTCGGTTCAATTATCTGATTAGAAATTATGTTTATTCAAGTGAATTCGGTTCGGTTATCCAAATAAAGCAAGACTGTGAAACCGATAACCAAGACGAAAACCAAATGTCAATCCGAATACGGTTAGGAACTGAACCGAAAACCGAATTCACAATTCGTTTCTTTTTTTCAGTTATGGATAATGGATATGCTTCGCTTTCAAGTTGTTTTGGTTTTGCTTTTTTTTTTTCACGCTCCTGTTAGCTACGTATGTGGTCTTTACGTATGCAGTATATACACATGTTTTGTGTGTGCATGCTTGTATATTTTTTATGTATGTATAATGAATGCTTGTACATATTTATGTTTATTTAAAAACCAAAGAATCAATTTTAACCTTAGATATAGTATATGTTACCTAGCAACTTTGAAACTTTGTACATACAATCAGTCGATCTAAATATAATTCACAGTCGCTTAAATTAAGATATATCAACCGTTGACTTGTCGCTAGATAAAAGTAAACGATACCACCTTGGGATGTTTTATATTAAAAAAAATGTATGTGAATTTGGAATGATAAAGTCAACGTCAACATGCTAAAGTCAACTATTCGTTAAGTAGCCCACCAATTCAATTGGCCAACCAAGATCACAGAAGACAATATTTCATCACACATTCTTCTTTCTATTGCTCCTCCAATGAACAACCATCTATGGCTTCTAGCTCATCTCTTAGCTCTATGCATCATGTCGGTTTCGGCAAAGGTGAGCTTGAGTTATCGTTTCGTTTCATATTATATTATATCATCTCATATTCGCGTGTTTTTAACTTAATTTTGTTTACAGTTTTTGTAAGCATAGATTGTGGGGCCTCGGTTCTTTCACGGATGAAAACTCGATTGTATGGAAAGGGGATAATGATCTGGTCTCGAGTGGGGTTGCATACGCAGTGCAACCAGACCACTCAATGTCTCATGTTATGGACACCTTGCGGGTTTTCACCACCCGTAGAAAAAATTGTTATTCTATAGAAGTTGAAGAGGAGGAAAAGGTTTTGGTTCGGGCCGGGTTTAACTACGGTAACTATGACAATAAGTCAACTCCCCCGAATTTTGATCTTCTTTTTTATGGGAACTTTTGGATCACCGTAAATGCTTCGGTTTCGAAAATATACGAAGCTATATATGTTGTGAAAAAGAAAGTTATTAACGTATGGGTAGCGCAAACGAAGCCTGACCAGTTCCCGTTTATATCGAGCCTTGAAGTACGTAGCCTAGATTCGCAACTTTACAACAAAATTGGCGCAAATTACGCATTGTTATTGTACTTTAGAGATGCTTATGCTACAAATCAAACTATAAGGTATGCATGGGTAATATTTTTAAATTTATATCATATGTTAAAGATAAAACGTAATAGTTTTTCTAAATATTCCAGTCATATATCCATCGTTATAGACGTAGCTTTTTGTCGCTAACGTCGCAAAGTGATTACCATTGCAAAAATATATTAGCGACAAAGATTGAGCCCCTTTCTTTCCGTCGCAAAAAGGCTACTTATTTGTGACTCGGGAGCCGAGGTAGTGTACAACCAGGGGTAGCAGAGTAAAAATACCCCTCAACTCTGTCTACGTAGTGTAGTTTTTTTTCCTGGTTTTATACAAAGGCCCCTGGTCCCCCCCCCCCCCCCCCCCCCAAAAAAAAAAAAAAGAGATTTAGGATATCCTGAATTTTTATACTAGATATGCAACTGTTGTGATTAGTTTGACCATAGCAAATGATCATGTTTTAGTATTATAAAATGAGTTTGAATTAATATATGCAAACTCTTTATATATGTTGATATTTAAGGTTTCCAACGGACCCCTATGATCGAGTGTGGCAGCCAGTAGGTAATACTAGCCTAGAGCATTTAAGAAATGATGCATCTGTCATTGATGTTAATGTGCCTGATGATCCTCCTCAAGCGGTCTTGAAGAACGCGATCGCTACAGAAAACACAACTCGTATAATAACCTAAGTACCTCTGATTACCCGATCCGTTACCCGGCCTACATAAATTTCTACTTCTCAGAAACCAAAGAGCTCAATTCTTCAGAAATATGATCTTTTAGAATTTTTAAAGACGATGCACCATTCTCACTTCTGATTGTAACCCGTTTCGGAAAAGTTGTCGAATATACCATCTCTAACCTCTCGATCACTACTGACACTAACTTCTCCTTAAACTCGATTGGTGATTCCACGCTCCCCCCTCTCATTAACGCCTTTGAGATGTTCTTGATCAGTGATGCTCTAAATGTTGGCACCAACAACAACGATGGTAAATCACCTAATACACGCGTATCTATATTTATGTATTGGTTCAATAATATTAGAGTAAGTACACGGATGGTTCAATAATATCAGTGATGCAGCGACGACTACATACCTCACGTAACATCAATGTACACATCATATCTTCTTATGTTGTTTAGTTAAATCTTTTTATTTTATATTTTTATACATGTAAACATAATTGTGTGTGTGCAGAAATCTTAGCAGTTTTAACCTCACCGGGCCACTTCCAGACTTTAGTAAAATGGATGCTCTTGAGACATTGTACATTTAGAATTTCATCAAATTAATACATTTCTTGATTTTTTTATATATTTTTATATATTTATATTAAATATAATCTAATATTTTAATAATTTATACTAATTTTGCAGAGATTTGCATAATAATAGCTTGACTGCACCAATTCCTAAATTCCTTGGCAACTTGCCAAATCTGAAACAGTTGTAAGTTTTCGTTCCGGTTCAAGTCTCACTAGTTTTTCTTTTACTGCAATTTTGGATCACTAACGGACACTGGAGTATCATCGTATCACCAACGGAACCACCCGATCACATCCATCATCACAGTTTATTGTATTTTTATTTGATGAGGAATCTTTTAATTTTGAGTAATAAAATAATCATGTAGAAATTTGGGAGATAATCAATTCACTGGATACATACCAAGATCGTTATCAAAGAATTCCAATTTAAATTTATCGTAAGTTAATTCATTTTCTTATTTACTTATACTTTTTAGTATTATGATTAAACTTATATATATTTTTTTTTGCAATTATTTAACAGATATACGGGAAACCCTGTTTTGTGTACCGATGGTAAGTCATGCAAAGGGAGTGGTAACAATAAAACTCCGATAATACTCGGTTACTATCCCTTCGGTTTTCATTTTGGCTATAGCGGGTGTTTTGGTCGTAAGGCACAATCGAAATAAAGCTAGTGTTCCGTCACATTCAGGTTAGATCTTATAGAACGATTGTTTATACAACTCTAAACCGTTTTTTAATTGTTTACATGAACGCACATAAGTGCATCTGTTATGTTCATTTTAGTTAAAAAAAAAATACCCATGAACACGTTTAGAGTTTGTTCATCTATGTTTTTTTTGTATATATATTGCATATATATGTGTGTTAAATATTTTAATAAATGTAAACAAACGTATTAGAACACAATAGTATGTATATTTTAAACTTTTTTTATCGTAAGCTATTTATGCAAAATATTTTTGGTTTTTTATGTATGTTTGTTTATGTGTTTAAGGAAGAACAAAGAAAATTTAAAAGTGTTCGTGTTTATTTGTTTGTACGCTTAAACTCAAATAAACAGGCAAACAATGCTCGTTTGTGTCTGTTTCATTCATTACAACCTTAGTTGCTTATAACAATTTCGTCACAGTAAATTATTGTATATCTTCCACAAAATCCTTCGGCGTTGATAATCTATTTGTGGTTTCTTTCTGGTCTCCACATGTTTTGCATCACAAAACGCCGATCTTTTATGGTTTTACGTTGATTTCATTTGCATATTTCACCATATTTGTAACGATTATTATTTCAGGTGATACGGGCCGTATGGCAAATGGCTTAAGTGGTGGTATGCAAGGAACTAAAAATCAAGTTGTTGAGTTGAAGGGGATCTCGGAAGAGCGGTTCTACAGCTCACCTACACCGTTACTAGGTGGACGTCAATGGATGTAGATATTGAGAAGACTTTCAAATCTTTGATATTGACCATCCATCAATAATCTTGTATTGGTTGTTGTATTTGGGTAAATAAGAAAGTTTGAGAATTATTATTTTTTAAAGTCTTATGCCAACGTCTTAGTCATCGTCGATAGGGGTGTGTATTGTTGGGTTTGGGTTGGTTATAGTCTTTAACGGAACCAAAACTGAAATTTCAGTTTTCCGATTTTACATATGGGTTTGGTTTTAAGTTTTACGTATGGGTTCGGTTTTTGGTTTTACCTTTGGGCTTAAATATTTGGGGCTAGAAGAATTTGGCCTAATATTATGAATTTGCGCCTTAAACTTTTTGACACCAAGGAATGAAATGGATCACTACCATTCCTTTTTCTTGTTTGGTTATCATGTGTCAATAAAATGAATAATTATTTTATCTTGCTTGGTAAGCAGGAAAAGACAATGAATAAAGTTGGTGTTAGTGGTGGCGGTGGTGGAGGCAACAGGTGGTGGATGGCAGCTGGTAATGGTTGTGGCGGGTGCAGGCAACACGGGTGGTAGCTAGTGGTGATGAAGGCGGTGACGGCAGGTGGTGACAACGATGGGTGGTGGGAGTTGGTGGCGATGATGAGAGAATATGTGTGTGTGAAATGAAAAAAATAAATAAGGGGATGGGTGAAATGAATTTGCGGTGTTCAGGGGGAATGAGATTCCTTGTATAATAGGTGATTCTATTCCATTGGACAACCAAATACCTTGAACCCAAGCTAGGGCTTGGGGCCTCATTTTCTTAAAAAAAAATAGTTGTATATATTGATTGAAGGCTTTTAAACCTAAGTACCTATAAATACAATAACTTGGAAAGGGCCCTAATTTTAGTGTTCGCTTTGGGCCCACAAAAGCTTGAGTTGGCCCTGCACTTAACCAGTTGATGGGTTAGTTATATATCATGCACATTGAAGCATAGAATAACGATATTGAGTTAACTTAAAGGAGACCAACATGAAATGACTACGTCATTTGAGATATATAATTAACTAATCCTTTAAATACTTGGGTTTGGGAAGGGAGGTCTTAGGTTCAAATCCCACAGACGACATGATTAATAGAAAGTTGTCGTTCAAGAAAAGTTATATATCGTGCACAATGAAGTGAGGCCAACATGAAATTTGAAAGATATTTGCACCAAGACATACTAAATTATGAAATATTTGATGTGTGCATAAAGACCAATTAAAGAATAATGAGTGTGGAATGTTGTGATCATGTGTTTTCTTATGCAAATGTGATAATAATGACTTGTTAAGTTTTGACCTAGCATGTAAACTATCCTTTTTGCTTTTTGTTCCAGCTCTTAATGGGCTATTGATGGTTCAAACCTCTTACTGGTTCAACATTTAATGGTTCAGACTGTTTGCTTCGTGAGCAGATGTCTGAATGGTTCAAACATTTGCTTCTGAATAGTTAAGCATTATACTAATTCTCAATGATTAAGACCTCTTATCTGAATTGGTCAGACATTTGCCTCTTTATCTTGACTCTTAATTGTTTAGACCTCTTACTTTTACTGGTTCTGCACTTCAATCAGAAGTTGTAAAACAAGCCTTGTATTCTAATCTAGGCTAAATTTTTGTAAATTTTTATAACAGGCAAAAGAAAATGTTTGTGCATCAGATAAAGCCCAACCAATCCAAAGGGCTTTGTAATCTAAGCAGGCCGTATGCTTGCGTGTATCTATAGGCTGCTATACGTATAGACATGGGTATCGCGTCGGGTCGGGTCGTCACATATGATTGAAATCCAATCCAATCAAATAAATCAGCACCATTTCTCTCTCTTTTCATCTCGAATTCCATTCTTATTCTTATCACCTTTAAATTCAAACCCATATCTCGCTTTTACCATTTTCTCAATTTTTTTTGCAGATCCGTTCACCCTTCTTCTACATATCCGGGTAATCTTCTTTCTCTCTCACACACACACACACGCACAGACCATCCACCTGTATCTATCTATCTATCTATCTGTCTATATATGTTTGCTTACATATATAAATTTTGAATCTTTTCGGGTTAGGGTTTTTGGGTTTCCCCAAAATCGGTTGAAACTTGATTTTCTTGATTTTTAATTAGGGTTTATGTTATCCAGAAATGAAAACTTTATGTGGGTATTTTTGTGTTTGTTTTTCTTGTGTCAAGTTGAGAATCTTGGACCTTTTAGAAGCAGTTATAAGCTGTATTGATTGATATACTGATATGGGATTTGTTTAGGTTGGATTATGGATTAATTGTATGGAACTTTTTATGGGTTTCTTTTTTCCTTTTTGATAACTTTAGAGGCATGTATTTTTTTATTTTTTTTTGGGGGGGGGGGGGGGTGGGGGGGTTCTATAATCAGGTGGATATGCATCATCTATTCATAGCATTCATAAGCTTGGTGTTCAAAAGAGTTATGTGCTTCGAGGTGTTTAGGTCTTGAAAGCCGATGAGAAAGCGGTGCTTTATATATAACCAACTATGTTTTATGTACAACCAAAAGCTACATCTCTTCTATGCTATGCAGTTATCGCGGTAAAATATCGGATATCGATCAAGGACCGATATTTGAGATATACATTATCTCTGTGAGATATCGGTTATGTATATAGCAATTTAACACCAATAATTCAGTGATATATCGGTTATATCAGTCAAATATCGGTGATATATCAGTTATAATGGTCAAATATTGATAATATCACTACCGATATTTGACAACGATATTTTACTCGTGGACCGATATCACTGATATATCACCGATATTAACTGCATAGCTTCTATGTTTTCAAAAGCTCACAGCACCCCAAATGCGCTCGCCCTGAAGGCGAGCTTTTGGGCTCTCAGGTGCTCTGCTTCAGGGCGTTTTCTGGCCAAATTCTGGCCCAAAATGGTAAAAAAAAAGACCTCGAAATAAGGCTAAAACAGTACGCCTAAAACATGTCTAAAACCCCTTAAGAATGTTATGTTATACTATGTGTCTAGCTTAAACAAGCCCTTGGTTTTTAAGCGCCTAGGCTCCAGGCTCGGCCTATGCGCCTTTGACAATATAGAATCTTTTTTTAATCTCTTTACATGTTAGTCTTTTAATCAAATAAACCATTCATAATCTGTTCATCTGTTTGGTCATTTTATATACCTGCCTTCTACAAACCCTATCTTTGACCAATTTTGACCCACGTATACATGATGTGCGGCGTTGTTTCTGATTGCACTCTTTTCAAAACCTAGTTCATAAGATAACTGTTAAGATATATATGGTATTGTTTTAAGATATATTTTCGGTCGTTTTTAGTTGATATATCGACTTGGTGTTCCAATCTTTGTCTTTGTATATTTTTCTTTTCAGATAATAGGCTATTAAGGCACACATAGGAGAGCTTGAAAAGCAAATTGTAAGAAGAAACGCTATTCGACAAGGGATACTTTTTGCATGAAATATTGACATTTTTTCAATGTCAGGCTTGCTTAATAATGTACTGCACTTTCTTTATCTAAATTATGCACGCTTTTTTTTTTTCTAAATCTTAATTATGCAAAATGTCATTTTATTCAATTATTATATATTTCTTTTCAGTCGTCTATAAACAGACCAGCTTCAAATCTTCAAGATAACATCTCCGCGCAGCCGTTTTCTTCATCGTTTACTGCTCAATCCGGTGCACCGTCCCCTGTTTTTCAACACAGCGGTTAGCGCATCTCACTGATTATTATAATTTTGAATCGTTACATATATTTTCCATTAATTTTGTTCACATGTGAATTATAATTTTCTACTTAGGATCCCTTCAAGGGCTACATAATATTCATGGTAGTTTTAGTGTACCCAACATTTCAAGAAATTCATCAATGGCTAATGTCCCTTCAAGTGGCCTTCATCAACCGAGCGGAAATCTTTCTAGCGGTCGGTTTTCATCAAACGCTCTTTCCCAGGTACTTAATTGTTCATGTACTTCTCAAGTTATTTTTCTTATAGACTATAGAGTAAAATGCCATTTTCGTCCTTGAGGTTTGGCCAGTTTTGCCACTTTCGTCCAAAGGTTTGTTTTTCCGCATCTGGATCCAAAGGATTTGAAATCTTGCCATTTTCATCCAGCTCGTTAACTCCATCCATTTTTCTCCGTTAAATTAGGGGTATTTCCGTCTTTTTCGTATAGGGCAATACGGTCTTTCTCATTTTTTTGTAAAAAGATCGAATACCCTGAAAAAAACCGAATTCTCTTGTAAGTTAACAAAAAAGACGGAAATAGTATTACCCCTAACTTAACAGACAAAAATGGACGGAGTTAACGAGCCAGATGAATATGGCAAGATTTCAAACCTTTTGGATCCAGACGTGGAAGGACGAAAGTCGCAAAACTGGCCAAACCTCAGGGACGAAAATGGCATTTTACTCTTTCATATATTTCCAATCTAAGTGTTTCTTTTCCTTCTATTGCGTAGATATCTCATGGGAATTCACTCGGTCACCCGGGGCTAACTAGTAGAGGTGGCATGGGTGTTGTTGGAAACCCGGGGTTCGGTAGCGGCTCGAATCCAGGTGGTGGTTCGATTCCTGGAATTCTTCCCACCTCAGCCGCAATTGGAAACCGCTTAAATACGGGTGGTGTGTCTCCTAGTTTAGGAAATTCGGGCGCGCGAATTGCTAGCTCAGCGGGAAATATTATTGGTGGCGGTAATGTGGGCAGAAGCTTAAATACAGGTGGCGGGTTATCCATTCCGGGCCTCTCTTCTCGCTTAAGTTTAAACACTAATAGTGGGCCCGGAAATGTCGGCGTGCAAGGATCTAATAGGTTAATGGGTGGCATGCTTCAACAAGGTACAATGTTTCAGTATGGTGTTGGCTGTTGATCTATATATCTGAGTAGGTTTGTAAACGAACTGAACGAACACGAACAATTAAGCAAACATATTTCTTGTTCTTGTTCGTGCGTAAATAATTGAACGTGTTCGTGTTCTTTTATTTTTGTTTAATATTCCAAACGAACGGTTAACGAACACAAATGAACAAGAACGAACATAAACATAAGGTTCAAATACCATCACATTTAAATTCCACATTTTAAACAAATGGAAAAAATGAATTTGAATAATATAAGTAGTAATTATGAACCAAAAAATTTGTTCACCTTCATTCACTTACTAATGACATGAACGAACTTCTCGCTGAAGACGTTTACATGCAAATAATTTGAGGGAATAATGTTTTCGACTGATAAATCTGAGGGACTAAACTTAGCAGCTATTATAATATCACTTTTTTTAAATATGCAGCTTCTCCACAAGTGATGTCTATGTTAGGAAATTCTTATCATTCAGGGGGGCCACTTTCACTAAATCACGTTAACTCAATGGGAATGATGAATGATGTCAGCAACGACGGCGGTTCACCTTCGATATAAATGACTTTCCTCAGCTTAGTAGTCGGCCCAGTTCTTCCGGTGGGGCCCAAGGACAGATAGGTGAATATAACGTTAATTTATTTTCTCCTTTTAGTTTTTTATGTTATGTATGTTTTTTTATTAAACCAGTAAATTTCAGGTTCTTTAAGAAAACAAGGGCTCGGTGTTAGTCCCATTGCACAGCAAAATCAAGAGTTTAGCATCCAGAACGAAGATTTTCCCGCTCTACCAGGATTTAAAGGTTATGTAATCGTATTAAATAAATGAGTAAAATGCCATTTTTGTACCTGAGGTTTGGCCATTTTTGTGACTTTCGTCCAAAGGTTTGTTTTTTCGCATCTGGATCCAAAAGGTTTGAAATCTTGCCATTTTCATCTGGCTCGTTAACCCCAATCATTTTCTCCGTTAAGTCAGGGGTATATACGTCTTAGTTGTTAACTTAAAGGGCAATTCGGTCTTTTTAATACTTGTACATTATGCAAAATGCTTGTACATAAAGTGAAAAAGACTGAATTGCCCTTTAAGTTAACAAAAAAGATGGAAATACTCCTGACTTAACGAAGAAAAATGGATGGAGTTAACGAGCTGGATGGAAATGACAGCATTTCAAACTTTTAGAAGAAAGTCGCAAACCTGGCTAAACCTCACGGACGAAAATGGCATTTTACTCTTAATAAATTTTTGTTAGTTGTGCAATCGAAAAAACTTATTAAATGTGTTCTAAATTTTGTACAGGTGGCAATGCTGATTATGCTATGGATTTGCACCCAAAGGAACAACTTCATGATAATAACGCTTCCATGATGCAATCTCCACATTTCTCTGTGAGTTACAAGCTACGGTTACGAGGGTATTTTAGTTTTTTTTTAACTCTGCATCTTATTTTCGGTTGATAAAATGCACAGTTGGGAAGGTCTTCGGGATTTAATCTGGGAGCAACGTTTTCATCACATCGTCCACATCAGCAAAGCAGCAATCAAGATATACACCACTTGCACGGGTCGGATATGTTTCAAGGGTCACATTCATCATTTCACTCGCAGGTAATTTTATCGAAATTAATCATATTGTTTCCGGTAAGCTGATAACATATAATAATAATAGTTAACTTTTGCTTTTTTAGGCTGGTGGACCGCCAGGTGTAGGTTCAAGACCGCTAAATTCCCAAAACGCGATTTCCGGAATCGGTTCGTTTGACCAACTTATCCAGCATTATCCACCACAACAGAATCAATCTCAATCTCAATTTCGCCTGCAACAGTTATCTGGTGCGGGTCAACCTTACAGGGACCAGGGCATAAAGTCAATGCATGCGGGTCAAACCCAAACTCAAAGTCAAACCACTCCAGATCGATTCGGTCTGCTTGGTTTATTAAGCGTTATCAGAATGAGTGACCCTGATTTAACGTCACTTGCTCTCGGGATCGAAATTTGAAATCAGCTGAAAATCTATACGAATTCGTTCTCCATGGTCAGACGAGCCGTCAAAGGAGACCGGACTTCACCGGCCCCATGTTATTATTCTAAAGAAACCACCTGCTTTGAATGTGAGTCGTATTTATTTAATATTGGTTTGTAGTCATTTTCGTAATTATTTTCTTGCTTTTAATATCTTTTGCAATTGTTGCAGCAACGGTATTTTTCCAAGTTTCAGTTGAACACATTGTTCTACATTTTTTACAGGTAGTTTTTTTTTTAAATTTTAAGTGCCTTTTTTGTTTTCTTTTCTGACTTTAATGTCTATTTATTACTAGCGAGTATTAATAGTTCTTATGATGTAATTTTAGTATGCCTAAAGATGAAGCCCAACTGTATGCTGCAAATGAACTGTAAGTTATTACTTTACATTTGTAAGTCGAATGAACGGTTAGTGGATGGGATAAAGGGCTGCAAATGAACCGGACATTCAGCGAACAGTTCGTGAACCGTTCTGTGGGAAGTTTTGTTTGTTCAGTAAATGAATGAACGAACATGAACAAGAAATTTCGTTCGTTTAGTTAAATGAACGAACATGCACAGAAGCCGTCTTCGTTCATCTATGGTGAACGTTTGGTAACGTGTCCGTTTTGTTTGATAGTTCATTAGTGTGTTTAATTTTTATATTTATAAATATTAAAAAAATTATGACAAATAAAATATTTAATAAGTATCAGTGTATTATGTTCTGTTCATGAATGCTTGTTTGTGTTCATGAACACTAGTTTGTGTTCATTACCAATAATTAACAAACAAACACTAACACAATCATTTTCTTAACAAACGAACACGGACAGAAAATCTCGTTCGGTAAGTGTTCATCAACAGTTCATGAACACATGAACACAATCATTTTCTTAACAAACGAACACGAACAGAAAATCTCGTTCGGTAAGTGTTCATCAACAGTTCATGAACACATATATCTCCTTAACAAACGAACACGAACTAGGTTCGGTTCATTTGCAGCCTAGCCTAAAAGGGTCAGGTCAGTTGCTCTTATATTTTTTCAAAAAATGTAATTTTTTAATAAAAATTTATGTACATGATGACGGTTGTTTGCAGGTATAATAGAGGCTGGTTATATCACCGAGAGCACCGCTTGTGGTTTATGAGGCCTCCAAACATGGAACCTCTTGTGAAGACAAATACATATGAGAGAGGATCTTATGTTTGTTTTGACCCGAACACATGGGAAACAATACGCAAGGTTTGACCTTTTTGGCCCTTTATCTTAATCGGTTCCTATTAGAGGGGTTGGTTTTGCTCAGTAATGGGTCAGATGCTTTGAAAATAGATTTTGGGCCACTTTTGACCCGTTCTTTATATATATATATATATATATATAGAAACACACGTATTATATTTGAGTTGGCTC
Source organism: Scalesia atractyloides (assembly GCA_947069175.1). Lineage (NCBI taxonomy): Eukaryota > Viridiplantae > Streptophyta > Magnoliopsida > Asterales > Asteraceae > Scalesia > Scalesia atractyloides. Next base: position 91,771,039 of record CAMTDV010000025.1, read on the forward strand.
GTTTCCAACCAAAAAGGTGTATGTCTAAACATAAACCAACTCAAATTTATACCGAAACATAGAAAAAGAAATTAGCGAAACTTGTAAAAATTAGTGAACTCGAAAGGGGTAAAGCCGAAACCTAGAAACTCAAGGAGGTCACTAAATAAGTTCTATTAAAAAGAATTAGTGAACGGACGTTAATGAAGAAAATAATAGGTTAAAAATGTGTATTATATATGGTAAAGGAACGCAAATGGCACACTAATTTGTATAAATATTTGAAATTTTTTATGGTAACTCGAAAAGAAGAATGTTGGTGCAGGATAATTTTGTTATGTACTATGAGATGTTGGATAAGAGACCAGCACTACCGCAACATTGACGAGTTTACATGTAAAGCCTCTCTTGTACCTCAGCAAGTATGCTTATTAGTCAGTCAGTTTGTGTTTTTTCTAGATTTAGGTTTTGAGTTTGTGAAATATGATATCATTTAATTTACAATAGTCATATCATCAGGAAGAACATATATTCTAGCTTCTGATAGAAATAGTCTCTTCTTCTTCAGCAATGTTACATTTTTTTAACTGCATTTTCTTCTCAGTTTTCTTTATGAGCAGATTCTGGTGATATTTTGAAATGAAACCAGTTGTGTCAAGATTTTTTTTAACCCAGTTGACTGATTTAGTCTAGATGTGTTGTAGAATATTTGATTTCAATTTCGGTTAATTTTTTTTTGTTCTTGTGGATGGCCAATATGTTGCTTAATCTTTACCGGTTTTAAGTTGAGAGCTACGAAAACAGTGCAATGCGCTTGTTATGTAGTACAAATCGACAAATATAATGGGGGCTCAGATCATTCACATCATATTCATCGTTTTCTATCCTATAGTTATATTAAAAACTACATTTTCTCTGTACGTTCAGTTAAATAATATATTTTTATATCCTTATCATTATTTTTTCTGTATCCTTTACTTACAACTTTCAAAATATGTTAAAAAAATATAGACAGTGAACAATGTCTCCTTAAATATACAGATGGACACTAACATTTTCTTCACTCACAACCACTTACAACTACGTTTTATAATGAGATTATCTCACAGATTTTGGTGGATGGGATGTGAATGCAAACAGTATGGTATCGAATAAATAATCTGTTATCTCGTTAACATAGTTGGACGACATTTTGAAATTGTTTTAATAAAAACCAGGTTAGAAACCCGTATATTACAGAACGAAATCTAGATTTCATTTCATGTTTTTTGAGTGGGAATCACTGTCTGAAATCTCACAAACAATACCTAATATTTATAAAACACTTTTAAGGTAAGATGACTTGACTTTTATTTTTAAACAACATTTTAAATTAAGAAATAGAATACAAATCGGTGAAGTAAGAAAAGCGAAGGAAAAAAAACTGAGTATTATAGATTAGACGCAGTAAGAGTTCCAATTTTTTTCTTAATAATAACAAAGAAAACACATTGATAAGATCTCAACATAGAGTTTTAGTTTGATTTAATCTTGATCAACTTGATTTAGTTACTAATAAAACTTGATTTACCTTCTTTTTTTTTTTCTGAAACTATACAAAACATGCCATGCAAGCATCATCTCTACAAACAAACACAAGGCATTGGTTTAATTTTATGATTTGATTGTTACTGTGTTTAAACATTAAACTTTTAATATGAAACAAAAAACCATAATGCCTTCAAATGGTTGGATGTTGAAATGAGTAAAATTCATGTAAGAAGAAACACAACACCAGCACCAACACCATTTGATATTCTACATATTTTACCTATTTCTTTTAAATTATCTATAAAAAAACCAAGTTAAAAAACAAGTATAAAGAAAGAAGCTACTGAGACACTAGGCCTTTCAATGCTGGCATCATCCTTTCCAAAAACTCCCTTTTGGTTAAACTTCTATCAGATGCACAATCCTCTTCCTGATAACATAACATAACACACATATACATATATAAAAGATACATATATAAAAGAGTAAATTGCCAAAATCGTCCCTGAGGTTTGAGCATGTTTGCCATTTTCATCCAAAACAAATTTTTTGTACCACATAGTCCTTCACTTTTGTGATTTTTTGCCATTTTCATCCAAAAGTCTGATTTGCTTTATTTTTTCTATCAAACATTTGGATGAAAATGGCTAAAAGTTCCAAATCTCAGGGACGATTTTGGCAAAAAAATGTCAGACGCTTGGATCAAAATGGCAAAAAATCTCAAAAGCGAAGGATTATATGGTACAAAAAAGTTGTTTTGGATGAAAATGGCAAACATGCCCAAACCTCAGGGACGATTTTGGCAATTTACTCTATATAAAACTACACATACACATAAAAATTCTACAATTTAACAAATAGCAAATGTAACCAACAAAGTACAGAACAACTCACATCGCCTGTTGAAGCTGAAATTAGCGTCAAAAGTGTCACCGTTGCCGCATGGTAATCCTCTAGCGTTTTGTATGCCGTATTATCTAGTTTATCCTGAAATATCAAACACGTAACGGCTAAAGATATGTATATCGAAGAAATCCACTATTCAAATGGATAATGTTATACCTTTAGTTTAGATATTGCAACAGAAATGGCCCTCCCAGGTGCTTGAAGCGCTCTTCCGAAAAACTATGGTCCGAAAATAAAGTCAACAGATGAAATGAGAATAATAGAAAATAAGATCCATATGTAAAGTATATGTGGTACAAATAATGAAGGATGAGATATACTCCGTAGATTTTATGAACCTGTATATAAAGTAGAGAAACAACTTTAGGCAGAATGGTGACTGGATCGGTTTCAGCAGAAACTTGAGCAGACAGATCCTGAAAAAAATTTCAAAGATTCATGTTCAAAACATCAAGAGATTGTATATACTAGAAATATGCTATTTTGTCCCATCAACTAACTTTGGCCCCTCAACTTTGGCATTAACCAACTTTAGCCCCTCAACTTTAATATTGACATGTTTAGCCCCTCAACTTTAATGACATGTTTAGTCCATCAACTTTAATAATGACATGTTTAGCCCCTTAACTAAAACATGAAACAACTTTAACTTTGCGGTTTGCTTATTTTTATCTACGTTTCGAACCCGATGCGGAGCGCAGGTGGTAACCCACTAGTTAACACTTAAAAATAAATTTGTGTTCCGTTTTCAACTGTTGAAAGCTTCAAGGAGGAGATACCTTGCGATACGAATGGAGAAGAGTTCTTTCCAATTTCTTGTCAAGCTTTTTCACAGTTAACCCACTGCAAATACCGAAAAATGATCAAATATACAATAAAATAGAAACTTTAAAAATACTAAAAGATTGAAGCATCTTTCCTACCACTCATCTGCAAATGCTCTTAGTGCTGTCATATATGCTTCAACACGCTGTCACATAAAACATTAGAGAAAAAAAAGTTACTATATTATTTCTAACATGAGTAAAATGCCCTGAGGTTTGGTCAGTTTTGCGACTTTTGTCCAAAGGTTTGAAATCTTGCCATTTTCATCCGGCTCGTTAACTCCATCCATTTTTCTCCATTAAGTCAGGGGTATTTTCGTCTTTTTTGTTAACTTAAAGGGCAATTCAGCCTTTTCCGCTTAAAGCTTGCTTGTACATTATGCTAAATGTTTGTACATAAAGTGAAAAAGACCGAATTGCCCTTTAAGTTAACAAAAAAACGAAAATACCTTTTGACTTAACGGAGAAAAATGGATGGAGTTGACGAGCCGGATGAAAATGGCAAGATTTCAAACCTTTTGGATCCAGATGCGGAAAAACAAACCTTTGGACAAAAGTCGTAAAACTAACCAAATCTCAGGGACAAAAATGGCATTTCACTCTTTCTAACATATTTCATAAGTTTCACCACTAAAGGACTGACCTTCCCTTCCAGAGCTTCAACAACCGCATTACCCTTTACAGATAAAGCTCCCTCAAATTTCTTTACCTATAACCATACAAAAACAATCTATTAATCAAATAAATAAAAACAATTGTTTAAAAGTTACAAAGCAAATTATCTTATACCAGAGCAAGTCGATCCCCAGAGTAAGTGCAACGGGTTCTGTACTATCAAAGTCTTGAACGTCAATACCGTTTTTCAACTTATTGAGCAGATCCTGGTTTGAGGACCACAAAATCATGCAAGTTCTCGTAATTTAAGTCACGTGGGGACGGGGTATAAAATAATATAATATAGATTCAAAGATTCGTTTATGTTACCAAATTTGATAAAAGCATGTCGACCATAGGGGCAGCTGTATTTTTTAGTAAATGCCGGTGCAAAAGAGCCTGTAACATCTAAGTGAGAAAAACATTCTCTACAAAACAAATGTCATTTGTGGAATTTAAGTTTTATGATTAGTAGATTACCGAGGTTGTTGGGTTGTCATCGAACAAATCTAAACCTTTTTCATATAGTTGCATATTTAGTGAAGACTGCAATACAGAGATATGACAAGACATTAGAAGATAGAATGCTATTTACCTTGATTGATCTTAGAGTAAGATGTCATTTTCATCCCTGAGGTTTGGCCAGTTTTGCGACTTTCGTCCAAAGGTTTGTTTTCCGCATCTAGATACAAAAGGTTTGAAATCTTGCCATTTTCATCTGGCTCGTTAACTCCATCCATTTTCTTTGTTAAGACGGGTATTTTCGTCTTTTATGTTAGCTTAAAAGGAAATTCGCTCTTTTTCACTTAATGTACAAGCATTTAGCATAATGTAAGAGTATTCAAAAAAGACGAAAGTACCCTTAAGTTAACAAAAACGACGAAAATATCCCTGCCTTAAGCAGGGAAAATGGATGGAGCTAGCGAGCCGGATGAAAATGGCAAGATTTCAAACCTTTTGGATCCAGATGCGGAAAAACAAACCTTTGGACGAAAGTCGCAAACCGGCCAAACCTCAGGGACGAAAATGGCATTTTCCTCTTGATCTTATGACAACATAAAAAACTTTGTAAATACCTCATCAAGTTTCTTTTGCAAATTATCAAGTACTCGTTTGATTTTCTGTGCGTTATCTGTAAACGCAGCCTTTTTTCTCTCGTTCCATGCATTAAGCAGCATGGGTCGTAAATGACTAGCTAACGGCATAAGAACCGTCTCTGGGTCTACACCTACAACATCATAAACTCTCGTTACAAACGGTTTTTAATAACCGGTTAAATTTAAAGAACACTAACAAGCTGTCGAGCTTACCTTGATCTTCAAAGTCTGGAACAAGTTCAGTCAACCTTAGGCATAACTCTTCCTCTGAGAAAATACCGGGACTTTCGTCTTTTACCTTATTTGATTTTGGGTCGGGCCCGAGTGATGAAGATGTACCCTTGCTTTTTCTTTGGTTTTTCTTCGATTTAGTAGGAACAGGTTCTTGATTGTCGGAACCAGTATCAACTGTTTTTGTATTTGAGTTGGATTTCCCTTTCTTTTTCTTTGATCCTTTATCTGCTGCTTGTTTTATTGACCCACTTTCACTACTAGTTTCGTTAAAATCCGGTGAGCTGCTTGTTTCTTGTCCTGATTTAGTAACTTTCGCGACATGAAGTTGATCGGTAAGCCCAGAGAAATTAATGGTATCCAAATCTTTTTCCATTCGCTCATACAAATCCTGTAAAACAACTCCATAAATGTCATTTTTGTCCCTAAGGTTTTGCCAGTTTTGCGACATTTGTCCAAAGGTTTGTTTTTTCACATCTGGATCCAAAAGGTTTGAAATCTTGCCATTTTCATCCGGCTCGTTAACTCAATCCATTTTCTCTGTTACGTTAGGGGCATTTTTCAACTTTTTTTGTTAACTTAAAGGGCAGTTCGGTCTTTTTCGCTTTTTGCACAAGCATTTATAATACCTCCAACTAAATCTGTTAGACCGGATTGCCCTTTAAGTCAACAAAAAAGTCAAAAATGCCCCTATCTTAACGGAGAAAAATGGATGGAGGTAACGAGCCAGATGAAAATAGCAAGATTTCTAACCTTTTGGATACAGATGCGAAAAAACAAACCTTTAGATGAAAGTCGTAAACCTTTAGACGAAAATGGCATTTTACTCTTTATTTTTGTTTTTTCTGGGAGGGGTCAGAGGTAGCTATTGAATCATAGGATTGTACCTTGACAAAACTAGTGCTGAAAACATATGAATCCCCTAAAATGATCGCTTTATTAACCTGAAAAAGAAACATAATAACCACTAATTAAGTACACCTTATTGATTCCATCAACCTTGTAAACAAAATGTTTAACGTTTTTATAGGCATTACCTTAAGTGCGGTCTGTATAGATGGGCAAAGAGACAACAGTTTTTGTGCATCCTGTGAAACAAAGGATGCTGGTAAAACCGAAAGTGAATCAATCCTGCAAAGAACAGAGAAGCGTTCAGTGAAAAAAATGCTTCAACAAACACCAACTTGTGCCTAGATATAACTGAAAAGATAGAAACTTTTTTCTATCTATTTAAGCAAAAACAATGAAAAGAGAAAAAGGTAGCAGAGTCGTTACCAGCTACCACGTTCTATGGCATCCTCCACTGCAGCATCTAGCATGTCAACGGTCGATGGGTGAACGAACAAAGTTACCAAAGGTATACCTTCAGGATACCTGGCCTAAAGTCACATGCATGAACGACATCCTCGATTAAAAAAATATTACAAAAAAGCTTCCTTTAATCCTATAACCTAAGCAGTTAATACGGTAAAATATCGGATATCGGCCAAGGACCGATATTTGAGATATAGATTATCGCGGTAATTTTAACACCAACAATTCAGTATACTCTCCTACCATTAACATATTAACCTTTCACAACTTGCAAAACACTAACAATTGTAGCAAGTAGGAACTGCTAAGACTTAACACACTAACATTAAACAATTAAGACTTAAAACACTAATAGCAGCATTAAGAAGAAAGACTAATGGTAGAACTAAAAAGAAAGGTACTGATATCGGGAAAATCGGTGATATATTGGTCAAATATCGGTCAATATCGCCGATAATATCGGTGCCGATGTTCTGACTGATATTTGACACTGATATTTTACATGGGGAGCGATAACCGATATATCAATGATATATCACCGACATTAACTGCATAGCTTACAATACCTGCAGAAACTGAGTGGGCTGTGCAATTCCAAGTTTATGCAAAGCTTCATAGCTGACAACAGAGTTCTGTAACATAAAGTTCCATTTAGTTGACTTTATATCACTGTAAACAAAAAAACGTAAAACGCTATTGTTTTCCTTAATCATTGATTGTATGAATCAATAAACTTGTCATCGAATATGTGTGTATCCATAGTGAGAATGCAATAGAAATATTTAGCTATGACTCCATACTTGTGAATAGAAAGAATCCACACATTCCCTTTGAGCAATGGCAAACACCTACATGATTAACTTTCTTGATAAGATTACCAAACAAAGATTACGAACAATAAAGAAACATACAAACAACAGAGAAATCTGTCACTTACACTAGGTGTCCAATGAACTCCAGCACGAACCGATCCAAGAACTTGCCCTTCTTTTACCAATCCATTAAACATCGACTGAAAAAACGATCCTTCAACAGCCACACCACTTGCGCCATCCATTTCTTGTAGCAACAGCTGCAACGAGCTCCACAATGCTGATAAATTCATAGGCACCGTTATCCCTCTAGCAGCCCCACGAACCATAGCATTAACACGCGCAACATACGCCGGTGTATACAGCTGTCCACCTTCAAGCCTACCTTTTATCTACACACCACACAACATCATAGGTACTACTCACCACGCGTATTAGACAAATGAAAACTTCAATTTGTGTTACTACTAGTTCAATAATTTGGAATATCCTATCATATTTGTCATTGTTCGTCTGCTGTTGGTTTTTGGAGCCGAGGGTCTCTCTGGAAGCAGCCTCTTTATTCCCGGGGATAGAGGTAAGGTTTGCCTAGTGTAAATACCGGTGATATACAATCAATATCACTGATAATATAGGTACCAATATTCTGACCAATATTTTAGCAGGGGACCGGCGATATTAACTGCATAGTCCCATAGTTGTTAATAGCGAATAGCGGACAATAGCGACAAGCTACCTATACGCCACGTAGCGATAGTGATCATATAGCGGGAGCTATATTATGTTTAGCGATACACTAGATAAAAAAATTTTAGAAATATTTTATATGTATATTTTATCAAAATACGCTGTTTTTACATGTAGATTTACAAAAAAAAAAAACTAAAATCCTGCTATTTTCACGCTATGAAGACGCCAAATCAGATTGTGCCGCCCTATTGCCGCATCGCCACGCTAAACGCTATAGTAAGCGCTATGCTCGCTATTAACAACAGTGTTACATTCTATCCTCCCCAGACCCTACCAATAGCTTGCTATCATATATGTCGTTGTCATATTCCTCATTCATGTCTCATGTTACTAATCATCACCTAACAATAAACACTAACAAACATATAAATTTGTATAACTATCATTTGTTCTAAACCTAATCCAACAACACATAATTCATAAATTTCCTTTATATTACCAGAGATCCAAGCCGAGGCTCGAGCACCGTCACGAGCAACTCCGATCCAACCTGATACTGCGCCGCAATCTCCGCAAGCGCAATCTGACTACATTCCTGTAACCTATCATTCACCTCTTCACAAACACTCTCCCAATACCAATCCGACACAATCTCACCATTAATCAACATCAATAACGGATCATTCTCCACAACAATCTGCGCTTGCTTCTCCACATGATACAAATCCACACCGACACTATCCGCAACATCGATCAACGATACACGCCCTAATTTCTTAATCTCCAACACAATCTCGTTCCGTAATTGTTCCTAAACACACAAATAACCTAATTATCACATAAAAATGAAACAAAATTGAAACAATTGAGTTGAAATTGCATGAAAATGAATGATTATGTGTACCGGAGTGATGTATTCTTTGCCGGAAACGGTGTGAAGAAGATCGAAGTCGATGATGTGGAGATGCTGGAGCTTTTGGACCAATTCGACGACGTTTCGTTCGGATAATCGGATGCTTGATTTGGCTTGTTGAGCGGATTCGAATTGGCGTTGAAGTTCGAGGAGTTCTTCATCCATGGTGGTGATTATTGCAGGTGAGTTGTTTAGAGTGTTTGGTGGTTTTTGTTGTGAGGGTTTATAGGTTGGAGAAGAAGATGTGAAGTTGGAATCTATGAGCATAAGGGGTATTAATGTAAGTTTGGGTAAATAAAGTCATGATAAAATGAGTTTTTCGGACTGGCTAACCGGCCTGCGGCACCCTCGCCCTAGAACGTCGCAAGAGGCATCCGGCTCATGGTTCTAAAGCCGGTCAATATATGGAGTTCGAGCTGCTAACTTTGCCTCATTATCGTGTTTTGGCTCAAACCCTGATTGAAACTTCGCCGATCATAGACGCGAATTGGCTACCCAAAGTGTTTACCTTTGGTGGGGTATGAACCTTAGTCTCCACCAGAGAAACTAAGCCGCCAACCAGTAAGCCGCCTTGAGTGGTTGGTAAAAAAGGTCAAATTGAGAAGTTGTTTGGCATACCTCTGTGCCAGTAAGAGATGAAAATGGGTAAAGGCTTTAAGTCAGTAAGTGTCGCGACAGTAGTGGTCTTTGGTAATGACAATTTTACCCTTCTAAACTATTTTGTGCTGATGAAATGTATTAGTTTGGTCAGAGCTCTGAATGACTATACTGAATGATGAATGATTATAAAAGGAAAATACAAAAAATCATCGAAAATTCAAATTACACATAAATCCTTCAAAATCATTGGAAACATATAATACAATTAAAATACAAATCAATACTTTGTGTACAATTTTAATTCTAAGCATTGAAATTAGTTGACTTGATATCAAGTCACGCAAACTAGTCATATACTCAATGCCTTATGAACCTCATTCGATGTTGTGAACGAACGCCATTACTTTTTCCACCTTGTATTTTCAGAAAACACAGTGTTCTCATTGATCATGAGTATTGCATTTCTTTATAAAAATATGGACGGCGAAACAAGCAGTCACTGTGTCTCTTTGTATTAGAAAAGGAAAAGGAGCCATTTGCTTTAGGAAATGCAATGTCACCTTCAAAATATCATATTTGTGTAGAGAGTCATAAATCCACATGTGTTTGTGTATGTGGTATGAGTGTCACAAAGGTAATATTTTCCGTAAACATTAGTATCCAAACTATTACATAAAAACAGATAATGTATTTAATAATCACAGTTAAAGAATAATTAAAAACCTAGTTTGGCGGGAGGGGGGGGGGGAAGTCAAGTTATACACAACTTCTTATAAAACTCGTGAATCATGTGTAGTGCCCTCCCCATCGATATAAAATGTGCTGAAAAGGTATCCTTCTTAAGGTTGAGACTTGAGGGTCCTATGGTGAACAAAAGTTTAAGCTTAAAATGTATAATTTAGAAGGTGTAATGATCCTTAAAACACGTTTGTGTTTAACAGTGTTGTTAATTGATTTCGTGTCTGCCCTAAGGCTAAGGCGAGAACTGCATGTCCTACTAGTCGGATAGAAGCCTACCCACCTACCAGCCTACCTTGTTCATATCGAGTCGGACAGGAGAGACCCTATTTAAAGTGAATTGTAACGCTCTGTTTTTTCGTACTTTCCTTAATTAGAAAGTTTGTCTTATAATGCTATTTTTGGAAATCTTATATTCTTATAATCGTCTCTTCGTTGTAATCGTTGTAAAATCCGAGACTTGGATCATAATAAAATTCGTATTTCTTACAATTCATATGTAACATCCGTCGAAAAACGGGTTTTCAAAACCCGCTTCGTTTATTAATCGAATAATCAGTTTCAAATTTTCGTAGATCATTTAATGCTTATTTTAATTTTAAACAATACATAACTAATAAACATTTTAGATTATGGAAATTAAAATTGTTAGAAAATTAAAATAAAGCAATTAAAAATAAAAAGGGGCTGCCGGGTTTCGAACCCGGGTCAGCCGGAAGACTCAATTATCAAACACTTAACCACTCCGCCACTTGTTGTTTTTGTGTAATCAAGAAACAAATAAAACCTTAAGATCACCCGTGAATCTACCTGTTTGCACCAAAAACTGAAACCGATAATCGGCTTTCAACCATCCAGACGATTGAGTGATCGTGAGTTACTGGTTATAACCGATGAAATCATTACGACCGACGTTCTTAATCAATTCAGCCTTTATTGGACCCGATTCATATGATGTTCGAGTTTGATAACCGAAATCATTCAACTCCAAATTTACACCGGTATTATCATTGTCTCGCAACTCAGAAACACCCACAGAACTCTCAATTTCACTTTTGCTCTAATTTCTGATCGTCGGAATCGCTATCTGATATCACAGGACTTTCGCCGGAAAACCGTGTCATTCATCAAAACGGTAAATTTCTCAATTCTTTCATCTTCTATCTATTGACTCTTACTAACTCAAACCCTTTTACCAGAATCGGTCCCAGACGACGATACCGGATAACCTGCAACCGCCGAAAATTTTCTGAAAATTCTGAAATCACGCTGTGAATCGGTACGAGCATCTAAACTCTTTGATAATCCTTGTTTAGTCACTTAATTTCACAATTAGTTAATCAAAACTGTTAATTGGTCGGCTCAGACGGAATTCATAAACAGAGCCGACGACCTTTGCCGGAATTCTGAGAAAAACCTCTTTCTGGTACATTCGTTTCCAAAACCTTCTTTATCCATTTCATTTTAATCATTTATATGTCCGTTAATCGAATTAAACAAGAACAATCGAATAATTGTTGTTCTGGGTTGTTTTAAACGAAGAAGATGAAGTTTAGTTTGTGTATAAATGTAATATAAACTGGATTATATCTCGGGTTAGACACACAGTCCAGCGGTGGACTGATGTGCATTTGAATCATAGAGATACCGGGTTCGAGTCTGTCCTTGTTCCGATTCGTCACAATATTCAGACTTTTTATAAAACCCAAATACGGAAACTTCCGGTTAGTATATAAGTGAAATAAAAACAAGTATTTAACCAGGTTAGACACACAGTCCAGCGGTGGACTGTGTGCAACGTTAAACAACAGGTCCCGGGTTCGAGACCTGTTATGCACACCGGTTCGATATAATTAAAATCCTTTTTAAAATAAATGAATTTTGAATAAATTAAATAGTATATAAATATAATTAAAAACAGAAATATTTCGGGTTAGACACGTAGCTCAGTTGGTAGAGCTGCGTGCACGTATACGAGAGGTCACAAGTTCGAACCTCACTCAGTGCAAACAAATACAAGACCGAACCGGTCAACAGTCAATGGTCAACGGTCAATGGTCAACCCAAAAAAGTCAACATTTTTTTTATATTTTTATTTATTTATTTAATTTAAAAATCAATTAAAAATACTTAAAAATAATATTTTTAAAGTTAGAAAATGACCTTAAACTCACAAAAAAATATCTAAAAATCCTATTAAAATTGTTAATAAAATCCACTTATTTACCGTACATTTTCGTGATTATTTAGGTTAGTTATTCCTCGTCGATCAACCCTCTAAACTCGTGCGCATTCAACATCATCAAACGAACGCACCCAATGTGAGTGAATCTCTACAAATTCCCCGTTTTAATCACATTTTGGGGTGTATCATGTGTCTTATTATTTATTTCCTTTAAACACTTGTGCATCCATCATATCCATGATCAAATGTGTATTCAATATGTATCAACTGTTTGTGTGGTTAACGTTTAGATTAAATTTATCATTTTCAGTACACACATCATCATAGGCCGCCGTTCCCCATTACCTATGAGCGTGAACCGTTCCCCATTACCTATGAGCGTGAACGAGGCGTTGCCAACATACGATCGGCTCCGTTTGATTGAGCCTTGATCGCACATACATCATCATAGGCCGTCCGTTCCCCATTACCTATGAGCGGAACGTGACGTTGCCAACATATAAATTATCATTCATGTCATATACTCATGCAAGGTGGTTTGTTATTGTTAGTTATGTTATTGTGTTATTGTTATTGTATGTTTATTTACGTTTGCTCACATATGATATATTGCACAATTTTTCCATATTAAATATAACAAGAAATCAATAATAAATGTTTTCTAACAAGGTTCCGCACTTTTGTTGACCAAACCCATTTTTCACATGATACAGGTGATCCAATTGCAGCAAGAAACATATAGGACGACTTAGAAGAATAAATTGGTTTAGGTTTTGGATTGTTTATTTAGTTACTTTTTCCTTGTAATTGTATGAACTTGTTTGGAATATTGAAGATGTAATTTTGAATTTAATAAATATGAAACATATTAGTAAACATCATGAGCTTTGGTGATAACCCAATTATGCCCCGACTCTGCGGGTCGGGGTGTGACAGATTGGTATCAGAGCCATGACTATAGGGATATAGGATAGGTTATTAGACCCTTAGAGCCTATACTATAGTTGATTAGAATTTTTAAATTGTTTGTGTGTTACATACAAAATTCATGATGTTTATATGCTTTATGTTTATTGTTACATTCAATGTTATGCAAGCATGTTAATAAGTACGTATTATTATACAATGCCTATCATGAATCATATTCTCATAACATATCATATCCATGAGAGCACACACCACACAATTTCCATGACTTTTGCAACGATTTTTGTATTTTCAAATCACATCAAAGTGAGTTCTCATGACGGGCATGTAGTAACTGGAAGGGTACAAGTACCGGTAGTCGGAACGTCCTGTCTAGGCTTGGCATTCATATAAATCCAAAATAAAGGACCAGTTTGCCTACCTGGGGACTAACGATGAGAGTACGAAGGACCTATTAGGCCAAAGCATGCTATACCAAACGTCGTGTGAGCTAACCCCACTTTGAGTTGTCATTGTGTCTACACCTGGACACCCTCCGACCATACATCTCGCAAACATATTTCATGGTTTTCATTCGGGTGATGCGAGTGTTAATCCGCCAATACCAATGTGAATCCTACTAAGCCAATAGTCATGGGGGCCCACATGACTATACGGGCGATGGTATGGGGGATATTGGAGGCCCAAACATGAGCAAACCCAAGACATCCTATGGATGTAGTTGCATTATTGATGTTTATGTTATTTTTATTTTTTTAAGACACATGACACCTAAAAAGACTCCTTAAACTCACAATATTCTTATGTATGTTCATGTAGATTTCGGCTAGGCAGCAACGTGGGGGTAGAAGGTCAGGAAGGTCAAACGAACGCTTGGCCACCCAAATCGCAAAACAAATGGCCGCGGTGCTTCCTGACATCGTAATTCAAGTCCAACAAGCTCTCACCACAAATCCCCTCAATCCTCCCCATCAAGAAGACCAGAACGTTGACAACCCTCCCTCCAAAAAGTGCTCTTACAAACACTTCAAGTCTTGCGATCCCCCGAAATTTGAAGGGACCGAAGGTGTCACTGCTCTCCTCCACTGGTTTGAGGAAATGGAAAACACCTTCCTCAATTGCGATTATCCCGAGGATCGCAAGGTACGTTACGCAACCGGGAGACTATTTGGAGTAGCTCTTACCTGGTGGAATACGGAAAAAGATAAGAGAGGAATCGAAGATGCAATGGCCTTAACATGGGAGGAGTTAAGGGAAATCATGACGAGACGCTTCTGTCCAAGAAGCGAGATCAAAAAGTTAGAGGATGAATTTCACTCGTTGAAGCAAAAGGAGGGAGATCATACTTCCTACAACAAAAGGTTTCTAGAGTTGAACCAAATGATCCCCAACTTGTTCACCCCAGTATACCGCTTAGTCGAACACTATATTCAAGGCCTCCCCTCGAAAATTCAAGACTCAGTTCTAAGCACTTCGCCTGCAACACTTGAAGCTGCTATGGAACTAGCTACCGAGCTTACCGAGAATCGTATTCGTAATGGCAAATTTAAGGACGAGAAAAAGAAAGCCCCTATTGAGGGCCAAACTTCAAACCATTCCACCTCCTCCTCAAAGTTTGCTAATAAGAGGAAACGAAACACCAGAAACTTTGCTGTCACACAAACAAATTTCCCTATCCCAGCTGCACCCATCACTCAAGTTGCCCCCTCACCTGCACCATATAAGAAGCCATACTCCGGCCCATACCCAAAATGCAACCGTTGCCAATACCATCACTTTCCTGATCATCCCTGCCAACATTGCACCGGCTGTGGCCGTGCAGGTCACACCATTCAAACCTGTCGCGCACTTCAGCGAACGAACCGCCATCAGCCCTCAACCCAAACCCACCATCAAATAGTGGGTCAAGCCCAACAACCTTTACTCCTACCACCTGCCCAACATGTAGCCCAATCCTACTACCAACCCAACTATCCCATGGTGCAACCTATGCGGGCTTGTTACAATTGTGGAGACCCGAACCACTTCAAGAACACCTGTCCACGCCTGGTGAATATCATCCATGCCCAAGCTCAAGCTAATCCAGTAAACCAGGCTAATCAAGCTCCTCCACCTGCAAGAGAAAGAGCTTTCAACATCAACGCTAATCAAGCTAGGGCTGAGAACAATGTGGTTAACGGTACGTTTCTCATCAATGGTAGTTATGCATCCATGTTATTTGATACTGGCGCGGATAAGAGTTTTGTGTCCTTAGAATTTGAACCCATCCTCAACCAAACTCGTGATACACTCATGGAATCCATAACGGTAGAAGTTGCTGACGGAAAACCGGTATCATTAAACTCTATTTTACGCAATTGTACTCTCACCCTAAACGATCACGATTTTCCAGTTGACCTCATACCTATGAAGTTGGGAAGTTTCGACATTATAATTGGTATGGACTGGCTCAGCCAACATCATGCTGAAGTTGTATGCCGTGAAAAGTTCATTCGCATCCCTCTTACAAACGGTCAGACTCTACGAATCTTTGGAGAAACCCCTTCGAAAGGACTCAAATTAATGTCCTGTCTTCAAGCCCGAAAATATCTCCGCAAGAATTATGTCGCATTCCTAACTCATGTCGTCAAAAAGGGAATCAAGGAGAAGAAACTCGAAGACATCCCAGTAGTAAAAGATTTTCCGCAAGTTTTTCCTGACGACATTTCAGGACTTCCTCCCGTGAGAGAAGTCGAATTCCGCATTGATCTTATACCTGGAGCTACACCAGTTGCAAAATCTCCTTATAGGTTAGCCCCATCCGAAATGCAAGAGCTAGCCAGTCAACTGCAAGAGCTGACTGACAAAGGATTCATACGTCCTAGCTCATCGCCTTGGGTGCACCTGTCCTTTTTGTGAAGAAGAAAGATGGAACGTTTCACATGTGTATCGACTACAAAGAACTCAACAAGTTAACGGTCAAGAACCGCTACCCATTACCTCGCATCGATGATCTTCTAGACCAACTACAAAGCGCCAACTGTTTTTCAAAAATCGACCTTCGTTCTGGTTATCATCAACTCAGAGTACATGAAGAAGACGTCCCAAAGACCTCCTTCCGAACTCGTTATGGTCATTATGAATTCATGGTCATGCCATTTGGTTTAACCAACGCCCCAGCTGTCTTCATGGATCTAATGAACAGAGTCTGCAAACCTTATCTCGACCGTTTTGTTATAGTCTTCATCGGTGACATCCTCATCTACTCAAAGTCTAAGTCTGATCATGAACGGCACCTTCGACTCATCCTTACACTCTTAAGGACAGAAAAGCTGTACGCTAAGTTTTCAAAATGTGAATTCTGGTTAAGGAAGTACAATTCCTTGGACACGTCGTCAATGACAAGGGAATTCATGTTGATCCCTCAAAAATCAAGGCAGTACAGGAATGGCAAGCGCCACGTACACCTACTGAAGTAAGATCATTTCTTGGTTTGGCTGGTTATTATCGCCGTTTCATTGCAAATTTCTCCCGTATCGCTGTACCACTCACGGCTTTAACACATAAAGGAAAACCCTTCTTATGGGGACCCAAACAAGAAGAAGCCTTCCAAACTCTGTGACGCACCTATCCTTACACTTCCTGAGGGTAGTGATGACTTCGTGGTTTATTGCGACGCGTCAGGGCAGGGACTAGGCTGCGTACTGATGCAAAGAGGAAAAGTGATAGCTTATGCTTCCAGACAACTCAAAATTCATGAGAAGAACTACACCACCCACGACCTAGAACTTGGAGCCGTTGTGTTCGCTCTTAAGATATGGAAACATTACCTCTATGGTACCAAGTGTGAAATATACACTGACCACAAGAGCCTCCAACATATCTTCAACCAAAGGGAGTTAAACATGAGGCAACGGAGATGGGTCGAACTTCTTAATGACTACGACTGTGAAATTCGGTATCATCCTGGCAAGGCAAACGTGGTGGCCGATGCGCTCAGTCGAAAGGGTTATGCGAACTCCATTCGTCTTCTATGTTCGCAAATCATAACCGACATCAAAGATCAAATCCGAGAAGCGCAACATGTTTCAGTAACGGAAAACGACGTACGCAAGGAGCTGTCTTGTGGAGCTGAACTTAAAATCGAAACGAAATCCGACGGTATTCTGTACTATCTAGATCGCATATGGATTCCCGATCACAATAACCTTCGTGATTTCCTTATGAATGAGGCGCACAAAACACGATACTCTATACACCCAGGAGCCGACAAGATGTATCAAGACCTTCGATACACCTACTGGTGGCCTGGAATGAAAAAGGATATTGCTGTTTTTGTTTCCAAGTGCCTTACATGTTCCAAAGTAAAAGCTGAACATCAAAGACCCTCAGGACTTCTAGTCCAACCTGAAATACCTGTGTGGAAGTGGGAAAACATAACCATGGACTTCATTACCGGGTTACCTCGCACCTCTAGTGGGTATGACCCTATATGGGTAATCATTGATCGTCTTACAAAATCAGCTCACTTCATTCCGATCCGCGAAGATTTCAAGAACGAGAAGTTAGCTCGTATCTACATCAGCGAGATCGTAAGCCGTCATGGTGTACCGTTAAGCATTATTTCAGATCGTGATGGTCGTTTCACTTCACGAACATGGCAAGCCGTACAAGCCACTTTGGGTACACGATTAGACCTCAGTACCGCTTATAATCCTCAAACTGATGGACAATCTGAACGCACCATCCAAACACTTGAAGACATGCTTCGAGCATGTGTCATAGACTTCAAGGGAAATTGGGACGCTCATCTACCATTAGTTGAATTTTCGTACAACAACAGCTATCATTCAAGTATCGGCATGGCACCTTTCGAAGCTTTATATGGTCGTAAGTGCCGATCTCCAGTATGTTGGCACGAAACTGGAGAAGCTCAAATTACCGGTCCAGAATTGATTCAAGAAACCACAGACAAGATCCATCAAATTCGAAACAATCTTCTAGCAGCACAAAGTCGTCAAAAGAGTTATGCAGATAAACGACGAAAGCCTTTGGAGTTTAACATTGGTGATCATGTACTCTTAAAAGTATCACCGTGGAAGGGAGTAGTTCGTTTTGGCCAGAAGGGCAAGCTAGCACCACGCTACGTAGGACCTTTCAAGATACTCGAAAGAGTAGGACCTGTAGCATACAAGCTTGACCTACCAGAAGAACTCAACAGAATTCACCCCACATTCCACGTATCAAACTTAAAGAAGTGCCTCGCCGATGAAAACCTCCATATTCCCTTAGAAGATATGCAGATTGATGAATCTATGCACTTCATTGAAAGACCAGTAGAGATCATGGACTTCGGAGAAAAACGTTTAAGACGGAGTCGTATTCCAATTGTTAGGGTACGCTGGGAGTCGAAACGAGGACCTGAGTTTACTTGGGAACGTGAAAACTCAATGCGCGAAAAATACCCGCATGTTTTTCCTGTTACCACTACTACTTAAATTTCGGGACGAAATTTCTAAAAGTAGGGGATACTGTAACATCCGTCGAAAAACGGGTTTTCAAAACCCGCTTCGTTTATTAATCGAATAATCAGTTTCAAATTTTCGTAGATCATTTAATGCTTATTTTAATTTTAAACAATACATAACTAATAAACATTTTAGATTATGGAAATTAAAATTGTTAGAAAATAAAAATAAAGCAATTAAAAATAAAAAGGGCCTGCCGGGTTTCGAACCCGGGTCAGCCGGAAGACTCAATTATCAAACACTTAACCACTCCGCCACTTGTTGTTTTTGTGTAATCAAGAAACAAATAAAACCTTAAGATCACCCGTGAATCTACCTGTTTGGGCCAAAAACTGAAACCGATAATCGGCTTTCAACCATCCAGACGATTGAGTGATCGTGAGTTACTGGTATAACCGATGAAATCATTACGACCGACGTTCTTAATCAATTCAGCCTTTATTGGACCCGATTCATATGATGTTCGAGTTTGATAACCGAAATCATTCAACTCCAAATTTACACCGGTATTATCATTGTCTCGCAACTCAGAAACACCCACAGAACTCTCAATTTCACTTTTGCTCTAATTTCTGATCGTCGGAATCGCTATCTGATATCACAGGACTTTCGCCGGAAAACCTTGTCATTCATCAAAACTGTAAATTTCTCAATTCTTTCATCTTCTATCTATTGTTAGACTCTTACTAACTCAAACCCTTCTACCAGAATAGGTCCCAGACGACGATACCGGATAACCTGCAACCGCCGGAAATTTTCTGAAAATTCTGAAATCACGCTGTGAATCGGTACGAGCATCTAAACTCTTTGATAATCCTTGTTTAGTCACTTAATTTCACAATTAGTTAATCAAAACTGTTAATTGGTCGGCTCAGACGGAATTCATAAACAGAGCCGACGACCTTTGCCGGAATTCTGAGAAAAACCTCTTTCTGGTACATTCGTTTCCAAAACCTTCTTTATCCATTTCATTTTAATCATTTATATGTCCGTTAATCGAATTAAACAAGAACAATCGAATAATTGTTGTTCTGGGTTGTTTTAACGAAGAAGATGAAGTTTAGTTTGTGTATAAATTTAATATAAATCGGATTATATCTCGGGTTAGACACACAGTCCAGCGGTGGACTGTGTGCATTTGAATCATAGAGATACCGGGTTCGAGTCTGTCCTTGTTCCGATTCGTCACAATATTCAGACTTTTTATAAAACCCAAATACGGAAACTTCCGGTTAGTATATAAGTGAAATAAAAACAAGTATTTTAACCAGGTTAGACACACAGTCCAACGGTGGACTGTGTGCAACGTTAAACAACAGGTCCCGGGTTCGAGACCTGTTATGCACACCTGTTCGATATAATTAAAATCATTTTTAAAATAAATTAATTTTGAATAAATTAAATAGTATATAAATATAATTAAAAACAGAAATATTTCGGGTTAGACACGTAGCTCAGATGGTAGAGCTGCGTGCACGTATACGAGAGGTCACAAGTTCGAACCTCACTCAGTGCAAACAAATACAAGACCGAACCGGTCAACAGTCAATGGTCAACGGTCAACCCAAAAAAGTCAACATTTTTTTAATATTTTTATTTATTTATTTAATTTAAAAATCAATTAAAAATACTTAAAAATAAAATTTTTAAAGTTAGAAAATGACCTTAAACTCACACAAAAATATATCTAAAAATCCTATTAAAATTGTTAATAAAATCCACTTATTTACCGTACCTTTTCGTTATTATTTAGGTTAGTTATTCCTCGTCGATCAACCCTTTAAACTCGTGCGCATTCAACATCATCAAACGAACGCACCCTATGTGAGTGAATCTCTACAAATTCACCGTTTTAATCACATTTTGGGGTGTATCATGTGTCTTATTATTTATTTCATTTAAACACTTGTGCATCCATCATATCCATGATCAAATGTGTATTCAATATGTATCAACTGTTTGTGTGGTTAACGTTTAGATTAAATTTATCATTTTCACCCTATGTGAGTGAATTCTACAATTCACCGTTTTAATCACATTTTGGGGTGTATCATGTGTCTTATTATTTATTTCATTTAAACACTTGTGCATCCATCATATCCATGATCAAATGTGTATTCAATATGTATCAACTGTTTGTGTGGTTAACGTTTAGATTAAATTTATCATTTTCAGTACATACATCATCATAGGCCGCCGTTCCCATTACCTATGAGCGTGAACCGTTCCCCATTACCTATGAGCGTGAACGAGGCGTTGTCAACATCCGATCGGCTCCGTTTGATTGAGCCTTGATCGCACATACATCATCATAGGCCGTCCGTTCCCCATTACCTATGAGCGGAACGTGACGTTGCCAACATATACATTATCATTCATGTCATATACTCATGCAAGGTGGTTTGTTATTGTTATTGTTATTGTTATTGTTATGTATGTTTATTTACGTTTGCTCACATATGATATATTGCACAATTTTTCCATATTAAATATAACAAGAAATCAATAATAAATGTTTTCTAACAAGGTTCACTCGCCAACTTTTGTTGACCCAAAAACCCCCCATTTTTACACATGATACAGGTGATCCAGTTCAGCAAGAAACATATAGGACGACTTAGAAGAATAAATTGGTTATTGTTTATTTAGTTACTTTTTCCTTGTAATAGTAAACATCATGAGCTTTGGTGATAACCCAATTATGCCCCGACTCTTATTCCGCTGCTGGTCAGGGTGTGACATCATACTTTACACATTCATACATTGAAACCACTATACATATGATGCTTAATTCGTGATCCTTGAAAACGTGTAATAACCTTGCAAATACGTGACATACATGCATAATACGATGCTTATCCTCGATTCTTATACTTAACCATACTTGTTTATACTCATTCTCGTGACTAAATTACATGCAAGCCCTTTAGAATATGCCTTCTATGCTTAAAGCGCTCTAAAAACACTCAACACACTAAAGATAAGGGATAATTGGACAAGCTACCAAACAACAAGGGTAAAAAGTGAAAATCATGTTCCTGGCAAGCCTTACGGATCGCAAGGCTTTAGGCTTACGGTCCGTAAGCATGTCTGACGGGGGAAATTCTGGTCAGCCGCGTTTGAACTCGTATTCTCCCACCTTTTTCACCTCCAATCACCTTCAAACTCCATTAAATCAACCTCCGACCAACCCTAACTCTTTCCCTATAAAACCCAAGCCTCCTCCAAGCATTTTCCACTTTGCAAACACTCTATAATCACTTCAAACACACTAAAAACGCAGTTGAATCCAGAAGACAATCAGATTCACTGCAACTCACAAGAGTGAGCATAACTTCCTCATTCTTAATCTTTTTCATTGATTCTTCTTTCTAGTCACTTGGAACAACCTTAGGTATGATTCCACGGGTTTTCATGGAAAATCTAGACTTGGAACATCACCAAAAAGGCTCCAAAGTGGACTGAACTTTCTGTTTTGATCAAAACATTTAACTTGCTTGAACTTGAGTTATCTATACACATTCCTATGTCCTTATGCTCATAATCACATCTATGGTT
This sequence comes from Scalesia atractyloides, assembly GCA_947069175.1. Lineage (NCBI taxonomy): Eukaryota > Viridiplantae > Streptophyta > Magnoliopsida > Asterales > Asteraceae > Scalesia > Scalesia atractyloides. The sequence continues at coordinate 91,793,504 of CAMTDV010000025.1, forward strand.
AGTTAGGCTTAAAAACAAGGTTGTGACATCTAAAATCAGAGGTTAAAACCTCATAAACATTCTGTTTTGTTTGGGTTTTAACCCCAAGTAATGAACAAGCTTAAAGCTTGGATGTTTGTGTGATTAAGGTTAGCTTGGGCTATCCTACTTTAAAATCCACACGTTACTTGATGTTTTCTTAGATTAGTTGTAATTATTTCCTTTCTTATTGTATGTTCATGACCCTCCTTGTTGTCTATGACAACATGTGTAGTGGTGAATCCAAAAGAGGTCTTAAATGGATGGTTAATCCTCCTACCTTATACATGACTTATGTGAAATACAAAAGAGGTTCCTAAATGGATGGTTAATCCTTCTACCTCATGCTTGACTTATATAATTAATACATATGCTATATAACCTATATAATATCTAAGTGATAAACCTTGATGATAGCCTAGTGGTTATTTGTCGAGTGTTAAGTTACATCATCTATAGACTATAGTACTTGTTACGATTCTAATGGGCATTTTGACCCAAGAAAACATTTAAACTCTTTTGAGTTTCATAGTGTCAAAACAAGTGTTATGGACTAGATTATTACTTTCCCATATATATAATTTCATGTACTTTAAACTCCGAATTCTTACTCCTCCGTTAATCATCCAATACTCACACCTATGTTTCCTCGTGTAGAAGGACAAGGTGCTCCATCCTAAACAACCAACAACTCTCACGGACATACTAAGTGGAAGGCTTGCAAAACCGTGAGTATACTTGACCCATTTTTACTTTTAAAACACTTTAGGTTGTAACATGTTAACATATCAAAATTCACAACACATACTTAATCATGCTTTGGAATCTCAATCCTTATACATGTTATTGTTTACTTAGGTCCATGCTAGAGTCATACATGCTAGTAACTTGTTAGCCCGAACTTAACATATGTAGCGCTATAGGAGTAGCACACCACCCGTCGGGGTCTTGTTAAGTTTTCATTCTAAAACGGTCTTGTCACATGTGTGGCAAGGGATGCTAAATACTAGTAGACACTAGGGTTTGACATATGGTTATGCATGATAGTTACCTTGTTTACAATTTGCCATGTGGATTCGAGGAAATGTTTTTATACTTATGCTATAGTTATACAAAACTTGTGTACTCGCCTTTACGTTTGCATTGACTTTATTTTAAACATGTTACAGGTTGATGATTATGCACGTACGAATCTAGTAGGCTTGACTAGAAACACGCTCGAGAAATTACTAGATTTAATTTACTATGTTATGTTAAACTCGTCGTATTGTCCCTTGTTTGTTGTAATTTGACAATTTGAGTTATGCAATGAAAACGGTTTGATTTAAATATTGTCACAATTAGTGTTATGTGTGATGAGCAATCTATTTTGTCTTGTCCTGATGTTTCCGCCATCGGTTTGGGTGTGACATGAATAGAAGCAATTCCTTTATAAGCTTGAAAATAGCCGCTGTAAATCAATTCAAATAGATAGGGAGTTATATTATTAACATTTAAAAATGGGTTCATTTGCACTTTTAATATAAGGTTATAGCTTTGAAAATAATAATAAAAAGGCAGTAGTCACATTGACGAAAACACCAATAAGTTACATGTCATAATCAGCATAGGGGAATAGGTTTCTCCAGCGTATCACAGTTTCAATCATAGTTGTATATAACTAGGTATTTTCCATCCGTGCGTTGCGGCGGGGAACCAACCTATTTTGAACGCAAAAATAACTAAAATAATTAAGAACCTGATTATTGATAATGATTTATGTTTCAATTAGAGATTGTCAGCATAATAACATAAGCTATCTATAAAACCCATAACTGAATTCAGTGCCGCCACCGCTTCCCACCATTAACCGTCCCCCAACAACTCACACCCCAAAGGAATTCTATCTTTAGTATTAGCATCACTTCCTTCGAACAAACAACCACCCAAATGTTGCTTTTTAACATGTAGTATAACGTGTTGTAGTGGGTCGGTTTAAGCATAGATAAAAAACACATAAAGGTATAATTTACATGAGTGCCAGATGGTTTTAAACCAAATACTATAAAAAGGTCGAAACAACTGGCCAGTTTAAAAATAACGTTACACAAATGAATATCCAAACACAAATAAAAATAACTCATGTGCACTGTTAATATCATTTAAAACTATATACAAAAAGATGAAACATGTAATAAAATTATGACATCATAACGGAGAATTTGTTTTAAATTTAAAGCGGTAACTTTATTAAATTTTGGGGATTGTGGTGTAAAACGGTTTAAGAAGGATAAAAATAACTTTACAAGAATTGAGGAGACATTTGATAATTTATTAAAATTCAGGGGATAATAATGTAAATTGGTATAAAAAATTAACAAAATTGAGATGGTAAACGTGTAAGAACGAAAACTTTTGTGGTCAAAACATAACAATAAGGTGTCTTGGCTAATTATGTAAGTGTTAATGGCATTCTTTAATTAAAAGCTAAATAAAGGGTAAATCATGTAATGTTGCACTAAATTGTAATTTAACTAGTAAGAATACCCGCGCTACGCTGTGGGTTTCGGTGAATATCTATTTTGGTTCAGTATAGCAACCGGCAGAGATGCTTAAAAGAATACTGACACATGTTTTATATCGAACGAAAACTATTAAAATAAATTTAAATTAGACATTTGGACGGGGTGACTTCAAATTAATTGTAAATGAAATGTAAATGTTGTCAATTTTAATGTTAAAGGAACCTAGAACTAAAACATTAAACAAATAGAAAAGTAAAAAAAAATAAAGTCCAGAAAAAAAACTTAAGAAAGAAACAAAAAAACAAATAGGATGTAAACACTATTCACACAACTTGCTAATTGTAATTTACGTCAAAACGTATACTAAACTGAAAACATACATGAAAATGAGTACGAAAACACATCATATTTGAGCTAACATATTACCGAAGAAAATTACATCGAAACGTAAACCAAATTATACCAACGCGTACATAAAAATTATCATATAACAATAATGTTTTAAGCTAAAAAATAGTACGACGCGTTGAGGCGGTGTCGAAACCTAAATTAATGTCAAAACTTAGATAAACTTAAACGTACATAAAAATAAGCACGAAAATGTATTACATTTAACCCAACTCATTTCTAGGAAAAAATAAAATTTACGTCAAAACGTAGATCAACTAAAAACATACATAAGAATAAGCATAAGAACATATTATACTTGACCAAACTCATTTCTAGGGAAAAAATACGTCGAAAAGTAAATCAACTTGAATTTATACTGAAACGTACATAAAATAAACACGTAAAACTCAATTAAAAAGTCTTTAAAAGGTTAAGGGACTGTAAGTATCAATATCGAAAGTTGAGGACAAAAGTATAAAAAAATTAGAAAAATGAAAAAAAAGTCAAACAGAAGTCACTTTTCATGTAAAATAACATTGTTAAAATATTGTTAAAATAACAGGACATATATATTAATTTTCTTGTTGCAGTAAACTTCCAGCTAGGAGGACTACATCGTTTTAACTTTGCCTTTGTGGACTTGGTCTTTGATATCAACATTTTTATGATCGAAAAGAGAGTTCCAATTTTTTTAACATTAATTTGTAACTAGTTTTAAGTCCCCCGCGTTGCGGGGTAGGGAGCGTTAAAAAGCGTAAAACCAGCGTTGCGGGGTTGGGAGGTGTAAAATTATGCTAAGTAGCAACCGCACAACGACCAAAACCGGGAAAAGCGCAAAACAAAAATACGAATTTATGACACCAAGTGACTCACGTAACGTAATAAACATACGAAATCAAATTTATATCGCACATATTAGAAAGTCTATCGGGTATAAAAACTTGATTGAACAAATGTAACCACAAAATACCGTAGTAATAACAACCGAACGACAACAAATCCTAAAAAAAAAGAAAAACAAACGTCAAATAAAAACTAATAAAAAATAAACACGTTTAACTTTTGTGACAAAATTATAAAAAGTTAAATTTAAAAAGACCATAAAGTTGCTATATCAAAAAGGAAAACAAAAAATGAAAAAAAAAAACCAATAAAAGACAAAGAAAGCATCACTATTCATTTGGATGTTAGAAATTAATACATATATATGAATATGAAACATATTAACACAATGTCCGAACAAAAATATTGAACTGTACGATTTCATAATTTAAAAAAATAGGTTTTACATAAACAACCCAAATCAATTTAGCATCACATGATTCAAAACCATATCGCTCAACAACGTGTTTTTAATATGAATCAGATTAAAACTTTTATTTTGTTTGATATACAGGCATTGACTTGCTTTTATTTGACATTTTTATTTTCGCTTGTATAAGATATTGAGACCGGTAGCGACTCGACTTTATTTGACATTTTTATTTTCGTTTTTATTTGATATTGAGACCGGTGACAAGTCAGGTTTTAATGTAAGATTATTTTTTTTATTTCACTTTTTTAAATTAATTTGGGATTATTTGTATACTCGAACTTTTACATGAGTTGACTGAGAAAGGGAAGAAGTATATCGAGTTGGTAAAAACACAATAATGGATTCATCGATAAAAATACTAGATTTAATGAATTTAAACCTTAAAAAGGAATAAGAAAGTAGAAAATGGTTTTGACCGAATAAAAAATAGAAAATAACATTTTAATAAAAGAAAAAGATAAATGCAAACCAAATGAAAAATACTATTTTAGTAAATAGTTTTAAAAAATACAAAATGATAAATACTTATCCATCAACACTAGCTTTGAAAGAAAAACTCTTAAAAGAAATATAACTCGCAATTTCCCCCGCGCTGCGCGACGGGAGCTCAGTTGTTCTCGGTTCTGTACCACACTCGTTATAACAACTGAAAGAAAAAACTAAAAAACAAAGTCGTTATATGCTCAAAAGGATATCGACACGTATTTTACCTCAATCGAAAATCATCAAAACGAATACCAGGTTCTGCTACTACCGATATCAGTACCGAAGTTGTATGGTCGAAAACGGTTATGCTCATCACGTATTGATACTCGTATATTTTACAAATATACTATATTTTACAAATATACAATAAAAATTTACGTTTTTTTAATATTGTTACTGGCACTTGTATAGTTTACTATAAAAAATGCGTTGTTTTGAATAACAAAAAAATAAATTAATACTAATCGACGGCAACTATTCGATTTAGTATGATAGCGGCGAGTATCCCTTTTCAATAAAACTTATATTGCAATACTGAATAAAAATATAGTTGCGGAGTTATATATATATATATTTTTTTTAAAAGGTTAACCTAAGAAAGATATTAAAAATCAAATTAAATGATAAATAATATTTTATTTAAAAATTTAAAAAGAATATCTAAAAAATTAGATCAAAAACTAATAAGAATATTTAAAAAATTATGATAACTATTCATCGAGACTTTATAAAAATATAGTTGGAATTAGATTTTTTTTAAAATTAACGTAGACTAATTCTTAAAAATTAAATTAAGCTAAATGATAAATAACATATTATTAAAAATTAAAAAGAACACTAACAAAAATAGATCAAAAGTTAAAAATAATAAGATTTTAAAAATGATGATTACTATTCATGATCAATTTATATTCATATATACTAGTGATTTTCCCCCGCGCTATGCGGCGGGAACTTAGTAGGTATCGGTTGTGTTTGTTCTGGTACCGACACTCGTTATATATAGTAATTGAAAGAGAAAATTAAAAAAATAAAGTCGTGATATGCTGAAAAGGATATCGACATGGGTTTTACATCAATCAAAAACCATAAAATGAATGCCGCATCTGATACTACTGATATCGGCACCGATGTGTTCAGTCGAAATTGGTTCGGTTCGTCACGTATTGATACTCGTATAGTTTACGAAACAAAAAAATATGTTTTCTTTTAATATTGTTACCGGCACTCGTATAGTTTATGATACAAAAAAATACCTTGTTATGAATACCAAAAAATAAATTAGTATTCAAGGTCGGTTTTTTTTTCGATTTGGTACAATAACGACACGATATCCATTTTTAATAAAATTTATGTTGCGATGTTGGATAAAAAATAAACATAACCGCAGAATTAGATTTTAAAAAGTTAACGTACGCAGTTTATTAAATTTATCAAACTAAACGATGAATAGCATATTATTATAAATTAAAAAGAAAATTGATATATATATAATAATTTTTAGATAAAAAAATAAATAAATACTTAAGTATTTTAATCACTGTTCATGGTAACTTTAAATTGATATATATAATAATTTTTTAGATAAAAAAATAAATAAATACTTAAATATTTTAATCACTGTTCATAGTAACTTTAAATTGAATATATATAATAATTTTTTAGATAAAAAAATAAATAAATACTTAAGTATTTTAATCACTGTTCATGGTAACTTTAAATTGATATAATAATAATAATAATAATAATATAATTACCTAGGTTTGCATTTTGAAAAATAAAAAATAAAACTCTTAAGACAAATATAATTACCTAGGTATGCGTCTACAAAATTGTGGGGACAAAAAATGCCGCCCTAATTTTAAATAAACAATCAATTCTTTCATCATTTTAGTTTAGTTGGTTCAGTTTGAAATAAATTGATGATAATGAAAATCACAATTCTAAATCTAAAACAAGTAATATATAAAATATAAGTATTTGAATGACTACTGTAATTAATTAAATAAAATTTAATAACGATGTATAACGAACTTTTGCCTCCAAACATTGATTCAAGAATTTAACCTACCAATCTTCACATGGGCAATGCTTTGAATAACAAAATAAATGAGTTTCTATATATAAATTGAGGTATTCTAGAAAACCAATTTGTTTATTTTCTTCATGTTCATGCGTAGTCAGCGTCATCCAACCGTGATGGACCTTATGGCGCCTCTATAGCGCCGGAACACCCCTCAGGTGTTATGGAATATGAATTTTGTGGGACGCGATTAATGAGATGATGTTGAATGAATCTGGGTTACGGAGTGTGTTTTGTGGGGTATATGGTGGTGTTAACCACTACATTCAGATGTTATGTTGGATTATGTGAGGTTATGAAAGTTATAGGAGATTACCATTACATGACCTGATAGCTAAAAAATAGATGAATATACTATACAGTTGTAAAAGATTAAATGGCTTTTCTCTACAACAAATTACTTTGCTTCTCTCATATATTAATTATAAATATTTTTCTTGTCCTGTCTTCAACATTTTTTTCTACGACCTCAATATGAATGCTAGTTCCTATTAAAATTTGTCTTTGGTGGCATGCCCATGTGCATGTTAAATCATTTTCGGAAAATAATATAGCCACGTGTATGTAAAGTTAAATCATACATGTATTCACAAATGTAGGGTGAGATTTATTGAGAAACACTAAAAAGGTAGAAAATAGTGAGGAATCGACTCAAACGAACTTCGATTGGACTCATTCCAACGGCGTTGGAACATGCTCGTCGAACCCTAACTAAGATTTCTTAACCCAAAACCCTAAATCCTAACCCCTAAACTCTAAATATATTAGGGTTTGGATTTAGGGTCTTATATTAGGGTTTAGCTTTAGAGTTTAGTTTTAGGGCTAATCATTAGTATTTAGGGTTTAGCTTTACGGTTTTAGGGTTTCGCTTTAGGGTTTAGCTTTTAGAGTTTATAGCTTAGATTTTACGATTAGGTTTTAGCCTCATTTTTTAGCTTTAGGGTTTAGGGGTTAGGATTTAGGGTTTAGGGTTAAGAGATCCTAGTTAGGGTTCGACGAGCCGGTTCCAACACCGCTGGAACGAGTCCAATCAGTGTTCGTTTAAGTTGGTTCTCCACTGTTTCCTGTTTTTTTAGTATTCCCCAATAAACCTTCCCCTACAAATGTAAAACTATATCTTTCTTTTATAATAAAATCAAAACATATATTTACAAATGTGCATGAACCACATATAAAGAAACATGTCCAGCCAAGGAACAACATACCAATCTTACTATATACTTGAAAACAACAAGGAAATGGTGTTGATTTTTTCCATGACAAGCTTGCTTGTCATACATACATGCATACAGATTTTAACCATGCATCATTTTTTAACCATTTTCTATAACTACAACTAACATGGGCGAGAATAGTGATGCTTTCCTATTGGTCAAAAAAGGCGGTGAGCGAAAGCATATATACACCTGAAAGCAAACCTAAGTATCAAAATGGAATGTGTTTGTTACTAAGCGGATCAAAAGACCCGGGTTTGAAACTCGGGAAGCAAGGTAGTTTCCGTTTTTTGGAAGATATTACTTCTAATATAAAAAAGGCGAATGAATGTATATATGCACTTGGAAGCAAAATTAAGTATCAAAATGTCATATGTTGGATGGCTTTTGTATTTTCAAACGCATCAAAAGACCTGGGTTCTAAACTCGGAAGCACAAGGTTTTTTCGATTTTTGAAGATATTACATCTATTATGTGTAAGCTTTACCCGGTTTTTTCCTATATTTTTTTCTTAACTCAGTTTAACTACTGCTCCTAGACTTTAATAAAGTAATTGCTCTATATGGTTCCAAAACTTTATAATTTTTTTCTTTGACGAGTGTATTTTTTATCTACGTCTCGATGTCATTTTTATTGAGATCGTATTATGAGTAGTATGTACAAGTAAAAGAAACACAAACGTACATATTATCAAACTGAGAAATCGGTTTAGCTCAACTTAAACTATTGCTCCTAGACTTTAATAAAGTTACTCTATGGTTCCTAAACTTTTGTAAGACCCATAATAAGATTACCCTTTCAAACATGACTTTTATAAAGGATTTGCATTAACATAAGCATAATGTAATTACATATATAATCTAAGACTCAAAGTTAATTAAAGCTTCACAAAAATTAGAAAATCATGACATAGTAGCGAAATACATTTATTCAACCCGTTCAACCTTACTATGGTTTAACGTAATTATTTCGAATTCTTTTACGAATTCTCCATCTCTTATTTATGAATCATTACCCGAGTCTTTAAATTTATAATCCGCGTTCTCGTTATCCGGTTTACGCTTATATTCATAATTGTACCCATCTACCGGGTTTATACCAAATTCATTATTCACGCACCCATTCCGGTAAGCGTTAGACTCCATTTTGACCCGTTTGGAAGTTTTTGTGAAATCCATCATCTTCAAAAAACCAAACTTAATATCATTTCCTTATTTTGACCCGTTTAGAAGTTTTTGTGAAATCCATCACTTTTAAACAACCAAATTTAATATCATTTCCTTATTTTGACCTGTCACACCTCGACATCCACGTGTCTACCGGTTGGCCAGGTGGGGAGTATCGTGACGTACAGTTGATATCATCATAACCCAATAAGCATAACACAGCGGAAGTCTGAAGTAAATAAACTATTACAACCGATAATGTCTAGTGTCCAAAATAAATATACAGACATGGTTGTAACTAGATCCACAGGCAGATCGAAATACATACAAAATGATAACAGACTATAAAGAGGCAATTTCCTAAGGTTGCAACTCCTTGGTTATTTGCCCCGCAGCTCCCGGCCTATTCCGTACTTGCAACCTGTAACTTTAAGCTTTTGAAAATACGTCAGTTTACACTGGTAAATACGCTCAACCGACTCATTTTGAAAACATTTTTTGGTGCACAAGGCACATTTTCATAAATAACTTGGGATAGTACAAATGACCTTGTATACAGATTTACATGCTGGCTTTTACATATGAGGCCCGGTACAAAAACCGAGACATGATCGACTGACACACCACTCTGAACTTTCACAAAGAAAGCAGGATAGCAATTTCCCAGTGTATGCCTACACGCCATGCTATATTGTCGTGGCCACTACCAATTTAGTGCCAAGGATATCCCAGACACGGTCAAGCCCACCCCCAATGTTTTAGTTTCAGTCAAAACAGATCAAACCGGGTTATGTAAAATTTCAGTTAATTATCGCAACTGGATAAAACATTATCCCATACCCGACCAAGCGGTAGTAATCTACCGTACCCCAATCCCGTATAGGGAAAATAAGTTAAGAGTATTTACCTGAATTTGAAGTTCGCAAGTAATCCAAATTCAGCCGTATTCCAGAGCAAGTACAGGAGCAATCTACTGGGAGGCGTTAAGTCTGGAGTGATGGTAATTAATAACCAATACTAGAATGCTAACGAGTCCTTAGTTAAGTCCTAGACTTGGACCGGTTAGTCTTACGCTAAATTGTGATACGGTACGATACGCTAGATTAAGCTGTGACCGGAATAGAATGTTAATTGGACCCGACCCAAGTACATAGACTTGTATAATATGAGACCAATAACATTCTGGATTTTGATAAGGAATGGACAAAGTTAAACCCGTTGTGGTTAAAATACGTAAATTAGCTACGTATGCTTAACCGTATGCGTATATGCAAAACCGTGTAACCGTATGAGTCTTATATAAGTTCCATAATGAGATATGCTTAAAATATGTTATAAGATCATTAGCATTTGCAAAGATAGGCCCGAGTTACATTTAAAACCGATTACAAGGGCACTTTGGTCATTTTTAGGCTTATAAAAGATGTTTAAAGTGAATCCGATTTATGACCTTAAATATTCTGTAAAAACATATATTTTGTTATGTTATAACAGTAGAATATCAAGTATATGTGTGTTTGATGATTTTGAAACATACTATGTCCCGCAGGGGCATTTTAGTAATTTCACACATAGTTTTGAAGCCGAATTTGGGATTCTGAGTTCGGGACTTGTACTTACTGTTGTTATATTAAAAATAAATTTATAAATCAGTAGGTAACAAGGCTCGGCTCATGGTTATGGTTTTAAACCATACTTATGCGCCGAAAAGGCGTAAAAATCGCTTAAATGCCGTTAAATCGATATTTATTACAAACAGAAGTTAGGACCTATTTTAAATGGTCCAAAAATATGCCATTTAACTTAACATCAGTAAGTTAAGATTTTGATTATAACAAGTTTGATTCTTGCTATTTTTCCGTAAAAAGGGTAGTTTAGTTATTTAACGGCGATTAGCGATTCTTAAGCATGCATTCAAGCCATAAACTGAACAAACATCCCAATTGGTCCTACTTATCTTAACATTTCAGTAGTTATACCATCCACATGCTCATATGTGCTAAAAATCTCATTTTGCGCAAAAAGGACCTATTTGCCAAGTTTTAAGAATTTTTACGGAACTTACATAATAACTCAGATTTCTTAGGAATTGAGTCATGAAACTTTAGAAAAATATTCTAAACATAATAATGGTCATAAAATGACCATAACTTAGTATGAAGAATGGCTCAAAACGGGCCAGAACTGAAAGTCAACAGAAAGTCAATTGTTTCAGACTTTCGGTTACGAACCGAGCCTAGACCAAAAATTGACGAACCGTACCTGTTGACATATGTTCAAATACCTATTTTAAGGTTATTAATGGTTTAAAACATATTTTATAACATCCGGATCATTAGTTATGAATTTTACAAAAACTGCCCAGTTTGACTTTTATTGACTTTTCGGTTGACTCGTCAATTGGCCATGAATCCGTGAAAATCTGAAAATGCCCTCTTGAGGGTTTATTACCTCCATCATTAGGAGCACGTAGGAGCTTTCGTTATGCACAATGACGGAGTATACACGGATTTAGAGCAAAGTCAAGGCGTAATTACGACGAGACTTTGTTCTAGGCTAATAGCTATAAGAATTCACTAAGCACGAGTTTGAACACTTACATTAGGTCCAAATGAGAAGTAGGAACGAAATGCAACACTTAGATTTGATCATAACTCCTCTGGCATGAACTTGGTGAGTCTAGAGTGTATGAAGATTGTTGCAACTCACAAGATTGTTCATTTTAAGAGCTATGGAGGAGAGAGGGGAGGTTGCCAGGTGTTTAGACATGATTTCAGATGTTTACAAGTGTTTTGAAGTGTCAAACACTGAGCAAAAGGTGGCAAAATCGCGAGAGAAGTGGCAGGTTTGGTGGCAAATGCAGGAAACTGCAGCTGGCACACACCAGCTGAAAAAGTGTGACCCTCGCGCCACGCGCCAGCCTCTGTTGCACCTGGCGCGCCACGCTACGGTGCCTTTTTCTCAAAATTTTCATTTTGCCCCTGGACTTCCCAAACCTCCATATTTTGATATTTTTGCATGTTTTAGTTTGTGTGGCCATCGATTGACACCCTCGGGAATAAAACCGAACATTGTTAAGTTTTGGGTTCGTTAAAAGGTCACTCAGAGGCATAGATTAAGCATGTTGACACTTTTAGTCCCTTAACTTATATAATTGTCGTTCAGAGGTTATAATAATAACATAACGACGCTTTGGTCCCTCTTGGCTAGTACGTGGCATATGAGGATTATCGGGACACGTGTCGGAAATTAAATAGACAAAAAATACGTAGTGTTACATCCTCACCCCCTTAAAATAAATCTCAACCCGAGATTTCAATCAAACAATTGTGGGTACTTCTGTCGATGACAGACTCTACTTCCCAAGTGTATTCGGGACCTCTACGAGCGTCCCATTTAACCTTTACAATAGGTACATGCTTCCTACGAAGCTTCTTGACATGACGATCCTCGATCGCCACTGGTCGCTTGATAAAACGTAGGTTCTTATCAATCTGAACCTCGTCGTGTGGCATAACCAACGACTCATCTGCTAAACACTTCTTCTTTTAGTTGAGATGTGGAATACATTATGGATTCCACTAAACTTTTCGGGCAATTTAAGCTTGTATGTAACAACTCCAACTCGTTCGATGATCTCGAATGGTCCAACATAACTTGGACTTAGCTTGCCTTTCTTTCCGAAGCGCATAACGCCCTTCCAAGGTGATACTTTTAATAAGACTTTGTCCCCTACCTGGAACTCAAGAGGTTTACGCCTCTGATCTGCATAACTTTTCTGCCTATCTTTAGCAGCTTTAAGACGGTCATGGATCTGCAAAATCTTGTCCGTCGTTTCCAGGACTATCTCCGGTCCTGTCAGTTGGGCTTCCCCAACTTCTGCCTAACAAACGGGCGTCCTACACTTTCTCCCGTAGAGTGCTTTAAACGGGGCAGCTTGAATACTTGCATGATAGCTGTTGTTGTAGGAGAACTCAACAAGTGGTAAGTGGCTTTCCCAGCTTCCACCTAGATCAATCACACAAGCGCGGAGCATATCTTTCAAAGTCTGTATAGTGCGCTCACTTTAGCCCATCCGTTTGAGGATGATAAGCTGTGCTAAAATTTAATCGAGTGCCCAAAGCTTGCTGGAAGTATATCTTGTTCCCTATCTGACACTATGGATACTGGCACACCATGCAAAGATACAATCTCGTCCACATATAGCCTTGCTAGCTTATCTGAACTATAAGTTTCATTAATGGGTAGAAAATGAGCTGACTTAGTCAGTCTGTCTACAATTACCCATATTGCATCATTTCCGTGTTTAGTCCTTGGTAACTTAGTGATGAAATCCATAGTCACGCATTCCCATTTCCACATGGGGATCTCTAATGGCTGCAGTAATCCTGATGGCTTCTGATGCTCTGCTTTAACTTGTGAGCATGTCAAACATTTTGATACATACTCATCTATAGATTCTTTAATCTGGACCACCAATAATCTGGTCTCAAATATTTATACATTCTATCACCACCAGGGTGAATCGAATACCTGGAACTATGTGCTTCTTGGAGGATTAAGTCTTTAAGTCCTCCGTATACTGTAATCCAAATTCGTCCACAAAATCTAAGAATTCCATCATTTCATGGTATAAGTTGTTCTACCATCTTTCCCAGTTCTTCTTTAGGGAGGTTTACCTCAAGTAAAGCCTGCTTTTGAGCTTCCAAAATTTTATCTTTCAGACTATTCTTACTTCAATACTTTTAGCATTGATCCGTATGGGTTTAACCCTTTCCTTGCGGCTCAAAGCATCGGCAACCACATTTGCCTTGCCCGGGTGGTAACAGATCTCACAATCATAGTCGTTCAGCGTCTCCATCCACCGACGCTGTCGCATATTTAAATTCTTTTGATTGAATAAATGTTGGAGACTTTTGTGGTCGGTGTATATTATACACTTTGTTCCATATAAATAATGTCTCCATAGTTTGAGCACAAACACCACAGCACCTAGTTCCAAATCATGCGTGGTGTAGTTTCTTTCGTGTATTTCAATTGCCTTGAAGCGTAGGCAATTACCTTTCCTTTTGCATGAGTACACACCCCATGCCGGTGTGTGAAGCATCACAATATACCACCAAATCTTCAATTCCTTCTGGTAGAGTCAACACAGGAGCATTACCTAATTTCTGCTACAATACATCAAAGGCTTCCAGCTGTTTCGGACCCCAAACAAATTTAACATCTTTACGGGTCAGGGTCGTCAATGGAGTAGCTATCCTTGAAAAGTTTTATATAAATCTTCTGTAATAACCGGCCAAACCCAGAAAACTTCAGACTTCATATGGTGTCTTGGGGGCTTGCCAGTTCATTACTGCCTCGACTTTGGCAGGGTCAACTTGTATCCCACGTTCACTAACCATGTGGCCTAAGAATTGTACTTCACGCAACCAAAATTCACACTTAGAAAGCTTTTCATAAAGTTTCACGTGTCTCAACAACTCCAAAATACACCTCAAATGCTTCTCGTTATCCTCCTGATTACGAGAGTATATAAGTATATCATCAATGAAGACAATGACAAACTTGTCACACCCCGACCCGCAGCGAAAAAGGTGAT